>JAUNZO010000248.1:0-468378 GCA_031894775.1 Chloris gayana | reverse complement strand
TTTTGAAAAGAGATTTCTCTCGCTTATATTGAAAGCGAATTAACGGTACAAGGTTTATGCCCGGGGTTACCGGTTTTCCTTACAGTCTCAGAACTTCCGATCCAACGGCCACTACAACTGTTACAAACGTTCCAGCCAAAACAGTACCTAAAAGAAATCATCTCTCTTAGACTCTCTTCTTCTCCTGCTAAACGCGGCAAACCATCGTCTTAGCTCCACCAGCTTTTCCTCCAGCTGCTCTTGTTCTTGGCTTTTCACCATCCTCTTCCATCTCTGTAAGTCATAGAAAATTTTGTACAGAACAGTATCAGTGTTTCTGTCGAAATATTTCTCTATGGCCGCTTTGTTCCTAGTTTTCCACAAGTTCCAAATTATAACCCCAAAACAAAACTGTGTAAGTTCGTAAGATTTTACTCCTAATGGAAGCCAGTTATCATGGAAGTCTTGCATATCTACAGGTACTTTGTCCCAACCGAAGGCCTCTTTCACACATGCCCACACGAATCTCGCTCTGTAACACTCAAAAGTAATATGGTCTATTGTTTCTAGGGTACCACACAGAACACATTTCTGATCCCCCTTCCATTTTCTTTTCTTCAATTGCACCCCTGTTTGTAGTCTGTCCTGTACAGCTAGCCACATACATACTCTAACTTTCAATGGTAGCTTACTCTTCCATAATTTCTGCATTCTGACTGCCTTAACTCCTCTAAAAGATATATGTCTGTACATAGATCTAGATGAATATTTACCAGAATTTTCAAACGCCCATTTTACTTTATCCTTTTGATTGTCAATCTTGACTTCCTTAAGCTTTGCATTCAGTTCTAGCCATTCTGCTCTGTGATAGCTTCCTATGTTGCGCCTCAGCTCTATGTTCCATCTTCCTTCAGACCAATAGTCACATACTCGACTCTTTTTATTTATGCAGATTGCATATATTCCTGGGAAACTTAATCTCAGAGGAATGTTATCGAGCCAGACATCCTCCCAAAACAGTATACTTTGTCCATTATGTACTTGGAAATATACCCCTTGTTCAAACTGTGTTTTAATGTCCATTAGGCCTTGCCAAAATTGAGAGACTCCCACTGACTTTGCAAGGGAGAAAGGACTATCTCCCATGTATTTTCTCCTCAGTAGCTGGCAGCATACGTCCTGCTCATTGTTTTCATACAGCCTCCATATCCATTTTCCCAGCAGTGCCACGTTCATAACTTTGGTGTTAAGGATCCCTATACCCCCAAAATCTTTGGGCCGAGCTAAATTATCCCAGCTAATCATGTGATACTTAAAGCTTCCTCCAGCACCTTGCCAAAAGAAATCAGCCCTGCCCTGATTGTATCCATTTTATGGTGCACCCCTTGTTTAAGAAGGAAGACCCCCATGGTATAGATAGGAATACTACTAAGTGAGGTATTGGATAATATCAATCTGGCCCCAGAGGACATATTCTTTGCTTTCCAGGGTTGAAGTTTTTTCCTTATCTTGGCTCCAAGGTAGTCACATGTACTCCCTCCCAGTACTCTATCACTGATAGGTAACCCCAGGTAAGTCATTGGTAATTTACCCACCTTACAATTCAATGCATTCGCTATATCAGCCTGAGTTTCTGTGCTCACCCCAAAAGTCACTACCTCACTTTTATGGTAGTTTATCTTTAGGCCCGACATCCATTCGAAGCAGTATAGTAAGAACTTCAATCTTCGGATTGACTGCTCCTCACATGCCATGAGTATCACTGTATCGTCAGCATATTGGATATGAGATAGACCCCCATCAATCAAGTGTGGTACTAGTCCTTTTATTTGCCCTGCCATTTTAGCTTTGTCAAGAATATAGGCTAGTGCATCTGCAACCAGGTTAAAAAGGATAGGAGAAATTGGGTCTCCTTGTCTTAGCCCTCTGTATGTCCTGAAATATGGTCCGTATTGCCCATTTATGTTTATGCATACCCTTCCACTTGTGACTGTTAGCATCACCCACCGTATGAACTGGTCATGAAAACCTTTGAGGCTCATTACTTCCTGCATGAAACCCCAGTTTACTCTGTCGTATGCCTTCTCAAAGTCAATCTTCAGAACTACCCCTTGCTGTTTGTGCTGTCTCAGCTCATGCATCACTTCATGTAAGATGACTGCACTGTCAATGATATATCTCCCCTTGATAAATGCAGATTGTGTTCTGCTAATAATATTATCAGCCAGCATTGTCGTCCTGTTTACCATGATCTTTGTGAATATTTTAAGGATCACATTAGATACACATATAGGCCTATATTGTTTGATATCATTTGCCTCTTGAACTTTTGGAATCAATGAGATAACCCCATAGTTTAGCCTGGCAATGTCGAGTTTATTCTCATTAAAATCTCTGACCATCCCCTCAATCTCAGTTCTGATTGTGCCCCAGAAATTCTTATAAAAAGCTACACTTAGTCCATCCGGGCCAGGAGCTGTGTTATCTTTCATTTCCATAACCACTCTCTCAGCTTCCTCAATGGTAAATGGCCTAGTAATGATTTTGTTTTCCTCCTCAGTGACCCTGCCCTGTTCTGACCAAGACATAGTAGATAATGAGACCCCTTTTCTTTCCTCTGAACCGAAAAGTTGCTTATAGTAGGAATATATTATTTCCTTTATTTTGTTCTGGTCAGTCACACATTCTCCTTCGTGGTCCAATGAGACGATTGTTCTCTTCCTCTTTCTCCCATTTGCTGTCATGTGAAAGAAAGAGGTGTTTGCATCCCCTTTGAGTATCCATTTCTCTCCCCCACGTTGTCTCCAGTAAGTTTCCTCTGCCTCATATAGCTGTTCCAGTTCGTCCATGGTTTTTAAAACTGTAAAACTTGTTATATCCAAACACTTTCATACCTTATAAAACAAAAGCATTTTGCTAAACTATATTGTTCTTACAAAACTTCAAAAATAATTTGTATCCAAACAGAGCCTTATAGGCTTGTTGTATGTCTAAAAAAAAACTAAGGCTTGTTGTAGCCTCATATGGCTCATGGCCTAAACATTACAAACAGTAGCTCTAGGATGTATTACTTTAACGGTGTGGTGGTGTCCTAAATCAATATTCATAGTTTCACCGTCTCCTAGAGCTATAATTAGTATCTTAAAACTAAAATCGTGAACTTAGTATCTTAGAGCTGAAATTCCAAATAAAGCTTGACCAAAATCCAAAATCTAAACCTTCAAAGGCTACACTCTAGTGTGGGTCGACCCCGGAGGAAAAACGATTTTGTAAAGGTATTTCATTGGTTTTGGAATGAACAAAGATTCTAGACTAATGTGTACAAACTGTGGCCCATTAAAGCTCTTCACTATAGCCCAATAAGGATGTTTTTTATTTTTTTAAAATTTTAAAATCACCGAATCAATTTCAAATATATTGATATATCTATTCTATTTTTTCAGATATGTTTAAACATTTATATAAAATATGTGTTAACATTTTAAATATTACATCAATATTTTTAAAAAAATGTTGATGTATCTATATCTATATCTATATCTATATCTATATCTTCTATCTATATCTATATCTATATCTATATCTATATCTTTTTTTAGATAATGGAAACTTGTCCGACCTTGACCACAAGGGCTACGGCCATCTATATCTATATCTATATCTATGTCTTCTATCTATGTCTTCTATCTATATCTATATCTATACCAATCCAAAAGACACGAGGTCGTCTGCCACCTTCCCCCGCTAATCCGTCGCCCTGCCGCGCTAATCCATCCACCGCTAATCCGTCACCCACTCTAATTATTTGTGGAGAAAGATACTAGAATTTTCTTTTAGGGTGAGAGTATTTTACCTATGTGTTTTACCTAGCTGAAAGCTAATTTCTGTGAGTAGGTACTAGATGAATTAGAGTTCCATATAGATCAACTAATATCATCCTTGCTGATCCATAGATCGTTTTAAATATAATTTTTCAAGCCTCAAAGTTCATGTATTTTGAACTCCATTTGCCAGTGTGTAGGAGCACCCTTTCAACGGTACACTAATAGAAGTAGCACAAGCATGCTCACTTTTAGGAAGGGCACTAATAGAAATAGATATACATGAATTCTCAAATACTTTCTGGGCAGGCCTTCCCCATTATTTCAGTTGTAGAAATCATATGTTGTTATTCTTCCAAAACTTTGCAGTTGCAACCAGATGCAAATATTCCTCTATTTTGAACGTACATGTTGTTTGATCGATGGCTGGATACTATGGTTCAGTGAGGCCTTTGCCGGTTAGTTTGGGTGCCAGTTCAATTCATCACATTTCACACCAAATAATTAATTCTTAATCCTTTAGGTCTTACACCGTCACTAAGGTGGACTGGTGCTGGTGTTGAGGTAATACATCTTTGTAGTTGAATTTATGATAGCATTGCCCAAATGCTATACTTGCTTGAACACATTCAGTTTCTCTCTGTTTTCCCAATACCCACTTGATTGGCAAAACATGGGAAGTAAGGGTGTGTTTGGCACGGCTTACGCACCAAATGCTTATACTGCTTATACTGCTTATAGTGCTTATTATATCAAAACTGCTTATAGTGCTTATTGTACATAAGCAGTCAACCCGTTTGTCAAAACTGTTTATGCTTATCCATCAAAATTGCTTATTCACACCCATAAGCACTATAAGCTACGTTTTGCTGCTTCACTCAAAGTGCTTATGCTAGTACAAAATTGCAAAGTGCTTATAGGTGCTTATACACATAAGCACTTTTGCTATTTTGCTGTTTGGCACTTCAAAGTGCTTATTGAGCATGAGCAGTTTCAATAAGCACTTCCATAAGCCGTGCCAAACGCACCCTAAGAGGAACCCAATTTAATTAAACTGCTTGTGATTGCATAACTGATGAATTGCACTTTGGGGTCTGTTTGGGTATTGTAGTTTTTCAAAACCAAAGTATTACGAAACTATGGTTTTAGAAGCCAGTACCTTTGGTGTTTGGCTTGAGAACTTCATGAGTGTATTGAAACATCTGTTAAGGAGATATTATGATAGCATATAACTTTTTTTACAATTTGAGTGGTAACCCTTCAGGAACAAAAAAAAGATGAATCTTTTGTAAATTCCAAAATTCATTACCTGTTCCATGTTGCTAAAAGTATTTTATAAATGCATCATTTTATTTATTTTTATAAAAAATATATTGAATGGATTTGTTATGATATTTAAATGAATGACATGTTAATTAAGCAGGTAGAAATGTAGAAAAATGGTAAGGGGTGCCATGTACATTTAGTCATGGGAATTAAATTGATAGCAATATGCCTATGTTATCAATTAAAACTTTTGATGCATATGTACATCTTTTGTTGTCTTAAATTTTGACACATGGGATAAAGCATAGGTAAACACCTATTTTTGTATTTTGTAATGATATTGATCATTTTTATATGAATTTGTTTACTATTGATTCTAGCTTATCCCTCTCTTATTGGCTTATTCTTATTGACATGACATGTTATTGCCCCTTTCATAATTATAATTATCTTACATAGGTCTTTATATGGAAGGATTGCATTTTAATATTTGAAGATGCAACAACCATTTTTCCTTCTTTTACGTCAGCTAAGGAAGGAAATCTATATTCATTTGAGCAAATCGAGCTTCGAGCTGATTGACCTTATAGTTTGCTTCGATATTTATCTTTTTGTAATTTATAATCATGTTTGTGCAAGTTGTGATGACAATGGCTCTATTGTATCAAATTGTGTTTTTTTTAAAACTATCAAATTGTGTATTTTGCATTGCAATGTAGCAAAATAATTTATTTTCTTTTCTATCTTATGCATAAATTGTTAAGTAGAAGAAGTTTCGTATGAATCTGTTTATATTTTCATTAATAATATGCATTATAAGCCACGCCCGCAACAAGACGTGGGCACTCCCTAGTATGTATGTATATATATATAATGTTGACACTATACACTATAAATATTGAAGAAAATTCAAATTTGAAAGAGATTTTTTTAAAAAAAATATTGGTACTGGGTCTAATTTCATATAATTAATGCTAGATAACAGTGAGAAAAATATTGGTACGGATTCGAAAATACGGTTTCTTTAGAATAAATAGAGTTACGGTTAGGGATGAAAATGGATCGGATACAGGCGGATATAGCTCATCCCATATCATGTCTTGTATTTTTTTTTCTCGGATCCGGAGTCGGAGCGGATAGTGCCGGATAATTATTTGTCGATCCCATACCCTGTCCCATATTCTTATTTCTGAGTCGGAGTCGAATACGGATATTATTATAAGATTCGTAAGGATAAAAATTACAATGTACAAGTGTAGTGAAAGTGAAATTAGAGATCTTAATCACTAATATATAGGGAATAAAATAATTTTATTGGCTATTTATATTAAATATATATATATCTGTGATCATATTTTTAATTTATAATCATGTAGATCTAAATAAATTATAATAACTTCAGATTTGGGACGGATAATACTCATCTCATATCCTATCTCGCTTGCTTTTTTCGGACTCGGATTCAAATATGGATGATGTCGGATGCCTATTGATGCATCCCATATTTAGCCATATTTACTTTTTTGATCTTTGGATCTCGGACGGGCGGATATTTTCCCGCTCCGTTTTCACCCCTAGTTACCGTTTAGGAGAAATATGTTTAAAGTTTTAAAACGGTTTTTTTTTCTTCCGCCTCACTCTGTTCCAATTTGATTAACAGTGATTTACTCGAAACTAACTATAGATGGTTCTAAGGAGTTACAGATGCATCATGGTTGGCTGTCGTCCCTCGAAAACAATATCGGTCGAGGAAAAAGCCATGTAGGATTTTTTTCTGAGTGAGACCCGAAATAGAATTAGGCCCAGGTACATAAAGCTTAGGAAATAGAAACCAGCCCACAAAGGTTGTTCTGCAAATGCCCCCGCGCCAGTTGAGAGCTGACAGACAGAACGAGTCGATTCCTGCAAAAATCGACGACGCCGCTTTATCTTCCCTACCGGTGCGGCGGCGCCTCATCTAATATTTCGATCATCTCCTCCATCAGTTCCATCACGGTTAGTCCATAAACCTACTCTGTCTGTCTGTCTGTCTGTCTCTCTCTCTCTCTCTCTCTCTCTCTCTCTCTCTCTGCCTTCCAATTGAAGTGCTATTAGCAATCTGTTGTTGATCATTGACCGATCTCGTCATGATGAAGATTCTGAAAGCATCGTGGGGCCTCCCTGGAATTAGGTTTTACAAACTCCACACCATCACATAAAGACAGGTAAGATCTCACAAACTGATTTTTTTCCCCTTTCGTCACAAATGCATTCGTGAAGAACATTTCTGACCCTAGTTAGTTTTGTTTTGTGTTTGATTTTGTAAAACAGGAAGACGTTTCTTCTAATTTATAATGTATTCTAGAGTTAGAAAATATGATTCCGGTTCTAAAAAGCGCAAAAAGAAACAGAGGATTGAAGCCCTTGCTCGGAAACAAAGGGGCGCCCTTGACAGGTTTTTGGTTAAAGGTCAAAGTAGTGCAGGAAATCAGACTCTTGAGGAAAATGACGGAAATCATGGTGATAATACAAATGATGCTGCGGCTAATACTTCTGAAATTGATTCGGAGCCTGCTAATCCTAACAATGCAGATCCTCACGCTTCACACACTGAAGTTGAGAATGTACGTGGTGTTGATGTTATCCTCAATGAATCAGCTAATGCAGAATGTAACAGTGATGGAAGTCCTGGTGACAACACAAATGATGTGGAGGCTAACAGTTCTGAAATTGATTCAGCGCTTGCTAATCCTGACAATGCAGAGCCTCACGCTTCAGAGACTGATTATATCCAGGAGAATGCCGATGGTGTTAATGTTATCGTAGATGGATCAGCTAATGCAGAAAGTAACAATGATTTGGGTGTTACTTTCCAGCCAGATATTTTTGATCCAATATATTGGGATTCACTTGATCAGAAAGCAGTTGACATTTTGCTCCGGAAGGGTCCTAAAAGAGACTTGTCTATTCAGAAAGGTCCTAAAGATAAATTCTCTAGAAGGTTTTCTGCTGCACATTACACCAGAGTTCTACCAAATGGAGAGAAGCGTGATAGAGAATGGCTGGTATATTGCAGAGAGCTTGATAGAGTATTTTGTTTTTGCTGCAAGTTATTAAGTAAAGGGCCAGTAAAAGGTATGTTGTCAAGTGAAGGCTTCAGTAATTGGTCACATCTTAGCACTAGACTTAAAGAGCATGAAACTAGTGCAGAGCATGTTACAAATATGACTACTTGGCACGACACCCGTCTCAGGTTTGATAAAAACCAAACAATTGAGAACCTAGTTTCTCAAATGCACTAGAATCTGCCAAAGAATTGCACAAAAAATTTATACAGAGCCAGCATTTCCTACCAGAGACGTGATATCAGAAGGAAAGCACAATTTTAGGAGACCCTTGATCATGCAACTAGTGTTGCACAGTCTGTAGATGACTTAATTAGAGTCAATTACTTTCGACCAGTTGTTGGTCAAGCTATTGCTTCTCTTTTAATTGGCGCTTTGAACAATTCAAGGGATATGAAAAAATTTCTTTGTTCTTATTCACTTTGTATAAATTGCAATCCTTGGATGAGAAGAGCAAAGATACTGATATTAATGGCAAAGAATTATGAAGAGCAAAGATTCTAGTTGCTTAAAGTTTGTGAAACATATGGGATGTTTCCTGAATACCATTACTGCAGATAGGATTTTTTATCTATATATTCATGTGCCTTCCCTTTAAAAAAAATATTCATGTGACTTGTTGTATCCGTAGAGCGGAAATTTTCGAAATTGAGTTGTTGAAGTTGTATTTGTAGAGTGCTATGACACAATGATCAATGGATCGGCAATAGTAGGACATAAAAATTATTTGTTTGAGAAGATAAGTGTAAAAATACAATAGAAGATTTTATATCTAAGAATGCAAGATGAATGATGGTTTTAATAGAAGATAAATTAGATATCGGTACGAAAGACTCATGCTTTATTCTCTTTGTATGAATGTATCTTTTTTTAGGCTTGTTGTATGTCCCAAAAAAACCTAAGGCTTGTTGTAGCCTCATATGGCTCATGGCCTAAAGATTACAAATATTAGCTCTAGGATGTATTACTTTAACGGTGTGGTGGTGTCCTAAATCAATATTCACCGTTTCACGGTCTCCTGGGGCTATAATTAGTATCTTACAACTAAAATCGTGAATTTATTAGTATCTTAGAGCTGAAATTCCAAATAACGGTTGACCAAATTCTAAACCTTCAAGGCTACAATCTAGAGTAGGGAAGAAACGCTATAAAACTAAGAGAACGTGACGTGCCTAAGCAACATGTGTGGCTTAGGCACTCATCGAAACAGCACATAAACCAGTCCATAATTTTCGTGGACACGACTGAACATGAGCCACTTCGCTTCCATGCCAGAGCAAGAACAGTCGACACACCACTTTCCGCGGTGAATATGGCCGAATCGACGGGCGACGCCGACAGCCACCATGGAGGAGCGAGATCCATCAAACTCCAGCAAGCACAGCTTCGCTTTCATGGGCGCCAACCCATGCTGCCCCAGTGCCCTCCTGCCTAACAGCCGATCCGGCCCCAACAACGCCACCATTACTGCCGTGCCGGCTGCAACCGACCGGGCACGTTCCCGTCCGAGCTCGAAGCTCACCGCCATCTATATCACGTCAGGTTCCGATTTGGAAGAAGCCTCGGCAGCTTGCACTGGGCATCGAACGGGATGCTTGCTACTACTGTACTGTCCAGCAATGTGAATGTGATCGTGATCTGGACCGGCAAATGCAGGTTGAAGCTCATCTGCTTGGGAGGGAACATTCGCGTCGGTTTGCAATGGGGGCCCTGCTGCACTGCTTCTTCATGGCTTGGCGTTCGACCGACGTGCAGCATTCAATTCATCAGCACAGGCTGCAGGAGGGTACTGAGATAGATCGCCATACAGACCAGTACTGATTGGGCGGATTTACCATTTATTTTCTGATGAGTAGGAGATCGTGTTAGTCCGTATTCCAGTTCCTTTGTACCAACCAGTCTGGGATATGAGACAGCAGCATCAACATCGGAACGCTACACAATTGTTACCTCATGATCTAGATAGAATTATATGTTCAATCTTTGCTGTTTGGAAGCCTGCACAGAGGCCCCATGCTCTGGCAGTACACATTACTTGTTAATGCATCCATTGCACAACCAACACGACAGGTGAGTTCTTTCTGCATTTGTCCCAGGACATGAGATGCTCAAATCAAACAATTCAGATGAACCATAAATGAAGTCGCAGGCTTGAGTAGCACATAGCACAGAGACTCCAACATGCAGTAATTTGAATGTCTCAAAAACAGAATTTCAAGGCATGTTACTAGTCAAGAACTTTTAAGCCTGCTGGAGATGATATGGTTAAATATTCATCCATGTCTTTTACAGGGCAATCATCCTGGTTCAAGGTAGTACTACTAACAATCTGACTGTTTTCCACAATCAAGTATGACACACGCACACCGAGCACCCCTGACCTCAACACCATCGACACTTGCTGTGGGCGGGGCGCAACACACATACCACACTCAGATGACTAATAGGTAACCGAGCGACGAATCAATCAGCAACGCTTCTCGCCTGCTCCAGGAATTGTTCATGGCCAGGGCAGGGGGAGGTTGAGCAGTGGTGAATCAGGAGGACCATCATATAATCGCTGTCAAAAGTGGCTACAAAGAGGAAGAGGAAAGGGAAAAAACTGTGACCGTTGTGTTCGGTAGCTTAGTTTCTATGTCTTGTTTCCTTTGTGTTGTCCAAAAGTCGGTCTTGTCTCATGACGGTGGACTAGCAGGATCTGCCTTTGCGGCAGGACAGGGCACCGGCATCAGAGGTGATGGAGGCAACCATGGATGATGACTTGGCCCCAAGGCTTGAGGCACGCGAGTAGCTGGCTGAGGCACCAGCACCAGATGGTGTGAAGTAGGCGCCGTTGAGAAGGAGGTCTCCCTCTGATCTCCAGTTCCAGCTCTTCCAGACAGTTGAGGCAGTTTCGACTCTCTTGGTAACCTGCAATTAAACATCCAATGAAATTTAGCAACTGAATGATTCTTGTAGGTGAAGAACGATGGTTAATGATTTATCATGATAATATCAACTATGTACCTCCTTGGCAAATGGGTTTGTCGGAGCAAGGTAGCGATTGCCCTGGCTGTTGATGGTCGGCTCCGCACTCCCGCCAATGGCGTACATTTCCCAGTGGGTGTAGTCATTGTTCACCACATGGAAGTAACCATGTCGGCACCTGAAACAAGGCAAATTGAGACAATAACAAGAATTAGTAAAATTGTGCTGAAATGTGTAATTGTCTAGGATCAGTGCATTGCTGCAGTGGAAAGGAACAATCCACAAGTTCACTACTAGTGCAGTTCATAAATTCACCTTGGCATTCTCTGTATTAGACCTTCACCAAAATGGTTGAAGGCTATTGTCACCTGCATCGCCTTGTCCTTCACATAGGAGTCACTGTGGCCAAGGAGCATCACCTGCATCATTTTCAGTTCACATTGGTGAGAAACTCAGTAACCTTGTTGTGCACAAAAACGCTGAATGTATTCTGTTGTGCACGTGACAGGGTGGTATTGCAGAAATATCCTCAGCATATGCAACCGACAACCTCTGGCTAGATTTGGGAGAATAATTGGCATGCACAGAACTAATGCTAAACTACACTTGTGCTGGCAGAAAACAAATTAGTATCCTTGGCACGTATACGCCAAAGGCTGTAGATCCTCCAAATTTTCAATGTCTTTTGTGAAGTAATCGAGAGATCATTGCGCAGGTACTTAATTACTGCAGGATCCGGTGCGCAAAAACATCTGTACAGTAGAATCTACTAGTAGTAGGGTGTAGGGGTACCTCGTTGTGGTGGGTGAAGAAGTTGTTGGACACTGTGATGGCCGTGGATCCCATGATGGCATCGACCAGCCCGTCGGCGCAGTTGGAGAGCGAGCAGTGGTCCACCCAGACGTGGCTGGACCCGAAGATGGACACGGCGTCCCCGTCGGCCATGGTGCGCCAGCCGTAGTGGGTGGGCGAGCTGCGCACCATGGCGTTCCCGGTGGGCTTGCAGTCGTGGATGTGCAGGCCGTGGATGATGACGTTGGTGACGAACTGGATGGTGATGCAGGCGCCGCCGGCGATGTGCACGTTGGCGCCGCGGCCATCGATGGTCTTGAAGCTGTTCATGATGAGCTCCTGCTTGAGCTTGATGACCATGTCGCGCTTGAAGATGATCCAGAGCGGCTCTTCCTGGATGACGGCGTAGCGGAGGGTGCCCTCGCGCGGGTTGACGGCGTCGTCGTCGCTGGGGTCGGTGACCACGTAGATCTTGCCGTCGCGGCCGCCGAGTGCGTTGCGGCCGAAGCCGATGCCGCAGTCGGCCAGGCGCTGGCGGTGGTTGTGCCAGTCCGGGTCGTAGCGCCAGCAGTCGTCGATGGGGTTGCCCGTCCCGGCCGTCAGGTACCCGAGCTTCCGCCGGGACGTGCTGTTCCTGATGGACCTGAGACAATCCAAGCAACAAGCGTTCAGAATATCTCTTTTTTTTTCTGATAACAGTTCAATCTGTTGTTAAATGTACTACTAGTTGCATTCATGACAAATCATATTGACATTAGGAGGACAATCAGTTACAGTAATTTGACAAACATCAGAGAATGGAAATTCCCCGGTGACTATTGACAGTTCAATGTACAGTAGCATTCAAAGAAAATTCAGGCCATTAATTCGATGGCAAAATGCAGCCGGAGTATTGCCCGGGGGACCAACGCACTAGGCATGCCCCATGTTGGATCTAACATGTCGGTGAGTAATGGCTTCTTGGCACCAAACCGAGCAAGAGCACCTCTTTTCTTAACTCTGCCGGCGCATTCCTTCCAGATTCGCGGCTACAGGTTTACATGGAAACGGGTTCACACATGGAAGTAGCAGCACTAGAGTGCGAAGCCACCTCAAGTGTGGATCCGGTGCCGTTACCAGCACCGGATCTCGCGTGGCACGGTGTAGGTGGGAGGCTGGTGCGCACCATCAATGGTAGCCCCCACACGAGCAAGGAGAACATGGCGTGTCACACTGCCTTGCACTCTAGGGTGAGTGTGTGTACAGCAGCAGCGCAGTGCTTGTGAGCACGGAAGGAGGGGGTTGTCGGGTGGGTCGCCGTGAAAGGAAACGGGGGAGTTTAATGAAGGAACGGCCCTCCGGCACCGGCGCCACCTCCTCCCACGGCGGTGGCAATAAAGCTCGTCTGTGACAATGCTCGTGGGCACATTGTACATGCCCGGCGGTGGGCCCCGCGAGGGGTGTGTGTGTTCCTGCTCCCACGTGGCAGGGTAAAGTACACCACCACCACCGCTGGGCGGGTACCGGTACCGCTCGAGCCAGATCTGCTCCGGTCAGGGCGGTATTCTTGTTCGTATCCGAATTCTCAAGCTTTTCTTTTCCCTCCTCTGTACGGTGAGGCTGGCCAGGCATGTCGGCCGGTGGACAAAAAGGCTACTCGTGTCCGTACACGCACAACTGGATTACTGTACTACTACCAGCTCAAAGCAAAAGCACTCCTCCTAATCACACTAGTACTACTCCCTACTCCACAGTGCAGTGGTGATTAATCATGCAGGTTTATTACCAGTGCCACGACTTGCAGCGATTGAGCCGGCAGTAGTTAGCTTAAGAGTGAGGGAGTATTGAAGGCGGGGAAAGAGACGTACATGTGCACCTGCTGGACCACCGCTTCGGGGTCATCCACCGCGCCGGCAACGGTCCTCCTCGCCGCGTCGGCGTCACCTCGTCGCCCCCTGCAGCAACAGCAACAACAACACACGATCCCGTCAGTTGAGACAAGCGGCACATGCGGCTGAAAGCAACACCGCTCCTCGACTCATCGGAAAAGTTACGGCTTGCGGTACCGCACTCCCGTCCGAGAAAAGATACTAGTAGTAGAAGGGAAAAGGCGAAACTTGCAGGTCGCGGTGGTACCAGGAATTACTCGGTGCGTGCATGGTGGTAGAAAGTAGGAGTGGGTGACCGTTCCGTTCATCATGGCCGATCGAGCGAAGAGAAGTGGCGCGGCACGGCTCGAGGCGGGGGCTTGGTCGGTCGCGACGCAAAAGGCAATGAACAACCCCAGGACCTTGCTTTGCGCACGCGAGACTGCACACCCAAAGCTGCAACGGGTTCTTCTTGTACCACTACTGGGGTCGAGTTAAAAAAATGACCTGATGACACTGTAGGCCCCACTAGCGAGGATGTGCAAGCAGAAAGGGCAGGCAGCATCATCACGGGTGGTGCGTTTCCGGGGGACGCCAAGCGACACGCCGTGATCTCGCTCGCCCAGCTTTTACGGGCTTCTTCTTCTTCGCTCCCCGCGGCCGTCCCGTCCTCCCAAATCTTTACCCCGCCTTGACCGTGGTTGGCCGGTGCAGGACGGTGTTTCTTTTTTCTTTTCGTTCTACTACTCCAGAAGAATTACCGTAGTACCCCCACGGCCGGCCCCCACTGCCACCGTAACGAACTCGCGAAAAGCAAACCAATCTCCCTGCTGCTGCTGCTACTACTACTCGCTGCGCCGATTCCAACCAAATTCGAAATTCCAAAATACGAATTCCGCTGGTACCGCGCCGCGCCACCAACCCCGGAAAAAGTTTTCCGTCCTACCACACCACGGGGAGGAAGAAATCGAAAGTATAAACCTCACCCTCTGCCGGGATCCGGAGGAAGGAAAAGGTGGGATTGGACGGCTGGGATGACGGCACCAAGGACAACCAACGCGCCAGATGCGCCCGCCTCGCGATGTAAACCAGAGGGGAGAGAGAGGCAAAGCAGGGGAGGATTGCTCACCTCGGCGTCGCCGCCGCCGCCGCCGCCGCCGGCCATGACGAGTCCCGCAGCCACCGCCTCGCGCCGGTGGACACCGCGCCCGCCACCTCCGCGCTCCGGTGCCTGCGAGCGAGAGCGGCGGGGAGTCAGGTGCCAGTCGAACGGCGCCCCCGCGTGATCACCGCCACCGCGGCGAACAGAGCCGAGCAGAGCAGGTCGAAATAAATTTTCGGGACGCGGAGAGGGAGTCCGCGGGCTCGAGCTCGACCAAATTGTGCCGCAAGAAATCCCCAGAACAACGGAGACGAATCTCGAGCTCGAGCAGAGAGCCCCCGGAGCAAAACCAATCTGCCGGTCCGAAAGCCCAAAACCCCAGCGGCGCGCCCGCATTCCGCCGCGAGCAGAGCGAGGGCACTCACCGGAACCCCTCCAGCAGCACCACCCCGCCGCCACCGCCGCGGCCGACGAGCGCCACGCCGCCGCCGGCGACCACCACCACCACCACGGCGACGAGGACGAGGAGCAGCGCCGCCCGCCGGGAACTCCGCGCCTCCGCCATTGCGCGCGCCTCGAGCCCCTCGGCCTCTTGGGGAGCTCGCGCTCGCGCTCGTGCTGCGTGCGCGGGGAGAGAGAGAGAGGGAGGGAAAGCGGGGAATGGAAGCGCGGCGGATCGAGGTGGGGAGGAGGGGCTTTGAGGCCCGCGCCGATTTATACCCGTGCCGCCCCTGCTCTGCGCTTAAGCCCCGGCCATTCGTACCCGCATTTCCCCTCGAGATTAGCGGATTCGCAGACAGGTCCTCGGTGTCACAGGCACAAGGACCTCGATGCAAATACGGAAACGTTTAGGAGATGGTGCCGCCTGAATTCAGATCTCGCGCCAACTAATTGCGGTGCTTAACATAAGCAGGGCCGCCGCCGCCGCCGCTAATCAGAGTCAGAGTGTACGTGCACTGTACTCTAGTCCCCGAGCTTGCGCCACCGATTTGCCTTGCCTCGCTTGGCGGCCGTCATAAATGCGCCCCCAATTTTTATCTCGTCTTATCTGTGCTTATTACTCAATCGACGCAACAGGCGATTATCATAAGAGAAGCAGGTTATCATTCACACGTACTCCCTCCGTTTCAAATTATAAGACACTTTTGACTTTTAGAGATTATGTTTGATCGCTCGTCTTATTCAAAAATTTTGTACAAATATACAAATAAATAAGTCATTTACAAAATATCTTTAATGATAAAATAAATCATAATCAAATTAACAATATTTGTACAAATTTTTTGAATAAGACGTAATGGTCAAACACAAGCGTCCGAAAGTCAAAAACATCTTATAATTTGAAACAGAGGGAGTAGCGTTGAACTTGTGAGCGGTGACTCAACATGGTCGTAGAAAAGGCAGACTTCAATGGCATGTGGCGCTGCATAGATTCAGACCAAATCTGGATCATGAGATATTGGTACATAAGTTATTCCTTTTTTCTATGCACGTAAAATATTCCTTTTGCGTAGGAAACTAGCACTAGCGTTGGAACAAGTAACCGGTTTCTTTCTATCGACCTGCTCGGGAGGGAATCCACCGATGGCATGGAGTATCTGGACTACAAGAAATAACTGGATTTTTAATGGAATAGACCCAATGGTCACGACAGTGAGGGTTAAGTTCATTAAGGAGCTGCAAATAGTTCTTCATAGAGTGAAGCCGAAACACCTAAAAGGATTACAAGCATGGATAGATTTAAACCTCTGATTTTTCAGTTTTGATTCTTTTGTCTTTTTGTTTCTCCTGTTTTGTGTTTTCCTGTACTTGACTTAGCATTATTTAATAAAGCACTGTAGGAGCCGGGCTCCTCCAGTTTCCTTCAAAAAAAAAAAAAAGAAGATGTGAAACGGGGTACAATGCAAAATGTGGAATTGCTGCCAACTAAATTTACCCGAAAACCAAGTAAATGGAGCGACTTAGACGATTCAGCCAGTTTATCAAAAGTGCACATAGCACACGTAGTAGTGGTAGTAGTAAGTAAACTAATGGTGGATTTGTTATAGCTCGAGATTCACCGAGAATCAAAGATGTTTTAGGTTCAAGCCAAAAAAGTTTCGGAACCTCAACCGGAAGAATCACGGAATCGGTGAAACATTTCACAAATTGAACAAGAATCACTTGAAACACCTATTTAGGTGATTCTCATTCCTAGTTCAGAACCGAGAAAGCTAAGGTTGATGCAAATAAAGAAAAATCCTAGTGCGCCCAAGGTTGATGCAACTAAAGAAGAAAAAGAACCATATTTTATTCTCGTTTAGAAAAGGCTGGCAAGATCGATTCACCTTCGAGCACACAAAGTGGAGTTAGAGCATTCCAGTTGAAAGGGAGTTTGGGAATGATTGAAGATAATTTGGATCCACTAATACTGACTATTTTTTGAGACCTGGATTGGCCAAATGCACAGGTCGAACTCATATCATGGTACACGCATAATAATGTCTGTTCAGAAGAAACAAAAAGAGATAAGTGTAATATGATTAATATGCAGCAATTGTCGAATCGGATTATCCAAAATGATCCACAGGTCAAACTCTGTCCTGGTACAACAAGTATAACAAGGTCTCTTGAAAAGAAAAAGATAAGTATGAGGCAATTGTTAACGATTCCTTTTTCACGTTCCCAAGAGGCGGGCAGCGTTGGGCTCCACGCGCGGCGCGCCTTCCGGTCCTTTCCAAAGCTCCTCCGTTAACCACTGATCGTAGGTAATGCTGATTACCAGCAGAAGCAGGGAAGCAAAAGCGTGAAACGTAATCCCAGCTGCTACTACCGAGCAGGAGCAGAAGCAGAGGGATGCAAATGGAATTGGAGTTTGGAAAAGGAAATAACCAACCCAACCCTATCTCGCGCGTTTGGAGGCGGAGGAAGCAACTGCCGCCGCCGTAACGGAATCGCGCGGCGGAGATGGAGACGCCACCCTCACGTGCCGTACGGGCCCACGCCTCCCCAGGTGAGCCCCGCCCGTTGCGTCGTGGGGCCCCTGGCTAGTGATTCGGACCTGGTAATATCCGTGCGGGTTTGTTTTCTCACTTTTGCCCCGGGTGGGGCCCGGGCCGAAGCATCCGAAGGAGAGGACCAGCAAGCAGCGGAGGGAGCTGGGTTCTTCCGAGGCCGACGCCGCGGGCCCTAGTGGTTTCTGGGCGGGCCCACGGGCCGGTCGGTGACCATCGTCTGCTTTTACCGGTGCTGTGGGGATCCGTCTGGGCGCAAATCTTCTGACGGAGGATTTCGATTTTTTGGCCCCAGCGTTCCTGCCCCTGGTTGTTGTCGCCAATTTTTTCTTTACAAAAACGAATCAAAACGTTTTAGGCCTGTTCGCTTCTCGTCCTCTAAAATTTAAGACTGTCACATCAAAGAGAATTTTATTATTTATAAATATTTCGATCAATTTAATGACAAAACCCTATCGACAGATTGATGCTAATTTTCGAGATGAATCTAATGAGCTTAATTAATTTAGATTTTGTTAAAGTGATGCTACAGTAATCGTCTTCTAATCACGACTTAATTAATCTCATTAGATTCGTCTCAGTAAATTAGTCTAGGGGCATGTAATTTATTTTATAATTAAACTTTATTTACTACTTCTAAATATGAAGATTCTTTTTGATGTGACAATTCTAAAGTTTAGACTCGGAAACGAACACACCTAAGGATTCTTTTTAATAAATGACATATAGATTTTTGGCCTAATTCTATGCATGTTGGTGCTAGCTGCTAATGGTTTGCGCGGATTCAGGTGGCTTGACTTCACCGGAAGCCATGCCACGAGCTCAGAGCTGTTGTTGTTCTCGTCGTCGGAACTGTTGTCGCTTGCCGCGCCGGCTGTGTTGCAAACAAAGGGTTAGCAAATTTTATCTATCATCCATGGACAGGAAGAAGGCAGGGTCTGACAGGCTCGCTTGCTTTATGCCGGAGGTACACGAGTACTAGTGTGTGGGAGGCCGAATGATTCCCATGGAAAAGACGACCAAATTATGATGCCGGCAAAACCGATTAACCGTGCAAAGTGGTTCACCTCATCTACAGATTTCACCCGCGAACGAGAGGCGTAGCTTGCACGCCTGCGCATTCGTGTGTTGCGTGGAACCGGTGCCATTACCTGCGATGCGAATCCATCCATGGCTGCCTACGAAATGCCACGCCTAACCCGTAATTGGCGCATCTCATCACGACGCACGCCACATTTTCTCTCCTCTCCTCTCCGCTGCTGACTTGTGTGCCGCCCAATCAATCCACCGCGGCTACCGTAGCGGCGTCACGTGCCGGCACAGGTCTTTGGCCCTGTTCGGCTGTAGCATAAGCCAGTATAAGCCAGCTTATTCTGCAACTTTTTAGCTCTATGTGCCAGCTGAACAGGGCAATATTCAGCTGGCTTATGTGCCAGCCGAACAGGGCATTTCTCACGGAATCAACGGCGGCTTAACGACCTCTGCACTCCTCCTGGGTTGTTATTTTTATTTATAGTTACATTCTTTTAGGATTGTCTGAAAAATGGTATTGTTGCTTTCTACTGGCAGAGGGATCGATACCTCTGCTCTTATCAGAAACGAGATTAACAAGCCTCTGCCCGTAGCATGCAGCAGCTTATTACTGCAATTGTTGTTGCTGCAATCAGTATTGTTGTGCCATTACCGTCAGAAGGGAAGATGTAGGCGGAGATCTACATCATCGTCACTGGATCCACACAAGTACACTCTTTTCTGGTCATCTTCTCTTTGTCCAGAACCCATCCTCGCTAGTAGTAGTAGTAGCAGTTCTCGTTTAGCCACACCGTACAGCATGTAGTACATCTCTCCGTCGTGGTGTCTCACATGCTCTTCATTCACATTCGCGAGGCCCATTCCGTCGTAAGTTAGTACTATAATATATGTCGTTCCAAAATCTAGAGCTTTTTATTATTATTTTGAGATGTTCCAAAATCTAGAGCTGGAGCCAACTAATCAATCTGCGTTTATCAGATCACATGATATTTGTTCCCGCAAATTTCAAAATAACTGCTTGTCGTACCAATTCTGAATTCTGAATTGAGTAGTAAAAAGCTGAGCAAGCAGGAGGAAAAAAAGGAATCTCTGCTGACACATGAGACAGCAGAGCAGAGTTTAATCCCCGATTGAGTTGCTACTAATCCCCCTTTTTATCCCTCCTGCTCCAATCCCAGCCCCCGGGCACCTGGGATAACGGCCGCAGCAGCACCTCTGTCCCTCTCAAAAGGAAGCACACCGTAAGTGAAAGAAGAAAAAAGCTCTATGCTGTGCTGCTGCCTTTCATCATGTACTGTACTGCTGTTGTCTCTTCATCCCATCTGCGGCCAATAAAACAAGATTAGAGGCACCAACATCGTACTACAAGATAAACAATCCAACGTGTAGGATACGAGGTCTCATCGCCAGCGACATCTGGATCTTATATCTGTGGGAATGGCCCTGCGAAACAGAGGAATCCTTTCGCATGCCTCCCTCCCCCAAGTTGTTTAGCTTAACTAGACCATCAACCCGTGCGTCTGCACGGGCTAGTTATTTGAAAGAAAATTTCGTGTTTGAAAATGATCTGGCACTTAGTTGTATGTTCAAAACTGCATAATAGAAGTGGTGTGGATCATAATTTTTATTACATTCTGTGTTATTATAATGAAAGTTGATATAGTATAACAAATTATTTTGATTTCCATTATTTGAGACCTAAAAATTTGAGCTATTATCTATGCTGTTCTAGCTCATTATATATATATATCAACCTGTGCGCCTGCACGGCCTAGTTATTTGAAAGAAAATTTCGTGTTTGAACATGGCATTTAGTTGTATGTTCAAAACTGCATAATAGAACTGGTGTGGATCACAAATTTTATAACATTCTGTTTTATTATAATGAAAGTTGATATAGTATAACAAATAATTTTGATTTTGAATATTTGAGACATAAAAATTTGAACTACTATCTGTGCTGTTCTAGCTCATTATATATAGTAGTTATGGTTTACAATGTTTTTATGTTCTAATAAGTAACCTGGAGCTAACGTGATACAGAAACAACCTAATACCCACGATCCATCCTGTCTCACTAACAGGGTCAACCATGGTCGAGACTCACCTCGCTAGATGCAATGAGGTTGAGTTTGTGTGCAGCCAAAACTTTGACCCCCAATATTTTGTTATTCCATCGTGACTAATCGTCAGAGCGCCAAGAATAATGGCTTCTAGTTCTTTGACCTTCCAAAACTTTACTGGTAAAATATCTACTACTCAATCGTAATCCTTCAAATATTTGGGCAACTCCATTAATGATGTACTCCACCGCTAATGGTAAAATTTTGGCTCTCCACATGCACATCACTTTGCGTCTGCTTATTGCCACATGATAATAATCAAGAAGAAATGAAGGATATATATTTTCACTGATAGAGAATAATAATATCCACACAAGATGTATGTATAAATAATACTAATTAAATTATATCATGAACTTTTAATAAATTAGTAAAGATAAAACTGACCGTGTAAAAAAATTAGATGCTTAAGTGATGAGAAAATGGAACAATGTATTGCGGTGAAAAATCGCAATCCACACGTTGAAAATTTTCATTAGCTTCAGGTCAAATAACATTGTTGATGATTCACTGTAGTACATCTTAGGAGCAGATTTACATATTCATTCAGGACACTACCCTAATAATAATATGTAACTAAGTCTATCACCAGTTAATCCATCAATGAGAATTAGGTAAGGGTGAATGTACTCATTAATCCTGAATGAATAACATTCCGTCGGCAGCTTCCTAGTTCCTACACCTGTCGCCAGTCGCCACCACATTAACCAAGCATATACTCCCTCTGTTTCAAATTATAAGACGTTTTTGACTTTCAGACTTCATGTTTGACCATTCGTCTTATTCAAAAAATTTGTGCAAATGTTACTAATTTGATTATGATTTGTTTTATCATTAAAGATATTTTGTAAATGACTTATTTATTTATATATTTGCACAAAATTTTTGAATAAGACGAGCGGTCAAACGTGAAGTCTAGTTGCTACTCCCTCTGTTTCAAATTATAAGACGTTTTTGACTTTCATACTTCACGTTTGACCGTTCGTCTTATTCAAAAAATTTGTGCAAATGTTATTAATTTGATTATGATTTGTTTTATCGTTAAAGATATTTTGTAAATGACTTATTTATTTGTATATTTGCATAAAATTTTTAAATAAGACGAGCGGTCAAACACAATCTCGGAAAGTCAAAAACGTCTTATAATTTGAAACGGAGGGAGTACATGCCTGGACGACAACTGCATGCGATCCTGCAATATCTGCTACTGCAATAGTAGGGATTCTCGACGACACTCGACTATTCTTTTGTCATGGGCATATCCATCATCAGAATCAGTTGTATCGCTATTTTTTTCTACAGAATCTGAATCCCATCTTCTTGTGAGCTGTCTTTTCGTTCAGGCAAAATAGGCACAGGTTTCACAACACCCAGGGAACCATCTCTTGTGTTCCATGGTTGGTAAGCATGCCTTACGGACATAACAACTGGAGACTGGAGTTCATCATCACAGGAGATTACAAACTATTGATGCTTTGCTTTGCCATTACAATTCTTGGACCACTTTTTACGGCTGCCGGATGCCTGGCGCTAGAACCTGCCTTTTCTTTCTCGCAGTTGGCATGGGCTTCATAACACTGGGAGCAACGTCTCCTGTTCCATGGAGATTTTTTTTGACACCCATGGCGATAAATTTGATGTTGCGATTTGCTGAATCTCTCCGCCGCCGGTGGCGCTAGGGCTGCGTGAGAGAAGAATTGAGAAGAGGACGTTAGCATCGTTATTTTCTACCACAACGACAATGAGGTGTATTTAAAGATATTATTTCATAATGGCAAATGTGGGTAATTTCAGCCAAGTTAAATCCAATGGCTACATTAATATGAATGATTAGATTAGACCAAAATCAATGGTTAGATATTTTGCTTTTTTGTGAGAATTTAGAGGATTTTCCTCCGATTAATGTGGAGGCCTCAAAAGGAGCCTCTAATTAGTATATATAAGATTAGCGTCTCGTTTCTCGGTGATGCCATGATTCCGCTTTCGCGTAGTACCAACGCGCGTGCGGATATCTATTGCGTTCCTCTTTCACGCCTCCCTTGAGTGCGTGACCTTGGTAAATCGAGGGTAATTAAACCGAAACGGTTCATTAACGTGAACAGTTAAGAACCACAGCCCTGCACAGACTAGTACTAGTACAGTTCATGGAATTTGGGCAGAGTACGGTGCGCAAGGCGGGCACATGGATTTTACGGCAGGAGCTACTACTGAGATGTACGTACGTCGTACCAACAGCGCAAAGATTTTGTGCAAGTCGACGTGAAGACATCACAGTGGGGACTGCCGCCCCCTACATCGTTTCTCGTGATTACTAGTATTTTGAAATAATCTCATTTTCTGATGTTTTTTTTTTGGGTAGGCATCGAGTAATATGATGACGCAAGTTATGCTAACAACAAAAGTAATAAAAGAGTAAGTACGATTTTACCCTTGGGAGCTGCTTTTGGCAGGTGTGGTTAACTGCCGGCGCGGCCTACGAGAAAACTACCGTGCCAGGGTCGGTTGCTGCGGCACAGGGGATCCGATGTGAGAGCAGTAACGGCCATGTACCGAACCCTACACGATGGCCATACCATAGCTTACAAACAAGCAGGCCTAGTTACTGTACCATTGCTCTCAGTTAGACCACGCAGAACAGCACGACGACACAGACCTTTTCCAGGGTCTGGAACATTATTGCCGCAGAGGTACTGGACACTATTACCATCGTAAAATTAGTTTTCTCGTAGTTGCTTGCCTGTAAATTTTATCGAAATTATTCGCTCCGTACATTTTCAGGCCTTACAATCTACTGCTACCTACAGGCCTAGCAGGCTAAAATATTTTTCCCTTGCACAAAAATATCAGACGAAGTATTTCTGATTTTTTTTTTGGTGATGCTGGTCCTTCTCGGGTGTTGGCTGGAGACAAGACAAGAGAAGAGTTCAAGTTCGAACCATCTCTGCGGCCGGCGGACAATGTGAGTGGATCCACTTTTTATTTGCCTTTCTCGCCCATCGAGTTTTCTTTTTTTCTCTCTTGGAGGAGACGACGAGTCAATGTCGAATCGAATGCGTAGCAGTACGATCTCTCCGACGACGTTTGACCGGCCACACGTGATGATGCATGCATGCAAAGGTGATGGAATTCATGGTCCTGCTGTCACCGTCCAAATCGCTCCCAGGTCACATCCTGCCCTTATCGCATTCCCCCGGTATATGTACTGTCCTAGGTTACTTCCTCTAGATCGTATTTTAAGCTCGAAATCATGTTAAAGTAGTAGTAATTACAAATACGTTACTTCCTCTAGCTTCAAAATGTTGCGTTTTTCTTTTGGAGGTTTGAGTCCTCTTCAAGACAATACGGAGCATGAGCATCCCCGTAGAAGTATTCCGAAAATCTACGCTTGACAGTCTCCTTTTATCTTATGAGCGTCTCTCTCGGAAAAGTAGGCGGTAAAAATGAAAATAGACTAAATATAGCTTTTGAATGATCATAAAAATCCGTCGAAAGGAATAACAGAGGACCTAAAGCAGACGGTATCAAGAGTCAAGACCATCACATATGAAGGTCAAGTTCGGCGTGGCCATTAACTTCCCCGCTCCATCCTAACTAAATTAGGTGATAATTAAGTTACTGAATCAGTTAGTGCCGTTGCATGCATGGCAAGCCAAATATCACAATCAAGCTGAAACCGCTCAATTCAATCCATTAATCACACAATTGTCTACAGGGCACACACCGACTACCTTTCAATCTCAGCACCATCCGGCGCCCAAATAAATTCGGTTTGCAAGCGTCAGTTAGCTTTTGTTGTATACTCCTATATATGCTGCTGCCGGGGACTGGGACACGATCGAGAGTGTTAGCTAGCAAGTCGGCCTCTCACCATCCAGATTGACCAGCTAGTCAGTTTGTCGTTAACTTTGCACGACCTTTTCCCAAATAGTACATGCATTTTTTTCCCCTTGTCACTGTCATCCCTGCTTTAATCTCCCTCCACACATTTGCTTCTATGCATGCATGTTCTGCAGCTGCCTTTTCTTGTTTCTGAAGTGCGAGAATGGCGGCACTTATTATTGTTGCAGGCCAAGGTTAATAAAACCGGATTGACCGGTCCGGTTTTGAACCGAGAAAACCGGTCGGTTAACCGGATAGCTACAGTAAATAGCTACGGTTGTTCCTGACTAACTGGTCAAACCGGCCGGCCGGCCGGGACCGGTTTCCGGTTAACCGGGATAACCGGCCGGTTTTTACCGGTTTTGTTAACCATGTTGCAGGCTCTAGGCTATCTTAGAGAAGCAGCAAAGACTACTATAATCTACTGTATAACACCCCCTTTTGGTTAGGATGGAAACGCTTAAGCATAATTGCAAGCACTCTATGTTTCCAAATTTTTTTTCAGTTGCCTAAAAGTTTGATTATCTTAGGTATAATTTTTTGTTATGTAAAACTTAGTTTTCTTTTATTCCTAAAACACACAATTTTATTTTTAGTCCTAGAAAACTTAATTTTCTTTACAAAAAAGAAATATGATTTTGGCGCACTACCATGACTAGCAGCAGCATCAACAACCGGAGGTGGATTCTCTGCAGATACTGCTCATTCATTAACAGATCAATAACAGGTGGCTCCGGACCTACATGTCGGTGATCGCTAATGCATGAGCAGATCTGCATAGGCTCTGGACACGCAATAGACGGGCATTTTAGACATGTGGAAGCTGCTCAAGAGTTTCTTGTCGTAAAACAGGCCTATACCAATCTACTATACCATCCCTCAACAGTTGTTTTTCTTAATATTTTCAGGGTACACCATGACTTATAATGTGCGTTCAATAGTTTCCTACAAAAATGTACGGTTCAATACGGTTGACGGTAAAGCACATATCAATTTTTTTTCGTGAGCACATGTTTATCGAAATAGTA
Organism: Chloris gayana; assembly: GCA_031894775.1. Taxonomy (NCBI): domain Eukaryota; kingdom Viridiplantae; phylum Streptophyta; class Magnoliopsida; order Poales; family Poaceae; genus Chloris; species Chloris gayana. The sequence continues at coordinate 442,445 of JAUNZO010000248.1, read as the reverse complement.
AAATTCACATCGAGAGAACAAACCGTGTTTTTTTAAACGAACGCCCTAGTGTGTCCCAGTCCAAAAAATTTGGCGCGAGGGAGCACAACGTAGCGGTATGGAGAGTCAAAACTCGAGCAATCTTTCGCGAAAGAGCAGTACGACGTGAAGTCACTTTCCCTTTCTGCGGCTTTCGGGACGAGTCAACGTGGGATGGACTGATGAGCAAGCGAGGCCTCCCACGAAATTTCACGTGATGATGCATGCAAAGGCCAATGGGCGACGGATTATTCCATGCATCACCGTCCAAATAAGGTCCTCACCCTCTGCTATGCTGATATCATCTCATTTCGTCTAATATTCAAAATAAGTACACTGACCCAAAATATTCAACCGCGCGCTGCTTCTGCTTGCATGCCATCTACAGTATCATAGAAGAAACTGTTTCAGGTGCGAGCGGTCTTTAATTTACTCTACCTACTGCCTGAGCTCCCTCTCGGTCTAGTGTGGTCGTTAGGTGATCTTGTACGCAGGTAGTATGGCTCTAACTCTAACTAACTAACGAACGAAATGATTAAATCGGTTAGTGGCATGTATGCATGGCAAGCCACATGTCATCGTCATGGAATTCAAACCAATCAATTAATAAGTTGATCACAGTTAATTAATTAGTACGTGCATATGCAAACACGCGGCCGAACGAGTAATCCAAATTCGGTAGTGGGCGTCAGTTAGCTGCTGTGGGGGACCGGCGATTAGGTGCTACACTGTGGAAAAATCAGGCATCGACGACGCTCTAAGTAATAACTCCCACTATCCAATAAATCGCATGGCATTGACGAGGTAGTTGGCAATCTGCATGTCGTATACTAGCCTTTGCTGCTTGAGTTGTCGTCGTCGCTAGCCTTTTGTTTCAATAACCCACCATTAGCGGCTTCTGTCCTGCATGTTCTTGTGCAGTGTTTCTTCTTCTGCCCGGAAAGGTCCAAATAAAGTTCACTAGAAAGTGGGAAAACTGCCTTTTCTTTCTACAAACTAGGCTCAAATTATTGGAGGCTCTGCCTTACAGAAGCAGCAAAGAGTGCGAAGCTATGTATAAGGTCTCCACGTTCCTTGCAGAAGCTATATGTATTGGTGAGGGGTTTGACTTGACGGCTTGCTTATTGCCAAAACTGACAGAGAAAACTAAACATGGGATGCCTCTTTTTTTTTTAAAAAAAATAAACATAACTTAGGGGTGGCTGGCTTGCGTGAAGGGAAAGCCTGATGAGGTTTCTTGCTCACGCTATATGATTTGGGTCCAGAGATCGAGCCCGTGGGTGGCGCCGCATCAGCAGCCGGAATCATCGCATTACGTCCGGCTGACTGGCTACGTCGTCTTGACTCGCATTACCCACGCCACGGGAATCAGAGCCCGTGGGAGGTCATCACACACAATCACTTCACTTGACTTGCATCGAGCTGGGGAGGTCATCTCTCTAGCTAGCTCACTGCTACCTTTGTCTTCCATCCTACACGGAGCTTAATCCACGGCTTAAGTAACCAAATGACTGATCTGTAGCCTGTAGGTGTCGCCAATCTATCATTTCTTGGCACACTAGCATTTCTGGTACAATTTAGAAACAAACAGATGGACAGAGGCCGGCCGGCAAAAGCTCTCTTGCAACAAGCAGAGCACTCCGAAGAGAACTTTTTTTTTTTAGAAAAGGGAATATGTATTAATATTCCAGCCTCTGTATCGATTGATACATATAGCTGTTCCAAGGTCTGAACCACCAAGTCTCACATAAAACTAAGTTTCTCAATACAAGGAAATGCCAAACAAGGCAGACCCGAAGTAACCACCCTGCTGAATTAACTAGCTGAAAGTCTATTATTAGAGAACCAGCCATTAGAAGCAAAAAAATCCATCACCAACACCTCAAGTGCACGACACGCCGAGCTGATACGTAATCGATCTTCCTCTTTTTGCAACAGCCCCCAAAACCGGACCCAATAAGTCCCTCGGAACAACACCTGCATTGGAGAGAAGATTCTTGAATTGTTAAAGACCATATCGTTTCGGCTGATCCAAATCGCCCAACAAAAAGCTACCGCCCCTGCTAGAGCCTGATATCTTACTCCCTTGTCTACCCCATTAAGCCAACCATCAAATATATGTTCTATATTTAACGGGTAGGGTAAATTAAAAGTGACTTGTATAGCTCTCCAAATAATTTTGGCATTGTAACAATCAAAGAAAAGATGTTGAATAGTCTCATCACAATTACAGAAACTACATTTCAAACTACCTTTCCATTGCCTTTTAGCCAAATTATCTTTTGTCAAGGTGACGCCTTTAACGATGTACCACATGAAAATTTTAATTTTCAGAGGTAACTTAATCTTCCAAATGATATGTTTCTTAGGTTGTACATTGTTATTTGCCAAAGCTCTATACATAGAGCGGACAGTGAACAACCCATTTTGCGAGTGCTTCCACATAAATTGATCTCTTTCGTTAGATAAATCTAAATGCATAACTCTAATAACTATGGCATACCAAGTTATTAGGTTTGCACCTATTAGTGATCTTCTAAACGAGACATTTAGAGGTGTGGAAGTTAAAACGGTATGCACAGAATCACTTTTTCTCCTAACTATATTATATAAATCAGGATATAAATGTTTAAAAGCCACATTTCCCAACCACACATCCTCCCAGAATCTTACCTGTGTACCATCACCCAGTTTGAACTTCCCCATTCTCAAAAATTCTGGTTTGACCTTCATAAGGCCTGATCAAAAGTGAGAGTCTCCGGGTACATGTTCAACCTGTGTAATTGTTTTATTTCTCAGGTACTTATTCCTAAGAAGTTGTTGCCAAACCCCATCTTCATTAATCAGCTTAGAAAGCCACTTACTAAGTAAACATCTATTTTGTAAATCTAAATTAAGGATTCCGAGTCCACCTTGGTCTTTCGGTGTGCACAAGATACTCCATTTTGTTAGTCTATACTTACGTTTATGCTCGTTACTTTGCCAGAAAAATCTAGACCTATAATAATCTAGTTTTTTCAAAACCTCTCTTGGTACCTCAAAAAAAGAGAGCATAAACATAGATAAATTACTAAGCACAGAGTTAATCAACACCAAACGACCTCCTACAGACAACATTTTTCCTTTCCAACAACTAAGCTTCTTTTGAAACCTTTCCTCCACCTGCTTCCAATCAGCCTTACTAAGTTTACGATGATGCATTGGAATGCCTAGGTATCTAAAAGGATAAGAACCCCTCTCACAACCAAAGATTTTAGAGAATTCTCCTTCTTGCTCCTTTGCATCTCCATAGCAAAACATCTCACTTTTATGAAAGTTAATTTTTAACCTGGACAACTGTTCGAAAGCACATAGGAGCAGCTTCAAATTTTTTGCGTGCTCCAAATTATTATCAAGAAATAAGATAGTATCATCAGCATATTGTAAAATAGATAGACCCCGTCAACTAGGTTAGGAACCACTCCATGAATCTGGCCCGCCTGTTTTGCTCTTGCAATCAAGATTGCAAGCATATCCACTACGATATTAAACAAAATAGGCGAGAGAGGATCACCCTGTCGGACCCCTTTTTTAGTTTGGAAGAAAGGACCTGAATCATTATTTACTTTTACGCTAACGCTTCCTCCAGTCATAACTTGCTTAATCCAAGTACACCATTTTTGTGAAAAGCCTTTCATTCTCAACACCTGTTGGAGGAAAGACCATTTCACTTTATCATAGGCTTTCTCGAAATCAAGTTTTAGAATGACTCCACTCATCTTCTTTCTCTGCAACTCATGGATCGTTTCATGTAGAATAACCACTCCCTCCATGATAAAGCGACCAGGAAGGAACGCTGTTTGGGAAGGTCTAATTATTCTGTGAGCTATCACTGATATCCTATTAGTAAGAACTTTAGTAAAAATTTTAAAACTAACATTTAATAAACAAACAGGTCTATATTGTTGAATCATTATTGCCTCTTCTTTTTTGGGAAGTAAAGTAATTATTCCAAAATTTAGACTGTGTAGCGATAAATTTCCAAGATGGAACTCATTAAACAATTCAATTAGGTCGAATTTAATAATATCCCAAAAAAACTGAAAGAATTCAGCTGGAAAGCCATCCGGACCTGGTGCTTTATTATGTTCCATTTGGAAAACTGCTTCTTTAATCTCTTTTTCAGTGAACGCGTCGGTTAATAACTCATTCTCTATGTCTGAAACTTGAGAAATATCCTCTCGTGTTTGTTTCGTCCATAGAAAAATTATTTGAAACTGACTCACCGAACAAGTTTTTGTAATAATTTGTAATATAAGATTTAAGATTACTATCCCCCACTATTACCCCTTCATCCTGTTCTAACTGAAAGATGCGAGTCTTTCTATATCTACCATTGGCTAATAAATGGAAATACTTAGTATTATCATCTCCTTGCAGTAACCTTGTTGCTTTGGATCTTTGAAGCCAATATACTTCCTCATCTCTACGCAACTTAGCTAATTGAGATGTAAGACAATGTTTGAATTCCATTTCTTCTGTAGAGAGAAGACAAGTTTCCGCCTTTCGATCCAACCAATCTAGTTGATTAACCAAAAAGGCTTTCTTTTTCCTATCTTCTCCTACTAGATTCTTAGCCCACCCTCTTAGAGATCTACGGACTGCTCTAATTTTATTCTGCCATCTTTGTAACGGTGTTCTCCCTCTTTTAGTATCATTCCATACTTTGGCTACCTTATCGTAAAAACCGTCCTTGAAGAACCAGCTCAGTTCAAATTTGAAAAGAGATGTGTTTCCTCTGTGGGCGGCTTGATGAGTGTCAAGCAAAAGTGGAGTATGATCTGAAATATCTCTAGAAAGTGCCACGACCGTTGATAAAGGAAACTTTTGTTCCCACTCCGTACTGACCAAAATCCTGTCTAATTTTTCAAACGTAGGGATTGCAGCGGAATTAGCCCAAGTAAACTTGCGACCCGAAAGTTCTAATTCTCTAAGATTAAGCGTTTCTATACAAGCATTAAATAACAACGGCCAACGATTATCAAAGTTATTATTACTTTTTTCTGAAGGATTTCTAAGAATATTAAAATCGCCACCGACCAACAAAGGTTTTGAAGAAACAGAGCACGCTCTAACAAATTCAGTGAGAAAGCTATCTTTGTGTTCTAACCGGGCTGCTCCATAAACCGCCATTAGAACCCAGTGAAAGCCATCACTTTTGTTTTTGAGGTGTGCTTTTAAAAAATAGTCCCCCCTTCAAACTTTTCAACTACAAACGAAAGTAAATGAATTCCTAACAGGATACCACCAGAACGCCCTCTCGGTTGAATCCAATGCCATAAAAATTCTCTCCCCCACAAAAGGTATTAAGCTCATGATCAGTAAAATCCTTTCGTTGGGTTTCAAGAATAGCAATGAAATCCAAGTCTTTTTGAATAGATGTATCATGCATAAAATTAAATTTAGCCAGGTCTCTCAACCCTCTGCTATTCCAGAAAATACCTCTCATTGAAAAACAATCTGCTTTTTAATGGACAACTTTCTATTAGAAACCTTATTTATAGGAAATTTGGGTTTTTTCTTGTTGTGATCGATAGTTTCATCATGCTCTAGCTGATCATCACTATCATTTTGCACAACCTCGTCCACTAAATCCCCACAGATATTCGAAATAGCAAGCAAATCTAAATCAGAATCCTCTTCGTGATCGCTATCATGGCTATCCTGACATGGTTTACCAGGAGGAAAAATAAGTCTATCCTTTTCTAGTTCTTTGATAAGCACAACAGAAGATAACACCTCATTATTTTTTACTCCTAGAGAAATACCAATTTCTTGAAAATTATTAGCAACATGCTTATCATCAAAAGAAAGGAAAGAATTATTAAACGACATACCCTCCTGAATCTCCAAGTTCCTCTTAGCCGCCAATCTAGAAGCTCTGTCAGTAGAGTCTTCATCAATAGAACTCGCCCTCCTGCTACTCCTCCTTTTTGGTGTAGAAAAAGAACCTGCCTTAGCTTTAAACAACGCAGTATCAACTGGTTGTGCATTACAAGCTGGGTCTTTTTCCATCCGACGAACATGTTCTAAAGCTTGTGCTAACAAAGGACCAAGAGCCGACGGTGACACATTTGCAAAACTGTCTGGCCTAATGTCCCCCGATATATCTGCTGATATTATTGCCTCTGTGTTGATGTCAACTACTTGCGTCAACTGTGCCTCCGGTGCTACCACCACGGTATCCAGCACGCCGCTAGCAAAGTTAGCTGCCACCTCAGTTACTCTCTGCCCCAACACATTCTCATGCTGCACAACCCCCAAAGCCGCCTCCTGTATTAGTGCCGCACTACCCCCTGCTCCTTGAAACCCACTCCCGGTAGTGACTAGCTGATGCGCCCTATTGGTCATGTCCTCCTTTATTAAGGTTTCAACCTCACCAAGAAGATCATCAGCATCGCCATCAAAAGACACATCATCTTCTAGCTGGCTCTCCACATTTGAGTTTTTGGTTTCATGTGGAATTGGACCTTGCGATTTCTCTGATTGTTTAGAAGCACTAGAACCTCCATTCTTGGGCTGATGGTTGACATCCTTTGATTCATCGTTTCCATTTTGATCTTTGTCATTGTCCTTGTCTACATCCATATCTTTGTGAGACTTATTTTGACCATTAGGTTGGTACGGCTCAACCTCAAATTTGAGCTCTAAGTACCGTCTACCAATTACCACATCCATCTCCTTTGGATGCGCCCAGGGGCCGATGCAAAACGAAACCACAACAAAAGCAAATGGTGGGTTAGTTGAATAATACTCCTCATGATTGGGCCGGCGCGCGGTTAAAGTGAAAACATGGATGAGGATCTCTCTTCTGACACATGGGAGCATGCTAATGACTTGGACCAAAAGTCGGCCAGAGACAGAGAGAGCATACTCTAATAGTAACTGGCATTAGTGAATTTAAAACTACAGTATCTGACAAAGTCATCGGTCTGGTGTTAGTTTATCCCATCCGAGGCTGTGCACCAGCTTATCCAGAAAACTAACATATGATGGAGGAGTACTAGAGAAGAGGTACTCAAAGTTAATCACGTAGCACTAAGCGATTCTTTATATTAGTTTAATTACCATGCGGCAGAGGGAACTGAGGCAGCGACTAATAACGTTCTGTACCGAAATGTTCACGTCGTACCAAACGGCATGTCAAGCCACACGTCAAACTCATGCAATTCCAGCTTTTCAGTTGTACCAAACAAACGTTAATTTCAGTTTATGTTATCTGAGAAAAAAAACGTTAATACTACTACCAGTTTAGTCAGCTCGTGCACCAACTGTTCATTCAAATCCTGACCAATCTGAACTACTAGTTGTTGTTGCGCGACTGCTTGCTACTGGAGACGTACTACAACGGAGTTAGCTAGCTTGTCACCCTCTCCCACCATCCAAATGCACCAGCTACTCAGATCTAGCTCATTCCTTGTCTCACCCTCTTGTCCATACCACAAACTTTTCAGCTGCATTTCGTCTTGTCAATCCCTGGGTTCCCAATAACGTTTTCTGCTGCATGCATATTGCCATATTCTGCAGTTTCTTCTTGTGCTCTCCAAAGTCCCAAAGCAATCTGCACTAGAAAGTGGCGATTGAGCTGCCTTTTACCTTTTCTCAACTGTCCATCCTTGGAGCACCACTACTAGCTTGGATAGGCAGCAAACAACTGAGGGCCAGAGTTGTCTATCCTTCTCTTTTGATATTTATTAATTGCAGAATGCACTATTTTGGATATTACAACCGCGAAGTACATGAAAAACAACATGTTGCATTTGTCTAATCCGTAGAATGTAATACCATAGTTGTATATTTGGTGTGACAACTAGGAGTAATTTTAAAGATACTGGTCTAAGTTGCATTTCGGAATTATGTCAAAAGGCTGAAGAACACCAATCCAGTAGTGGTCATGCATGACCTGAACTTATTATACTGCTAATCATCAGCAACAACAGCAACCTGCTTGTACGACGCTTGCTGTTGCATTGGCCATTAGCCACTCTTTTGCTCCCCTTTCGTTTCTGGAGCAGCGGCCGCCGGTCGGTCTATCAGTTATATGGTGCTGGTGGTTAAGTGTCTGATGACGTTTATGCTGCTCTTGTATGTGTGTTCCAATAATTGCTTACAGTTGCAGGTCATGTCACCTTTCATCTTTTTGACCTTTTTTTGGTCCCCAGGAGTTGACATTACCTCTGGTAGATTAGCAGCAGAGCGGCCTGACCACATTGGCAGAGTGATGTATCTGTGGTGGCTGACGCAGGAGTAGCATGCTGTTGGTACCAACCAGGAACCGACCAAGGAAACTACTAGCAATTCCTTTTTACTGACACGCTAGAATTAGAGGCGACATGGCACGATGATTGCACATGCCACAAGCTACTAGAATGGGAGCAACAGAGGGTTTTTACCTCACCGTTGGATTGAAATCATGTGAAAGTTGCAGCGAAAGGAATTGCCATTCCTGAAGCAAACAACTCCATGATTTGTCTTGCCGTAGTAAAATGCTATAGTAGCAGGGTATGGTAATTGAGCAAAGTAAAAAGCAAAGGTGCAGAAGTACTCCATGATGTTACTTGCCGTGCATCCCATTCCTGTCCTTAGTTGTGTTGCTATATTTGATCATGCTCGTAACTATAGTTTGCTAGTGACGCGTAGTAGATGTGACTAACAGGTACTACTTCTGTCCCATTGAAAGTGTCATTGTTTAATAGGATAAATGGTCAAAGTTGATTTCTGAAAATCAAAACAACACTTTAGAGGGAATACATATATATTTTTGTCCAATTATGACGCACAATGGTGTAGTACATATGCCAGAGCACTTTCAGAATGCCTATGCCCTTGACGCATAATACGGGTCATGGCGCTGCATGGGATGATGTACGGATGGAATGCAGTCGCATGTGGCTGGAAGCCGAGAGTAACATGGATCCTGCCGCTACTGTTCTTACCTAAGCTAATTGACGTCGTAGAGCATGGTCCAAAGCGAGATCCATCGCAGTTTGCTTCGTCAGAACAAAAGGCTGATTCATGGATCACGATACTCTGATTCAGGCACGTAAAGGCTGGGTCGATGGACGTTGCCATCACCATGACTCCATTCCATGAGAGAAATGCCGGTAATCCGGGTCAACACACATGCCGATCGGATTGGGATGCTCGGCATGTCTGCCTGCATTGCACAAGAACTCACATGCTGAACAAAAATGAAAGGGGGTCATCAATCATTAGTACACCTTATTAAAGAGTTGTCTCGGCGCATTTGCTGTAAATTAAGGACGATGCGTGCAACATGCATGCAAGGATTTTTCCATAACTTATTTAATAAGATTGTTTTCTATTATTACCAAATTTGCCACGTTTTTTAGAAATAAGCTCCAAATTGATGTAAAATGTGTATATGAAATGTAGAATTGTTTTTTCTAAAAGTACATTATATCATGGTTGAGCCTTGGTCAACAGGCACGTTTGTCCACCGATGATGTTGCGCTGGTCGCAAGAAAATAAGAAGGTGCATAGAGTTTCACTGTTTTTTTTTCTTTTTTTGCATTTCAATGTTATGTCTTCAACTGTTTGTCGGAATTTGGAAGCACGAGAAGAAATGGGAGGTTCTCAATACATTTAACTTGTTTCGAAAATATGACGATATACAAAACCTCAGTCATTTGAGATTTGAGAAGTAGCAAATCTTTTAGTAAGAGGAATACTACCGAGGTCGTTCTCAATCCAGAAGCACATTCAAGCTTGATATTGGATCAGGATTCGTGCAGGCAGTGTATCGTCTACTTCTTTGCATGTTACAAAGCTGTGTGTGGTACCGTCTACTTGTACATGGTGTATGATAAAAAAACCCTGCAAATTAGCATCCAGTGTGTCCTCCCCGCGTGTCAACACTGCCCGACACAGCGATCTACTCACAGAGCAAGCATAATTGCGCCTGGCTGGACAATTTTAGAGAGCAAACAAACGTTCTTACGTGCGTTTAACTTGAATAACTAAGTAATTAGCAGGAGCTTTCCTTCAAAAGAAAATGTAATCAGCAGGAGACAGTAGAGCAAGGCCTTACATGCTGTTACTGACGAAAGGGATACCTTAACTTCAACAATCATCAACGAACGCCTCGTCGTCCCGCACTGCGTCGTATGCAGCCGACAACACCATAGGACGATTACCGATTGGATTAGCCACTAGCTAGGTCTGCTTTTTTCTGTTTGCCTCTTGCCCTACGTGCGGCCGGCCGGTCCGTCTGCCGTTTGGTGTTTGGTGGTTAAGTTCATGCGATTTTCCAAATAATTTTTTGTCATGTCACCGCGAAACCTTTTGGTTAATTTCGGCACCAAAAAGGACGCAAAAGTTGACACTGGTCGTGTCAGATTGGTCGCCTTTTTCGTTTCCTTTTCAAGGAGGACAGGATAGGATGTAATAATTAAATTGATCCTACAGTAACTTAGCAATAGGGAAGAAAGGTACGATGAATGAATCAATCACCATTGTGCACGAATAATAGATAACTTTATTTTCTTCTCTCCATTCCACACAATGAAATATCCTACCATGTATGTCCTCCATGGTTTATTCTATTATCTTGTATCTTAAACCATATATAAGCAAGTCTTAAAAGGACTCACACCACACGACTATAAACGTCGTCAGACATACAAAGGTTCCACACAACCTCAGATGGTTTGTCTGCTCAATCATATGAAGATAATGAACGAGACGTGCTTTGTGTGTGTGGCAAGTCTTTCCGGTTTCCATCCTTGTCCAGCTCATCTGCCAGCGTGGATGCAGTGAGGGCACAACCTTATCTACGAGCAACAATATTAATATAGTGCAACACACAAGCTCACCTCCATGGGGTCATGCCTTTGCTTGTCTACATGAACACGCACTTCTAACATGCTTGTGCGTTGGTTTGCTATCTCGGCAAATGCACTTATGCGCCCTTCCTTTTCCAGCCCATCAGTCCATGTGGCTCGCAGGGCAGCCTTATGTTAGGGCTTGGACAAATGTCAATAAGACGCAGGTGGGTCATCAACAGGGGTGCCAGCCATGCGTGTCTACGTTGTAGATCGATCAGTTCACATGAAAAAGGAAAAATAAAGATAGCAACCAGTCAACCAATATTTATTTATTTTTCTTCTCACAACTTAAAGATATAAATACAAGTGCTCCACGGCCAAAATTAAAGCTACTGCTCAAGTTTGCGTTAATTTAAGGTGATGTGGCGGCACAACAATGCCCTAGACAAGAAGGATAGAGGGCAAATGAAAGGTACTGGAATAATAATGCAACAATTCTAATATCTTCAGAAAGAAGATTTTACAGAGTCTAAATGTGACAGACAGTGTTCTTGAATCTTTACTTTTACATAAGTCTATCCGAAAAGAGGGTTGCTTGAAACACATAATCCATTTTCAGGATTGGAATATTTAATGTTGGGCTTCTACTTTTCATCATATGGACCGGATCCAATCAACTAGAGCTGATTGGGCCTTTTGATATAGGCCAGTATCAAAACATTGTTTAACATGTCCAATTAAAAGCCCATTATATCTCGAACATTCTGTACATAGGCAAGAATGCCATCCTGCTGACCAGTGAGCCTTTTTCTGAACTAAAAACCATGCTTAGTATGATAGAAGAGATGGGCCATCTTATAGTTATAGGGTCCATTTATGTACTTGCATAACATTACAACTAAACCTAAAAACAGCAGCGAGCCGATTAAATGAAAAGAGAGAAAAACATGATAGCTGGCAAAGGAGGCTTGTTAATTGTTATCAAATTGTAATCTAAAAAAAGAAAAAAATGTTATCAAAATTGAAACCCCATAAAATCCTAAACTCCTATCATGCAGATGGCTGCACGGGTAGAAAGTTGTGGCCGCAACTGCCTTCCACTTGCTACAAGTGGCCACTGTAATAAAAAGTTATAAATTCAGACAAAAAGTTATATATATAGAATGACGAAAAGTTACGTGTATTAATTACAACGAAAAGTTACATTACATGTATTAATTACAACGAAAAATTACATATATGAACTACTATCTTAAACTCTCTCTTTTTTACTGTTATTTTCTTTCTTCCCCATTTCACCGTATTTGTATTGAAATAACCTAGACCAGTCCTAATTGATTTGATATTTCTTTTGACCAAGTTGGAATTGAAAGCAAATTAGACCCACTTCAAGAGAATTTGACTTTTTTTCTCAATCCAGTGAGAATGTTATTGAGCGACAGAGAGTTTTTCCCGAATTCTCATCCTCATCCGCGCCGGAGCCGCTGCCGGGCTCGCATATGCCTTCCGATGGCGGTGAGAGCCACCCCGTGTTTCCTTCACCATCCCACAACAAATCCGTTCCCGCGACGGCCCTCCTTGGTGTTTTCCTCACCTAAGCTCGCTCTCGATGTTCAATGCATGGTGGCGGCCAGCTCACGCCGGTGACATCGGCGATCGTGGCCCATCTGAGAGACATCAACTGGCTGATTAAGTCGATCGTGGCCCATTATGGCAGCAAGAGTTGTTGTATCGAATTGGTAACTTACGTGGAGGGAGACATCGACGGCTGATTAGATTACAGATGGGATGGGGACATCAGCTAGCTGATTACAGTTCGGATCGAATTACGGATAGTATCGGGCATTGGTAACTTGCATGAAGATGACACCAAACGGTAACTAACGTGGAGGTGGACACCAAACAGAAAGTAGAAGACCAAAGAAGAAATGAGAAGAAGTAGAGATATTGGCATATAACAATACTTTCCTAAAATAGATATTTACGAGACAGAGAACTTTCCTAAAATGGAAAAGTTACAACTTCGCTCCCATGCGGCCGACTTCAAATTAGCAGTAGCATAAAAACAGAAGATGCCTTTAAGGCTTTTTTGTTTAGGCTTGGAAAAGGTTGCCTAGGCAGATAGCCATCCCAGGATCCATTTTGTCCAGGCTAGGATTGGATGAGCTACGCGGATTCACATCCTCTGTATTGTAGCTTTCAATGCGAGAGAATCTACAATATCTGGCATTAGGAGCTAATCTTGAGCCATCGGATCAAGATTCAACGAAGGACTCCAATGCTACAGTATTTGCAAAACAATGATGAAATTGGATAAAAAGCACACCATACTCTGTTACTAAAGTATTTGTTGCAGACTACGGGAGAGAGCGGACTACGGGAGAGAGCGGCCTGCCTCCTCACGAATTATTGTAGCACCCTCTGCACTAAGTGAAGCAATGCAGAGGATATGCACCCGCGCAACCTTCTCTATCTATTCGCAAAGATGCCCTTATTAATTAGTGACACAGTTAGTACGTTGCATTTCACTCGATAGCTGCCTATGATGTTATTAGTTCGCGACATGCCTGGCCAGGTAGCTCTTGGATTCCTAGCTTTTAGCTTCGTTTGGTTGAAGCTTGGAACATAGCCCATGTCGATATGAGAAGAAGATAACATTTTATTCGTTAGTTCCTAGGAATGCACATACCATTACATATAGGGGTGTGGTAAGATTATATTACTTCCCACATGAAACATTTGGAAACATTGACTCCGATATCTGAAACATTTCAAAATTTGGTAATTAGCAGTTATTAATTATCAGAATACAATATCACACTTAACTCGGTGCATGTCTAAAACCAAGTGTTGACTGCTTTCACTCCTATATATTTAGTATAACGTGTTAACTTATATTACTACGATACAAAGACAACTTACAAATCACGAGAAATTGTTACAACAACCTCTTATATTTTCTCATCTTCTATGTTTCAGGGTTCTAAAAACCAGATGAGGTGGTCAAAAATGATTTCATCGGTCTTGCAAAATGGACAGACCTGTTTTGAAGAGTTTTTGAATGACATAATGGACTCTACCTTTACCTAGAGCTCGTTGAGGTATTCAAGACGATGCTTATATGGATTGCCCGATTTGAACTTCAGATGCAAAGTTACTGTATTTAGAAGATTCCATAGATATGAATTCTGATTTTACCGGAATCAAAACTAGTCCAAGTGTAAACTGCAGGCTCTGAGTAGGAAAGTGTTCTTTACTTCATTTTTGCGAGAATTCTTGATTCGTTTAAGGGTAAGACCTCCCGTCCTATAAGTATAAAGGTCCACGACCAACTGAGGGCATCCAAATCTAATCGGACCATTTATCTTGGAAATTGCGGGCTCCAAGTAGGACATTGTTCTTTACTTGAATTTTGCAAGAATTCTTGATTCCTTGTAGGGTTGGACCTTCCATCCTATAAGTATAAAGGTCCACAACCGATTGAGAAGACATAATTGGACCATTTATCTTTTTACCTTATTCTTTATCCTTACCTTTTCAATCCTTATCTTCTATTCTGCCCTCGTCTCCATGGCAGGGCCGTCGCTTAGCAGGTGCAAGGCCGGGCCCCCCAAACTCACGGCCCACATAGAGCATGTCCAGTAAAGAAAAGGCCCAGCACAACCCAAAATCAATCAAACAAGTAGCTGTTAGGTAAATCTTTCGGTGAACGCGACAGGTGATGACATTGATTGTTTTTTTGGCTTCCATCCGAAGCCACGCCACCCCAACGCCCAATCCCCAAATCGCAAGACGCGACGCTCGTTGCCTGCTACGGATACGTATGTCTACTCTACTTCTCGGACACGCGTGTATCCCTAACGTAAGCAGCATGCAATCATCTTCCTTTCTTTTTTTTTAATCTACATCGTGAGGCTCCATGCTCCATTCTTTTGTTCAATCTTTCTAGTACCTATATGCTAAGTGCCAAAGTTCGCTTTATCAACTAGGCCTCTGTATCACCGATTACCATGTATTCTAGGGATAGAAAATATGATTATGGTTGTGAAAAACGTAGGTGGAGAAGACATGGTTCTGCGAGGACGAGAAGAACTCACCGGTTTTTGAGTTTTTGATGGGATCGTATGGCTCTGATACCATGTAAGATGATAAGAAGCTCAATGACCACGATGAATCAGATTAGTTTGTATATTTAGAAAGGATTACATGATTCCAGTTACAATAGGACTAGGACTCAATTACAATAAGACTATGACTCTGTCTATAACCGTATACAAATCTATCTCAACTGTACTCTAACATGGTCTACCAGAAACAACTACTAGAGGTTGCAGCTCAATCTCAAAAGGTGCCTTTGATAGATTTGTGCTCAAAGAATCTCAAATTAATCCCGAAAATCAAACTCCAGAAGCTGACATTGCAGTAACAAATGATGAGATTGGGAATGAGATTGATGATAATGGTGCTAATATTACAATACCAATTGAGATCAGTTTGCTGAAATTGGTCAAGGAGAATAGGAGATGATGCTAATATTGCTGACGATGTTACTGGCCAAACCGATGACAGATAAGTTTCGTTCCTTGGATGATAAGAGTTTATTTTCTTCTTCTATCAATCTTGAGGCTGCACTAAAAAGTGGAGAACATTTAGATATTGATGGAAAAAGAATTGTTTGTGGAGTTACAGATCATTCAAGATTAATTAAGGAATCTCTGGGACCTCTTGACATTTTGAAGTATCTCAAACAACTAGGGTGTTTTCCCAATGTTGTTATTGCTTATCGAATTTTGTTAGTAGTTTTTCTAAACTCAAGTTTGTGAAATCCTATTTGCGTTCTACTATGACACAAGAAAGACTCAATCGATTGGCCACAATAGCACTTGAAATTGATATCTTGGAGCAGATTAAGTATGAAAATATAATTGAAGATTTCACCTAAGAAAATACTAGAACAGAGGCTGCTTTTTACTAGAACATGGTCAAATGTTATTTAGAAGTACCATCTTTACTCTTACGGCGTTATTATTTGATATATTCCGGAATATTTTAAAGAATACTAGCATAGATTAAAGTTACATAGTTAGCTACAAGTTTATTTTTAGCTATGTGAATTTCAAATTTTAGAACCCCACTTCGTGTTTCGTGTGCCAGGGCCTAAAAAATGTAGAGACGGCCCTGTCAATGTGGTGAAGAAGGCATCCTATAGTTGGCCAGTTGTGCCTGGGACAACACTCGTTCTTCAAGGCTAAGATCGAACCCTTGAAGTTCGGTTATATCGGAATTGGCAAACTACACGGTGGTTCAGTCCTCTACGACACGAATGATCATGATCTAGTGTTTTCGATGCGTGATCAGATTTTACGTCAACACAATCATGTAATATAAAAAATTGTAGAAGAAATTGAGACGTCTGTAAAGATATTTTCGACGTGCTTGGTTCCTCGCCATCAAATAGGCCCCCTGGGGCGGAACTGTGGCCCAAAAAACTAGCACCTCACTCTCCACGAGCAAAAAACAACAAGCAACAATGCGCTTAACGACGAGAAACAGCGGTGTGGCGGCCGAAGTCATCGCAGAAACCAAACATTCGGTGTGGCAGCTGGCAGGTTGCGGGGTGCAAACAAGCACGCCCTTTTGTCCTGAAACAGTGACACTCACGAAGAGAGAAACAACACGGTAAACACCCTGCGTGAGATGACAAATTAATACTATATGCATAGGTGACCACTACTACTCCCCTCCACCAGAACACAAGATTGCAAGACGACCGCGTTTTCTCGTCTCGTCCATGGCGTCCTCATCAGCTTCCACTTTCGCTCTCAAGGCTGTCCGTCCCATCCGGCTGCCGCCGCCGCCGATAGCCACCGTTGTTCTGCGGTGGCGTGCGGCGCCGGCCCTTCTTGCCGTGGGAAGAAAAGCTCGACGGGTAGCAGCAGGGGCGGTGGACGGGTACCAGATCATCACCTCCGACAACGTCCGTCCTCGCCGCTGCTCTCTTTTGGGTTTCACTTCTTCGATACCCCTCTCGGCTATAACCTCTTGGATTTAGGGGTTGTTCGTTTCCTTTAGAGCTAAAGTTTAGCTCTTAAAATTTGAAAGCTAAACTTTAGTACCTCTTTGGGGGCTAGATTTGCCCCCTTTTAGCCCTTCTTTCTCTCTAGAGCTAAAGTTTAGTTCAAATTTAGTCTTTCCGTTCGTTTCTCTAGAGCTGAAGTTTAGACTAAAATTTAGTTTTAGCTCTTTAGCCCATAAAAACGAACACCCCCTTAGTGTGATTTATTGATTCATTGTCTGCAGATGGGTCCGTCTGCGAAGCTCATGGATGTGATGTCCCGGCCAGTGCAGGTGGCCACGCCGGACCAGCGGCTCTCGGAAATCGACGCCTGCTTTGCGGCGCATTCCGGCCTGCCCGTGGTTGACAATGAGGGCAGGTGCATCGGGGTCGTCTCTAGGAAGGACAAGGCCAAGGCCACCAACAACGGGGTAAGCTCACTGCTGCCGCTCCTCCACCTTGCTTGCAGCCTGTTAAACGGCCATGAGAAATCGGTTTACCTCTAGAACAAATACACTTTGGTGATATATAACTTC
The DNA here is from genome assembly GCA_031894775.1 of Chloris gayana. Taxonomy (NCBI): domain Eukaryota; kingdom Viridiplantae; phylum Streptophyta; class Magnoliopsida; order Poales; family Poaceae; genus Chloris; species Chloris gayana. The sequence goes on along the minus strand of JAUNZO010000248.1, from coordinate 425,010 downwards.
TGTTTCAATTTTTGTTTTATTGTAAGTTATTTGTCCCAACTAACTTGGCTGCCACAACGACTGAGAAGGCCTGTTCTACTTTCTCAAATAAATGCAGACATAATAAACCAATCTTTCTTCAAACAAACGCGCTTGGTCTTTGAATGATAGCCCCTATAAACAGCTCAGCCACATGCTTTACATATATTTAAGAGTTATAGGTAAACATTTCCTGGACGAATAAATACTTTCCCCGGAATTTTGCATTCAGACTTCGAAGTAGAAAAAGGGTTATTGTATTTATTTCCATGCTTGTTCATGATGCAGATGGAGTCAACTGTTGGAGAAGTCATGTCGTCTCCTGCTATAACTTTGACACATCAAAAGACTGTCTTGGGTGACGACCTTTGCTCTCTCCTTTGCCCATAGCCAGTACCTAGAGTTTAATTGACACACTGTCCTAACGGGCTGCTGCTTACGTGAGCAGAAGCTGCTGCACTAATGCTCAAGGAGGAGGTTCACAGGGTACCTGTTGTGAATGAACAACAGTACGTCATTGGTAAGATTTTCTGAATTGCCATCCGTCTGCATATACCTGTTTCTCCCCTGTGGGAAATACATAATCGGGTCCTAAATAACTAAAATTTATTTTTTTCTCGTTGTTTACTGCATGCAGTTTTGGAACAACATTAAGAGATACAATATACTTTCTTACGAAGACAACAAAAGCAATTGACACAGTTTAGCTAAGCTCTTTTTTCTTAGTTTCCACAAAGTGAAAGTTTGGCATTATCTTCAGCAAAATGAAGTTTCCACATTAATCGTAATATGTGTGTTTCAAAGATGCCCTTATGATACTACTCCATTCATTTTAAATTATTACAAAATTGACTCTTTGAGTTACGTTTAATCGTTTATCTTATTTAAATAATTAGTTTCAAGCATAACAATGTGAATGAAATTAGAAAATATAAAATTATTACTTTTAAGTTTTAAATATAAAATAAATTATAAAATACTATAATTTTTATTTTTTTAATAAGATACAAATGTTCAAAAACGGATGGAGTAAGTTCCGACCATACGACATTATTATGACCTCCTAAAGAATGGAGATGCAATGCAAATATCTTACTATTATTTCCTTAAAAACATTATGAACTTTCAAGAGTCAAAACATGGCTAATCATGAACCTAACTTCCCGATCTTTTTCACTATAAAGTAATTGAAACCTTTTATATCACCTGGAACTGCAAATATTATGCCATATAACCACTTTCCTTTATTCAATTTGTGTGAATAATGGTCTTTCCCCGTTGATGAAATAGGAATTGTCACTCGCTCTGATGTATTGGCTTTGGATGCCAACAAACCGTAGAGGGTTTCACCTTGCCAATGTCAGATGATGCTTTTTTGTACATTTTAATTAGTGATCCTTTGTAATATCTAGCAGTGTAATATGGGTGTATTGAAGGTTATCTGGACTCTGTGCCATGTTTCTTAAAATCTCTTGTCTGCTGGATTTATTCTGAAAAGTAGCTGCAATTAAATGCTTGCTTTCCAGTTTCCAAATTACTGCCACAACTATAAAAATGGTGTGGTAAATAATATAAAGTCAGTGTGATATAGGACACCGGAAGAACCCAGCAAAAACAGTCTATAGCGGCTTAAAGCCAAGTCCTACCTACTTAAAGCTGCTACTAAAATCGATTTCCAATGGCAAAAAAGTTAACGGTCTGCCACAAAAATATATACCACCATGAGCGTGAATTCGTCAACCGAGATTAGGAACAGAGTGCCCAACGCAACCACTACGCTGGGCATGAATCTGACGAACATCAGTTTGAGGATTTAGCATATAGCAAGAGGGCTCGCAACAACATCTCCAAGGAGAAGAATGGCACCCACGAGAGCCAGTCGTCGTTGTCGGCACCGATGTTAACGCGTGTAGCACATATCTTCTGAGACAACAAGCGTACAAGTCAGTTATAGCTTTTCCCTCGGAAGTTCTAAAGGTTTATCAATCCATAAAAAAGTGAGACATTTGTTTAACTAAATGTTTGTTAGTAACAAATGTGTTTGTTGAAAGAAATGTTGTTCAAAGAATTAATTATAAAAAAACAAATAAAAGAGAGAGATTACGACCGAGCAATTAAGAGAACTTCACACGGTCTAGGTTCACTTGCATGCAAAGATCACATTATTTGAGTAAAGGTTCTACTAGTTGTTACTAAGGTACACAAAGGTTGTTTGTTGCGATCCTGTCACGACGACGGCTAATAGACAATCATCTAGCAATAGCAGTATTATAATACTAGAGGAAAACATGAAACAAGCATTGCAATAGACCAAGACAGAGCAATAAACGAATTCAATTAATCATCACAATGCGCATGGTAAGATCCCCAGAAGCTGCAGAAAAAACAAAGAATCACCCCGTAGGTTTCACCATGGAAACACCTTATACTGACCTATCCTACTTCCTGGTACAATTTATGGCAAAATCAGACGTCGAGGTCGGTGGTGCCGATTGGCACGTGCTGATCGACAGACTATGACTTTTTGCCAGAATGTCACGAAACTCGCTCGAATGAAGCTCTCTTGTCTAACCCTAATTCCACCACCAAAAGTGCTGAAATCGAACCCCCTTGCATGTAGAATAGGGTCTTCTCTTTATAGGGCTGAAGCCAGCCTTCCCGGGCCTTTTTGGGCCTTGTGCCGATTGGCACCAGCGACTTCTCTGCGCAATATATCTTGAGGGCCCCATATCTTCTAGCTCCAAAGTTTAAATAGAGTCATCCATATATGTTTTGGACAGCTCTCGACGGGATCTACAACTTTGTACGTCTAACTTTTATCAAGGGAAACCGTCTCAAACTCCAAAATCACGGTACAAGGCATTGACCTTCCTAAGTTGAGCTTTTATGTAGTCTTTTTACCTATTTTTGCAATAAAGCACTCAAACGACAACATAGTCCAAAATGTGGTAAGTTAGGTGACAAGTGGCTCGAACGATCAATATCCACCCAGCCTAAAATGATAGTAAAATAATAGGTAAAAGGTAGTCAAATTAAGTACCAACAACCGACGTGAGCCGGTGCTAGGTTTTCGCTAGAGCCCCAATCCACAACCTTGAGCAAACCACTGCAGGCCATAAATTCTCCACTGCAGCTCTTGCTCTACTGCCATTACATGGGCTCCCCCCTGTACCGAACATCCTATCGAGAGAGAGGGGGTAGCTCGAAATCAAAGACGACATGGACATCTAGATCTTAAAGCCATTCCACCGAGAGGATGTTATATCCGGGCCATAGAGGACCGGATCTAGCTGAGGAGAGGCTCCTTATGCACTCAATCCAACCATGACCGGAGCAGCTCGGAGGATGCACAAAAAGAAGGGTCGAAGAGGAGAAGAGGGGGGGGGGGAGGGAACAACTGCGAATTGGGACCCTTTTGGCCGTCGCCATGCTCGCCAGCGACGACGGTGCGGCTGTAGTTTGCTGGGGTGGGATGGGTGCTCGGTGGGAGATTGGAGTTTCCCCTCCGGTCGCCTCTCTCAACGATACGGAGGGGTACCGTTTCGCTGAGCTTCTTGCCAACGCTGCACCGACATGTTGGAGACCGCATACCACCTCTTCTTTGGTTACATGCATGTTGTCCGACTCTTCGACATGATCTCCATATCTTCTCTTGGAGAGCGTCCGTGCTCTCGTCTTGAACCCTGACCTGTCCTGTCATCGCGCCTTGACATTGTCATTATGCTGTTGTGGCAGGTCTGGACTCTGGACATGCCACAACGACTTGGTTTTGATCCGCAACGATACTCGACAAACCTCCAACCGCTCCTCCAAGTATCTGGATGTGTGGGGCTTCCTGAGTGCTTGGCATGCATAACGTCAAAGATTTATTAGATGACCGATTTTCATTTATATTATTAGAAAAATAAAAATTAATCATGATAAATCTATCGCCTTGACAATAATACGTTCAATATGGTAAAATATTGACCAGTAGTTGTGTATTTTCGATATCAGATCTCTACTGTTGGATCAAACTAGTGGCTAGAACTACTTGCCAATATTGTGGAATTAAAAACTCCTCTACAAATAACCATCTAGTGATCAAGCACTCTATCAACACACACACGATGATTGTTTACTCATTTTATTTATAACTAATGATCTGCACATTAGAGGAGAGCAAATTCTCCCCTGCAAAGCTGCCCTTGGCTGGACAGTTTGATAGACGAACAAACATACATTTAATTTGATATATCAATAAAAAAGTAATCACCAGAAGACAGTAGAGCCAGGACTTGCTATTACTGAGGAAATGTAGAGCTTCTTCTGCGGTCATCAACGAGCGCCTCGTATGTTATCAAAAAAAAAAAACGAGCGCCTCGTCATATGCAGACGATTACGGTTGAATTAGCCCATTTTTCTGTTGGGGATTACGGTTGAACTCGCCTGCACCCTTCATTTTTCTTCCTCGTGCCCCGACGCCGGCCTGCGTTCTCGCGCCATCCTCGTGCCCGCGTGTGCCCACCCGTCCTCGCCTGGCCGTGGCTCCGCCCAAGCCATCCCGACCCACCATTGCCTGGCCGTAGCCGCGCCTACGTGCGACAGGTCGCCCTCACTCTCGCCTGACCTTGGCAGGCTGTACGTTGACCGTGAAGAAGAAAGGTGACGCCTTCTCCAATGGTTCGTGCACATCAGGTGGTCGATGAAATGCCCACAAGGTGGTAGTGGGATGTCCACTCAAATTGCAAGGATATATATGTCTTTTCGTGTCGAATCTAACCCCGTTAAGTTCTCCAAACGGAATAGGGGTTGTTAGATCGTTCAGATTAAAAAAAGTCCATTATCAGTGTCTCAAAAAGCGATCCATTTTTAATATTGCACTTAAAAACAGGTCCTACAATACAATTGTCCCTTTTCTGTTTACCTCTTGCTCTTTGGGATGTTCGTTTCCTTTAGGAGCTAAAGTTTAGCTCTAAAATTTGAGCTACACTTTAGCACGTCTTGGAGGAGCTAAAGTTTTGTCTTCCTTTTAGCCATTCTTTCTCTCTAGAAGTAAAGTTTAGTCTAAATTTTAGCCCTCCTGTTCGTTTGTATAGAGCCTAAACTTTAGTCCACTTTAGCCATTTGCTCGTTAGCCCTAAGTAAACTTTATTCCGTGGTACGTGCCGCAGGACGGTCCGTTTGCCATTTGGTGTGCGTTTTCCGAAATAATTTCCTGTCATATCACCACCAAACCTTTTGCTTATTTTGGCACCCAAAAAATGCAAAAGCAGACGAACATTAAACACAGAAGGCATTCCCCTTTGTTTACATAGATATTGTGCTCCGCACTACTAAAACTAATCAACTAATCCAGTGTCGATTATTTCTTTGCACGGCACAGTGCTGATGGCTAAAGCTACTGATTGAATGGTTATAAAAAAAAGCTACTGATTGAATAGTAGAGAATATTTTATCTCGTACACAGATTTTTTTCTTTTAATTTACTCTGGACCACGCACTGTGATGGGAAGGAACAGAATGTAGCATATATATTACCAAGTCAAGAGGATTAATTCTCTCTATCTCTGCATGTGCAATCGATCAGGAACATATTTATTATTTTAAATTTAGGATGATTTTATTTTTTTAGGTCATATCTACCCTGTACTGTCAGAATTAATCTAGATCATCCAATATATTGATAAAAATCAGTGGTGTACATCCTTTTTAGGTTAACATATAATAATTTCAACAGCACAATGGGCTTTTGACCTTCAAACAAGAAGATAATAGATGAGTTTCAATAAAACATAGATAACATGATTCGATGACTAAGTATGGTTCACATCAAAGATAAACATCTGATTATTCTCCTGATTCATCCCAAATAAAAACTCCTCTTTCACGAACTATCTTCTGCTGTAGTAGAGCTTCCTAGTACTGTTTCAAGTAGTCTTGGCATTTGAGGTATTTGAATTTCCACTAGACCCATGAGAACTTGAACCACATCACGCATTGTTGGCCTATCAATTTCACTATCCTGAATGCACCAACAGGCAACCTTGCAAGCTCTTTCAACCTCCTCCATGTTGATCTCCCCATGCAATTTGTAGTCGACCAAGCTTAACAGACCACCCTGATGTAGCTTACGTGCAACTTCCACAGGGAAGTAAATAGCATCACAACTATCTGTTGTACTACTCCCTTACTAAATTGTTGTCGCCGTTGACTTTTTTCGTAACGTTTGACCATTCGTCTTATTCAAAAAATTTCTTCAAATATAAAAAGTTATATGCTATATTTCAAGTTTCTTTAGTGATAAATCATATTCCAACAAAATATATGATATTTCTTAAACTTTTTTGAATAAGACGAATGGTCAAACGTTACTGAAAAAGTCAATGACGATAACAATTTAGTAAGGAGGGAGTATATTCTTCAAGTGCGTTCCTCTTACCTGATATGATTTCTAACAATACCATTCCATAGCTATAAACATCAACTTTTTGTGTGATAGCCACTCCACTGATCCATTCTGGTGCGAGATATCCTATAGTGCCTCTGGTGGTAGTCAGAACTCGACTGAAGTCCCTCCCAATAAGTTTTGCCATCCCAAAGTCTGCAATCCTAGGAACAAATGATTCATCGAGAAGTATGTTTTCTGGTTTGATATCACAATGAATGATACAATTTTGACAACTTTCATGTAAGTAGGACAGTCCTTTTGCAATCCCTATGGCTATCTGGTACCTTGTGTTCCAATTTAGTACTGTAGGATTGCTTCTGAACAAATGGACATCAAGTGAACGGTTCAGTATATACTCGTAAACAAGCATCCTTCTATCACCTTCAGAACAGAAACCGATCAGTTTGACTAAATTGACATGTTGAATCATTCCAATTGTACTGACCTCAGCTCTGAACTGCTTTTCTCCTTGATGTGTTCCAATGAGGGTCTTAACTGCTATGGTTGTTGAATCAATTAGAATCCCCTTGAATACAGATCCAAAACCACCTTGACCCAATTTCTCAGAGAAATTCTTTGTTGCACGCTGCAAATCGATGTATCTAAAAGATATAACACCATTGTGAATTCTTTTCAAATGGCTACACAGATTCCTCTTATTCCTCCGAATAATTAATAGCAGCACGAGCACCAATAATACTAATCCAACAAGGCTTGCACCGATGACAATGCTGGCAATCATTAATATTCTGCCACTGTTTCCCCTACTTTGCATTTCTCCAGCCGCAAGACGGACATAAAGAATATCTCCACTAATATCAGATGTGCTACTATACTGCTTTACATCAAGAAGGTCACCTTGCCATACTGAACAGACACCCTTGCTGAATGAATAGGCAGTACAAGAACAAGTACTTAGACAAACATGCAAACATTCCTGTGCACCTGGAACAGGTTCCACGGTATGAGCATCATACGGCAATGTGACGCTAGGTATGACAAAAAACTGATCAGTCAATGCTTTTGTGGTTTTGTTCCTACTGAAGTCTAGTTGAACATTTCTCATGCATCCACCACTCCTGTCATTTAGGTTCCAGTCCTTGGGTGACCTCACGGAGAAGCCCTTCATGCAGGTGCACAATGGAAGTGAGTTGTCACTGCAGACAGTGAAAGGCCCACAAACGGAAAATACATCACATGATGCTTTGGGTTGGACGTAGATCATTTCCCAATCTTGCAAGGCTTCCACCCAAATAAGCTGTTTGGTAAGACCATCGGTGTCAAGTAGGCACATTGTGAGCACTGTGTCATCCAACGTGTGGTAAGTCAAATATTCTTCTTCATGAGTGTCAATGAATTCAGCAGCTGCAAAAGCATTGCCAGACATTTCTGGCACCGACGGGAAGTACTGTCCATTCCATTCTCCTGTGGCAAAATACACTATAGATGTGTTGCAAAGCTTATCAAAATATTGCTTACCACTGCTGTTGTCTAGCTCCATACAGTAGGAGCCTGACGTTGGGTCTACTGAGTTCTTCTTTGACACAACGCGGTATGTCATGCCAGTGAGCTTATTGCGTCCGATCTTTCCGCCAGGGAGGAAAACATCTGTTGGGTGCTCAAAGCTCTGCCACAAAATTCTGCCCGGGTTTGAGGTGTCATGAATGACAAGGTTTCCACTGTTTAAGAGAGCAATAGTAGTACTGCTGATGGTTTTTGTTTTGCTAGTAACTATTTGGGTGGACCAAATCACTGACTCGCTTACGCGATTTAAGATGACAAGATTGCCATTTCGCAACACTGTTAGCTTTGATTGATTGAAAATAGGCTCTGTGATTGGTGTATCCCTGTTGGCAATCCATACAGCAGAGAACTTGGATATCTCATTGAACCATATGCCAAGGTACCAGTTGGAGGAACCAGTGTGACTGAGTAACTTACTGGAGTCTGTTTTGAAGAAGCCAAACGAAAATTTGCCGTTGCTGGAGACGAGCTTTTCGCTGCTGACGAGCCCTCGCCTACCTTCAGAGTACTTCTATTTGCAGCAAAGCCGCTGTATTGCAGGGAGAAGAGGAGCCCAAACAGCATGTAACGTGATGGAGACATAGCCGCTGTCTTGTTGGATTAACCTTTCTCGAATAAACAAGGAATAGCTGGAGACGAAAATTCCGTCTAAGGACGAGATGGTATGGTGGAGGTCCTGTATGAACTATATGTCTAATTGTCTATATGTACTGGGAGTAGCAGCAGTAGCTTATTGCAAGTTTTTGTGTGCCTTTCATTTTTTGCCTTCGTTAACAGGCAACACACGGCGAATCAGTTGTATTCATGGATTGAAATCCCGCTACAGTTCGGAATTTTTTCCCGACGAAACCGAACCGGATCCCGGACTTTCCGGCCGGGATCCCGGATTACTACAGTACCACAGGTCGGGATCCACCGGGATTTCAGACTTCCCACTATCCCGGTCCGCACCGGGAAATCCAGAATCCGTGGAAACCGGACCGGTTTCCACCGGGATCCCGACTTGTATTGTTGCGAGCCTATCTCAGTCAGAGCCCAATTCTCGGGAATTTGGGACTCAGTCTCACAGCCCCATTTATTGGGAGTAATAGCTTGACTGAAGAATTAGTAGTTGGTGGTTAGAGCCTGGCTAATAACTGTGTGACGAGTACAGTGATTTAGTCAGCTGACTGGACTTGACCATACTTGCTCTTATGAAGTTAGATTTTAATGGTGCGAGTGAACTAGAACGGATGACTCACGGCAGAGGCAGTTTGGTGATAAATTGATTATAACACGCTTAAGCCGAACCATGGATAAAACCGGGGCGAGTGTTTGGTCGCAGATCGGTACCGTACCACCCGCTCGGAAACAAAGACAACTTGAGCTCGAGCAACTGTCAATATACCTGCTACATGAATTCCGCTCTAAAGCAGCGGGAATGAAATTAGGGTCCGTTCGTTTCCTGGGTCTAAAAAGTTTAGAGTGCAAATGCAAATGCAGCATCTAAACAACCTTGGGTCTAAACTTTAGATGACCTGTTCGTTGACCCCTCTAAAAAGGCTCAAAATCATCATGAAATGTCAGATTTGCTCCTGATTTTGACTGGTCACCATGCACACATGCAACATTAAAATTAAAGTTCTTTAACACAAGACTGAAAACAAAAAATTATACATTGTACATGACAAGGCCAGTTACAAATCCGGAACTGAATACTTATGAAACAAAAAAACATAAACAAAGCTGTATAACCCATTCAACATTACACAAAGTTCATAACCTAAAACTGAAAATCAACAGTTTCACAATTAAGACCACATGACAATTTGGAAATCCAAAACTGAAATAGTTCAATAAACAGAAACATAGACAAAGGTCACACCTCATAACCGTGAAATCAATGAACTAATTGTAGTAAAGATCATGGGCAAGCTGATCTCGAAATACATTCATGCTCACATCCTCTTCGTCAACATCTTCAAACTCCATTGCCTGCCCATCCTGCTGTGATGCACCATGACCATTCGACCGTTCTTCTTTCTCCAACGCATGTAAGTCTTCATAAGGGTTGTCATGGTCAATGATGAAATTGTGAAGGGCAAAGGCTGCCACTATAATTTTTGTTTGTTTCTTCAATGGATAACTTGGCACATTATAGAGCATCCTCCATCTCCGCTTCAGTACTCCAAAAGAACGCTCTACAACATTTCTAATGGAGGAATGTGCATAGTTGAAAACCTCTTTCATACCTCTAGCCCTTGTTCCTAGACGGTATTCTTGAATATGATACTTCGTTCCTCCGTACGGTACAAGGTATCCCGGTCTATTTGGATACCCGAGTCCACCAAATAGTACTTGCCTGCAATAAACATGTAAAACCAGTTCACACTTGTTAACTTGCTCATAGATACAAAACAGAAAATTAATTGACAAAGGAAGTAATGATACCTTCGGTGGATGTGGGAACTTGTCAGCAAATCTTGTCATTGCATCATTGAATACTCGCATGTCATGAACTGACCCCGGCCAATCAGCAAGCACAAATGTGAACCTCATGTCCAAGTCACATACGGCCATTACATTTTGGGATGTTTTACCCTTTCTGTTTATGTATTGCGCTATTTTTGGTGTGGGCACATAAACTTCGACATGAGTACCATCTATGGCTCCTATGCAATTATTGAAAACCCCTTAAATCTACTGTCTTGTAACCGAGGGTGAACGGTGCTGAAATTAGGGTCCACAGGCTTTATAATATCTGCCGCTAGCTTAACGACACAGTCCAGGACCTTTGCAAAATTGCGAGACGTGGTATCTAGAGATCTTCCAAAAATGCTCTCAACTTGTCTAAAAGGTTGTGGGGATCCGACCATCCACAAGAAAATGCCTAAAGCTTCTATGCTTGAAGTTTTGGTGGATGATTGCAGCCCGTAAGCATTAACTAAAGTGTCATGAAGTTGATAAAATAACTGTGGGCTCATTCTAAACATGGTGCGGCAGTGATGAGCATCGGAAAGGAATAATTCTATTTTCTGAATTGCAGACTCCGACTCCTAACCCTAGTTTTTTTGTTGTAGTGGTGTTGGTCATGTATCATACTCCTTCCGTTTCAAATTATAAGACGTTTTTGACTTTCCGAGATTGTGTTTGACCGCTCGTCTTATTCAAAAATTTTGTGCAAATATACAAATAAATAAGTCATTTACAAAATATCTTTAACGATAAAACAAATCATAATCAAATTAATAACATTTGCATAAATTTTTTGAATAAGACGAACGGTCAAACGTGAAGTATGAAAGTCAAAAACGTCTTATAATTTGAAACAGAGGGAGTACCATACATCAGTAGAGGCATCTGCCGATTCATTTGGTCCTCATCATCTTCAATCATTTGTTGCCAAGTCTCGTAGAAGCCAAACATCGTCCAAATTCTGCAAACAATGAAAGAACAATAATTAGTGCAGAAATAAACTATCAAAAGAACTGTGACCATTGTATGAACATGCAAAATTAATTTCTGTGAAAACAGTTAGTCAAAATACTAATGAACAACCAAATCATATGATACATGGCACAAAATTCAAATTATTACAAACTTGGTGTTCCACAATCGAATTGTCCAAGACAGGTGGGAAAAAAATTCAACAACAAGTGCACGAGTTGATACAAATCAATCCCGAAACGCTTGATATAGTTGTCAAGGAAAAGAACTCGGTCCGCTTGATCGGCTATATCCAAGAAAAGGCTGATCCAAGACGGGTCGGCTTGCAAGGTCTCGGAGCACCATCCACCGATCACCGCCCTGTCGCACACCTGCTTCAAGAGCCCTTTGTTTAGCAAGTGCCAGATTTGCAAGTCCCGTTTCCTGGTTCTTGTCACTTTTATCCAACCTTGCAGTCACTGCTGTCACCCGTGCTTGCATCATGTTCATCTTGTCTTGGTGGGCTGCCTTGTTTTCTGCCATCAAATTCTGGAATGCCCTCACAATAGGGCTTTTGCTCTTCTTTGCGGGGCTAGTGGCGGACGTGCTTGTACTGCTGCCCCTCTTCCAGCTCCCCGAGCTTGCTGGACTGCTCTCCACAGGGAAGGTAGGCATCGGGCTCGAGTAATCTTCGTCCTCTTCGTCCTCCTCTTCTTCATCCGGCACGTCCTCCTCCTCATCTTGTCCGGGAACAAATGCTATGGTCCCGTCTACAGCAACACCATGGAAAATTTCATCTAGCATATCCAAATAAGGTGGTGGTCCGTGATTAAACTTCTTGCAGTCGAGGGCGCTTTCTGTCAATGAAATGAAGATCAAGTTAGGTAGTAAAACTTTAAGCGAAAAAGTATGTATAGTCAAGTAACGAACGAAATGAATGAAATGAATTACTCACTCGCAAGTTCGATCTTCCACCACGCAGCACCGGCTACAGTGCCATCCATCCGGTCCGGATCCTAGCCCGGTTTTCTTCCTAAGGTAGCAGCGAGAATCGTACATGGTTTTCAATGAACCTAGTTTGTTCCGAATCCGATACTTGTCATGCTTCAACCCTGTCTTTGCCAAGTAATCGGCAATTACTAGGTCATACCCACGACTCATCATAGTTCCATTGATGTAGTTACCACGGCGCTTTTGCTCCGGAATTATTTCACACAGCGTATATGTATTCTGTGTTGTCCAGTTAGCCCTATCAACGGACTACAATACATGGAATTGCTAGTCTTATTAAATTAGCTACACGTATGAAGCATGACGACGGAGATAAACTTTGTGTACCTGATTGCAAAGAGGGGCATCATCTTCTTGCACCACTTCCTTCCTCTCGCGGACCGACTCGGTCCGGCCCCGGCACCGCGAGAGGCGCCTGCAGCAGGCGATGCCCGTGGACGACGGGCACCACGCCCTGTACCGCGGCGGGTGCCCCCGCGAGTGGAGCGCGGAGCAGGGCAGCGCGGCACGCCGGCGCCGTAGGGATCTCCCGGCTCAGCCCGGGACCTCCGGATCGGGGACCACCTCCGGATCCGAACGTGGGGGAGCCTCCAAACGCCCCCTCATCTTGAAGGTACTCTTGGTACGACCCAAGATGGGGGAAGCCCGACGATCGCGAGTTGAGGTCCAGGCCGTCGAAGTTGAGACCGGACCCCAACCTCGTCGGACGACCGTCGACGCGGTCCGTCGTCGCCGCGAAGTGAATACGGGGGAGAGAATGGCGCGGTGTTGGAGAAGAAGTCCCGGGTGCCGTCTCCCTCGAAGCCGTCTCCCCGAATCCGTCCATGGAAGAGAAGTTGCTGCTTACTTCTTCTTGCGGAGGCGACAGCGGGCGAGCGGACTCAGCCGGGCGCCGAGTCCTCCTAGCTTTCGGATGGCGGCCGGCTCTTCCGGATCTAAGCACCGGAGGTCGGCCAAGTTGGAGCCGCAACACTCGTGGCACAAATGAAGTGTGGCGGGTGAAGCGGCGGTGGCTCGTGGACGCCGGATCGAAGGTGGCGGTGGATGGAAAAGGCACCACGAACCGGCGGCCGGCGTCGTGTCACCTCGGACCCGGCAGCGTGGAACACCGGCGTTCAAGGGCAACCGGAGCACACGCCGCCGCGGGTGGGGAGGCGGCGCAACGGCCGACGGGCGGGGCCGGGGGCGGCGGAAGGTGTACCGGGACCGGGCGGCGGAGCGGGCGGGTAGGCGGCGCCGGGGACGGAGGGCGGCGCTCGGGAGGGAGAGAGGACGGCGCAGCTCGGGACGGGGCGAATGGATAAGGGCAGCGCTGTCCGGGGGTCGAATGCCCGGTTTTGATCCCCCCCGGGTCTAGGGTTTAGACCCATCTAAAGGCCGGAACCCACAAATTTTTAGAGGCCCGTTCGGTGCCCGGGCTCTAAAGTTTAGACTCTATTGGGCTTTAGACCCGGAAACGAACGGGCCCTTAGTGTAGTGGAGCAGCGGGAATGAATTACCGGTCGAGCGATAGCCCGACCCGTATCGGAAAAGGTGCCAAGTATGTGAATCTCATCCCCACCGCTTAGATGACGCATCGGCGGAGTAAAAGCCCAAGATGGTTTGTTAAATTGACAACTAATTTCCATCGTCGATTACAACCCCGTGAGCTGAGGCTAGAGAAATTAAACAGGTCACCTGATTTCTTTATTTTCTCATACATGATTGTATTACATAAATCAAAAGGATTCAGTATGTAATTCTGTCTCCCTAGAAATGTAGGGTGGAGCAGGAACCCCTAAAATATGATCTACGTAATAGCAAGCTACTAAGGCAATACAACTCATACAAGACATATGACATTACTCTCGGTTGAGGGGCCCGAACCTCGTCTAAAATCCCTTTGTGTTCTTGTGTTGCACCATCGAGTTCCCGATTCGTACGGGGCTACGTAATTTTATTGCCGAGATAAAGACTCAACGAGATAGTCCGACCCGTATCGGATATGGTGCCAAGTATGTGAATCTCACCCCCACTCGCTTAGATAGCTCATCGGCAGAGTAAAAGCCCAAAATGGTTCGTTAAATTGACAACTAATTTCGGTCGTTACAACCCAGTGAGCTGAGGCTAGAGAAATTAAAGGCGTCACCTGATTTCTTTATTCATGATGAATGAATTACAGGCCTATTTGTTTCCTCTATGTTAAAATTTTAGCTCCTAAAAGTTTAGTTATGCTAAAGTTTAGCACTAGAACTTTAGCACTGAGGTGTTCATTTCCAGTACTAAAGTTTAGTTCATTCCCTACAAAATGACTTTATTACCCATAATTAATGCTTCTATCCCACTCTGGAGAAGAGAGAAAGAAAGGGGTCGGTGGTGTTCTAAGTGGAGAGCATGTGACTAGCATATTTTAGCACCAAGTTTAGTGCTAAAGTTTTGGCCAGCTTTTAGCACTTGGTGCTAAAGTTTAGCACCTTTAACATACCTATTCGTTTCATGGATGCTAAATTTTAGTCCATTAGCACACTTTAGCACTTTAGCACCAGGAAACGAACACCACTGATATGTATCAAAATAATCAGGTAGCCATGTTGCTTGAGTGGCTAGCGTCGAGCTCACACTTGTCCTTTGCAAAGAATACGGTGCTGAAGGTGAGATGGAAGGTGAAGCGTGTTTGGACCTGCGGTAGGGCGCCTATGACCGTGACATCATCGTTGGGTACCACGGACATACAAGGCGTCCCCGCCGACCAGCCCGAAGAGCTCGCTGTGCGGGATCTCGATCTCCGCCCCACGCTCCCGGGAAATGCAGCAGCACCGTAGGAATTTTCTTCCACAATTTCCCTGTTGCCCCGTAGAGGCAGAACGGAAACCCGTAACTGCTCAGGCGCGCGCTCCAGAACATCGTACGCCGCATGCACCATCGCCGTTCCGGGACTCCCAACGTCGAGCACCGTGCAGCATCGTGCCGCCGATGCTGATGCCGACGAGCTCCAAAGTAGGACCCGTAGTACAGGAGCTGCCATCGATACTGCTGCTGCCGTTCTTGTTGCTCAACTTGTCGGTTAATAGTAACACATTTTGGTGGAGGAGGGACAAGAGCGTGGTGAGTGGTGACCACGACCAACTGGATCATGGCTGCTGCCTCAAGTATCCTG
Source organism: Chloris gayana (assembly GCA_031894775.1). Classification (NCBI taxonomy): domain Eukaryota; kingdom Viridiplantae; phylum Streptophyta; class Magnoliopsida; order Poales; family Poaceae; genus Chloris; species Chloris gayana. The sequence goes on along the minus strand of JAUNZO010000248.1, from coordinate 409,486 downwards.
ATGAGGAGTGAAGGATTGCAAGCCCACCTTCTTGAATTTAAGTACTAGCATTCTTCCTGTGCTAGCCATAGCCAGTGCTTTAATGATGGTGGGAACTGGGAACAGCATTCAAGCATGCATTTCTTGGGTGCTTCAAGTGTAATTGCTTTATCAATTGGCGGTGGCCTTCATATTCTCAGTATGGGTATCTGGATCTGAGATACAGAGATACACAGGAATTGGTTGTGCATGGCACCGACAGAGAGTAGCTGCATGCAGTTAAGATTATTGCTACTATCCTTTCTGCCGTTTCCTAGCAGCTTGGATATCTATCTATTTAATCGTAAAAGGAGACTAACTTCCCACCACATGGCCTCTAAAAAAATAGAAATAGACTAGAAATTCTCGTAAAAAAGCAAAACATGTAACCGCTAATCCCAAAATCTGATAACTAAATAAGAAGGCCCTCAATCCCCTGCTTGTCTTATACTGATGTAGCCCCCGACTCCTCACGTTATCCTGGATCTTTATATATATATATATATATATATATATATATATATATATATATATATAGGGTAATTACATTTTACTCCTGGGTGTAGTTACTCCCACGTTTAAAAAACCACCTTGGGTATGTGTACATACTCATTTATCATTTTAAGTATGTACACATACCTAAAACAAGAATTTTCAAAATGATAACCATGAAAAAATTTGTGGAAATATTATATCTATGCACCTTGTTATATATTGCATTTCCTACATATAAAAGGAGTATGTATATATACTTGATTTATCCTCTTATAAAAAAAGAGTATGCCTACATACCATTTTTAAAATTAAAGTATGTGTACATACTTTATTTAGAAACCTCAAGTATGAAAAGATACCCTCTAATTTGTGAGATACACACATAGGAGTAACTACTCCTGGGAGTAGAAAAAACGCTTCCTATATATATATATATATATATATATATATATATATATATATATATATATATATATATATATATATATAGACTCATGCCTATGCAAATATTGAGAGTATTACTCTCAAATGTTAAGCGTGGTGTGACCATATAATAACGCTGAAAAGTAATGACATGATTTGCTAGCAAAGTGATACGGACAAAAGAATAAGACCCAAAAGAATAAGACCCGAAATTTTCGCTATTTAATTCGAATAAATACTGAAGCGCAGCACAAAGAGCCGCTCGCATATCCTGCATGTGCTAAGTAAGGTTGTGGCTGCATATGCTAAAGCAAGATTATGGCTTGCATGATTGGTGCACGCTTCAGAAGACTCAAGCAAAGGAGCCTATCATAAAAGAAGACACAAGGACGACAGCTCTTGTCCTTTTACACACCAGCTCATGTCCTTTGCCACAGAAGTGAAGGACGCCAGCTCATGTCCTTTGACACAGGATTAAAGGACATTACGTGCGCTAAATAAACAGGAAGGGAGTGCCGCTCGCTCGACTATAAAAGGAGGACCCTGGCTTCGGAAGAAGGCATCAGCCGATCGAGAGTCACCCGGCCATCCTCCGGAGCGCTCTTCCGCCTCCACCACCAAGTAGCAGTAGTACCCCACTTGTAAAATAGAGAGTGTAATCCACTGTAAGATACCGTCTGCAAGGTAAATTTTTCCTTTGTGTGTTTAAGTGTTTGGGGGTTTCCCTATATATATATATAGGGATACCCTATATCACTCCCGGGAGTGATATATTATTTCACACTCCGGCCACTTTCCACTCAAGCTGACCAACCATATGGTTCAGTTGGACGCGCACACACGCATGCATGCAAAACATTGACTGCTCATTAATTAGCTGCAATTTTTTGACTAAATGTCGCCATAATTATCCTATTAATTGGTAGTCTTATATCTCACTGAAAATTTTCCCTTATATAGGCTCCGGCATCATTACAATTCCATCCATTTTCTCTGGTTCATTCGTTCCTCTCTCACTCACGATGGAGTCGCAACTTTAGTTGAACCAGCCGTGTGGATCTGGACGAAGTCAAGCGACCAGCAGCCTATCCGTGGCCGTGCTTGAAGGATTTCCATTTAATTTTCCTAATGCAGCTTGTGATTTATTTGCATCTGTATCAATTTCATCTCGTTCATCTTTTTTCTGATGGATTTTTCTGCATGTGAGTCAGTTATTACGGAAGCAACAGGCGGGTGGTGAGGGGATGACGTTCCAATCGTTTCCCTGATGGTGTGGGAGGCAAGTTCACGGTACTCAGTTCTTGTTCGTCTTCATCCATGTAAGTTTTAAAAGCTTCTTGCATCTTTTCTTTGGCATGCTTGTGATAGATGCATGCTGCATAATATGCATTAGTGTCTACACCCATTTTGCCCATCGTAACAATTTTACTAGTATTTTTTAATTCTTTTGTTGACTTTTCTGCACAGCAGTATCAAAGAGGAGTAATAGAGGACGAGAACTATGGTCGCAGCTGTGTACTAACTAGGAGAGCAGATACGGACCCACGTCTGATCTACTGCGCAACCAGCGTCTATGATAGCGCATCCCTTGTGAATTTTGTTCACTAGCATAATTACTACTGTATCTGGCCGCAAAATGTATTAAACACATTATGGACACGAAAACACTAGCTTTGGATCGCAGAATGTATATATAAGTCACATTGTGGTCACAAAAACACTTGAATCTTATGGTCTGGCTTAGTTATTTGTGGCCCCGTTGGATCAAGGTCGTAAAAAATTCAACTTGTCGACAATTTTTTGATGTGACATCAGACGTTGAAATTCTTGTCCTCATATTGTTCCAAGTATTTGGGACACACATTTTGAAATAAAAAATGTGTCCTATGCAATGAATTTTCAAGCTTTACGTGGACTATTTGCAATTGGTTAGATATATAGTGGACGCAAATAAAGATAAAGAATGTAGAGCGAAACTGTACCAGCATGCATGCATGCAGCATTATATTGATCAGGTAATTATGGGAAACTAGGAATGATATATTGATTACTTCCTCATCCTTGTCTTGTGTTTTTGACTCGATCAGGAAATCTGGTGAGTAACAACTGGGCGTAAAAATAATCTAACTAAAAGCATAAAAAGTTCTTGTAGTACATAGTTGGTGTGAAATGCGCTAACAAAAAAATGATAATGCTTTTCCTATGGTCAAGCTAAATTTTACGATCACATGCGCATGGTTCTTATGGTTTTATTGTCACATGGTTTTTTCAATTGATCATATCAATAGTCTTTCATGAGTAAATAGTATATGCTTCAATCATAGGTAATCATTCATTTGAGAGTAAAATCTCAACCTGACCTAACGACACAAATAAAAGAAATTGTATACATGCATCCAAAACCGTAAAATCTAATAGCTGTCAGTGGAAGAATGACAATAGGGTGATTGTATATACATAACTTTTTTTAGTTCACCCATACATGCTAAAATACTATTTATGCTTCTAAACTATCATTCACATATGTGACGGATTTAGGTGGCAAAACATGGTCAACTATGCCTACTCGTTGCAATCTTCAGAAAAATACTGTCCTGAGATTGTTTCTTATTTTATTACACGGCTTATAAGCACTAATTACATTCTAAACTACAAGGTTTTGTACGGCCGTCAGCTTTTTACTATTTGACTCGTTACTACACGCAAAGAAATATCATGTGCCAGCATGCATGCATGCTAATTTAATCAATGAAACTTATGGTAGGTAATTAAGAAGGAATTAAAGAATCCTATTAATTGTTACGTTATGCATGGACGCATACAGATGGGTTGCGGCCTGCTTATCCGGCTCAACCAGTTTTGTGGAAACTGGACCGGGGTGTGACTTAATAAAACACACACTGGATGTGATTTAGCACTGCCCTATATATATATATATATATATATATATATATATATAAGCACAGAAGTGTGGTCTCCTTATCTTCATAATTTCAGGATCCAAAGAACAATCCATGCCGCCATTCCAAAACCACATCGATCATGTGGTCAACGCCATGTCGATGCTAGGGAATCCCAACAAGACTCGTCACGTCAGCGCATTCTCACCTGAGTTTGCAAGCACACGACTGTTGTGAGCGCTGCAGGATGCGGCCTCGATCCGATCTTACTTTTTCGACAACATACAGTTAGGAGTATTCAAAGTGGACTTCTACAAAAGTTGTGCTTCGAATTCAAATCATACAGAGAGAAACAAAAACTCACTGGTGGAACAATATTTTCATGAATTAGTGCAACAACAATCTTAAAGGCCTCACTTGATAGGCTCTCTCATCTCACTTTTCAGTTGTAGGGAAATCCTACATTTTCCATGAAGGTCTCATTTGGTAGGATTTCTCATCTCACTTTTCAGTTCATTTCTATGAAAATAGTACCAAACAATTTTAGTTTATAGTTGGAGATTCTTTTTATTTTCTCTATTGAACAACTATAGAAACACTAGTAAACTCTTGCAAAAGAAGAGTACACATCCACCTGAACCCCGTCCAACTCCCTTGCCCAGCGGCGCCACCCCCCCCCCCCACCCCCATTGCAAAAATCGAGGTCCTTCATAATTTTGTATTACAGGGTGTATTATTCAATTTTATGAAATTCGGTTAAAAGCTCAATGCATCACAAAAATAATTTTTTTTCTTTCACATCTTGACTCATATGAAAAAATATATGAGTTTATTGTTTGTTTTTCCTTTTAACAGTTTTATATATGCATTGAAATGAATATGTTTCTTCAACTAGACTATTGAGATGCTTACAACATTATATTCTTTTATTCTTTCAACATTCTTAATTTGGTAATTCTGCAAAGATCATATGATTTAATAAAAAATAAACATGTGACAACGTTGAAAGTTTTTTTGACCGAAGTCAGTAGGGAAGGCCCCTCCCTATCTTTTTCATTAATATGAAAAAAAATAATTACAAGTTACACAACCCGAGGCTCAAAAAAAGAAAACAACATATGTTAAGCTAAATTACAAAGGAAAGGCTCAACTAATGATTTCACAACAGTTTGGCTCTTCCAGCCACATGTGAAAATTCTTCCTTGAAACAAAATTTTCATCTTTTGAAGCACAAATTGGCATTGTAAAAAATTATGCAATTTTTGTGGCACGAAATTGTCCATCAGCCCACTATTAAGACTTCCCTAAAATTCTTGAATGAACAACACTCCTAGCTTGTTGCAACATGGAATCTGCATCCATCTGTGTATTCCACTGGATTCCTAGCCAATGCCAACATCTCTGGCTGAATGAGAAGCCAAAACACAGATGGATCCAAGTTTCTTCCACCTGAATCGAGCATAAGACACAATCATAACTATCCAAGTCAGCAGTCGGGTTGCTCTGCAGGTGGAAAGAAATGAGGAAAGAAGAGACGAAGATGAGTGTATTCTGGAGAGAGAGAGAGAGAGAGAGAGAGAGAGAGAGAGAGAGAATGGAATTGTCTTGTAGCCTGCGGAGTGGTTCGAGGTGAGGACCACATTTACTGAGGGTGTCGTGGGATGTGTGATGTTGCTATTGCGTTGGGATGCGAGGATCATAAGTGAGATTGCGACATCGGCTATCAGTTAAGAGGTTTAGGCTCAATTTTGGGTGTGATGTGGTATTCCTAAAAATCTTGTTCAAGCCTTGTGTTGTTGGTCAGATGAAAACCCACTATGTTTGAGTGGTGTTGTGTTTAGAGCTTTGTTGGTCAAATCGGTTTGATATTATTAGTCCAGTGTCTAGTTGTTGGGAATGGGTATAAATACTCCTCTTCCTCCTTGTTTGTGAGCATGAAGTGTCAATTAAAGCACTGGATCGAGTCAGTTTGAGTTAGCAGTCAATTAAGAGTAGAAAAATAGAGTTTAATACCCAAATCTATCTGGCCGATTAGCCAGACCAGTCTAACCCATTTAGTAGTTATTTCTGCAATTAATTTGCAAAATCCAAGATTCGCCGATCCACCCTCCCTCTAGGTGAGTCTATATCTTTTCAAAAAGCCTATTCAAAATGGAAACAAAACATAAATAAAAAGAAAAACTCACCATATCCTCTTCCTCCCTGCGGCGCCCCTCTTTGTCCCAAAATCTACAAGAAAATACTGCCTGCCGCCTCCAGGATAAGAGTTGGTGGGATACGTCGCTCAATCCGGGCAAGTAGACTGGGTTCCTCTCCTAGCCGCACGCATCGCGGTTCGTGCTATGGCGGGATTCGATCTGCTCGCTAAGTTTTTGGAGCGCATCTAGCCGACATTCAAAGCAGGCAAGTGAGGTCCCGTGGCTGCAAGCCGGTGGTCAAGCACACCTATTCGTCCCGCTTCCCCTCCAAAGGTATGATTTCTTTTCTCGATTCTTTTGTTTTGGCAAAGATGGAATGGAAGTAGTCATATGGTAGGATTGGAACATGCTATTTCTACACCAAACTTCCTTAAACTTACCAAATATTGGCGAACAATTGAGAGATTTGGTTTTTCTTGTCTTCGGGAAAAAATACTGGTGAAAATTAGCCAAATCGACTTGCTAGATGAGAAAACCGCCTGATCTGCCGAGCAAACACTGCAGCCGGTTTTTCACAAAACTACAATATCGGTCCCGATTAGTTTTTACAGCTACGACAATTTCACCAACCCCCTCCCTCGCCCCCTAAATAGCCCCTTTAGGTCAGCACAGACCCCACCTACTGCATTTTTGCGATGCATCTTATGCCGATTCCAAATACTGTGAATTGTGTTCACTCGACCCTCAAGTTCATATGATAAGGCAACAATGATAGGACAATTATGCTAGAAAAAAAAATCGTAAATAAGAAACACACAATTATCACATAGAGGACCACTCTTCACAGCCATAATTCCTCATAGAGGCACACATGCTTGCCTTTTGGGCTATTGCAGTAGCAAGTGCAATCCACGACCTGGTGGTTGCGTCTGAGACTTTGTTCCTACTCGGAGATAGGTTACTTATTAACTCTTGATACTCTGTATCCAGTGTGGGCATAAATGTAATTTTACAAGCGAGGGTTGGTAAGTATAAGGCTATAAATACCCACCTACCCCTCTGAGTTCAGGCAATCACTTTTGGGTTCTTGGTATATGGACCTTTCAGTACGACCAGGACATCCTTAGTACAATGTCTGTGTAACATGCATTTTTCAGTTTCCCTGAGGCTTGTCCGCTGGCTCTAGACTCCCGGGATTCCCTTCGGTACCCACGGGAGTCCCTACTATGTGTTTGTTTAGATTCGTAACCACAACATAAACATGTCAACCACTGGTTCCAGTCTTAAAGTTAGGCTTTTAATAAACCACTTAGAAAGGGAATTCAGTAAGAGAACAATGATAAAAAAAATGACTTTTGTGGATAGTCACAAGAGAAAACCGAGCTTCCCCTCAGTTACTATAATCTAGATTTTTTGTCAGCAAACTGAGACATTATTATCTAAAAATATGTCCACATTTACTTATTTAATTATCCTGACATACTGTACAATGTATTATCTACGAGTACACATTAATTAGCTTTATTTGTTACAGTTGAAAGTAAACCACAAGGATCAAGTATGGATTTGCCACGGACCAAGTGTGGAGCTCCGGAGCGTGACCGGCTCAGCAGCCTCCCAGAAGACATCCTCCATTCCATACTCCACGGCCTGCCGCTGAAAGACGTCGTCCGCACCAGCGGCGTCTCCCGCCAGTTCAAGAAGATGTGGGTGGACACGCTGGCAACCTCTCCGGTCGTGGACTTCACGGGCCGCGGCCACGGTGGCACGATGCCTGCATCGCCAAGCCGTGATGGGTGCGCCGCTGCACGTGTTACGCGTGGCGTTGGACGGCGGCGTCACCGCGGTGGGGCAAGATGCTGCCGGGTGGGTCGTGTCCGCCGTGGCGAGGGGCGCCAAGCACTGGCGCCAAGGAGGTGGAGGTGAACCTGATGATGAAACGTGGAGGGGCAGAAGTACAGCCGCTGGAAGCGGAGGATGACGGCGACCTGTTGGTGGCACTGAACTCTCTGGTGCGGCTTGCTCTCGGCGGGTTCAGCCTCCGTGCCGCCGTTCCACCTGACGCAGCCGGCCTCAACGGCCTGCGTTCTCTGTCACTTGGCCACTCCGACCTCACTGACGAGGGGGTCCAGACCGTGCTGTCCAGCTGCCACTCGCTCGAGTGCCTCAGCTTGCGGCGCTGCCACCTCCTGGCCGCGCTCGAGATCATCGCAGGTAAGCTGCGGAGGCTGGAGGTCGTGAGCTGCCTTGGCGTGCTGGAGCTCCGGGTCGCTGCGCCCGTGCTGGAGTCCTTGGCCTTCCACGGAAACATCATCGTCGGCAACGGCAAGAGCGAGGTGGTTGGCGCGGCGCCACGCCGCTGCTGCAGGACGCCTACCTGTCCCACATCGGCTTCCGCCACGTGTTGGGCCAAGAATACGACTACGCCTACTCCAACTTCCTGCGATGCCTAGCGCATGCCCGGACCTTGACCATCTGCCACGTCGGCATGCTGGTACGCAGCTGACTGATTGATTGATTCCAGCCCCACCAAACACTTCAGCGTGTTCTTCGTTTCTTCATTCCACAACTTTTTTGCCCCTTCACCTGCAGAGGCTTGTCCTGGATAGGTCCGGTAGCGACCAGGACCTGGACGTTGATCTGACCAACGTGCAAGAGCTCCAGCTGCTGATTGGCTCTGTTGGCACCGTCAGCCGCTTTGCCGTCAGCAACTTCTTCCAAATGAACCCACTTCCGCTCCTGGACCGCCTCTATATCCGCGTAAGGCTTACTCTTCCTCAAACATTCTACTCCTCCGTTTCTGTATTGTTGACGTTAGGACATGGAAGTAGTTTATTTCTGAACTATAAATCTACTACTCTGTTTTCTTAGTGTTGTCGTTAGGACATAGAAGCACAATTCATTTGTAGTTCTCTTCAGCTGTCTGAAACGACAACAAATACAGATCGGAGGGAGTATGTCCTAACGTCAACAAAATAAAAATGGAGGGTCACTACTTATTTACTCCCTGGAAAAACTGCAGATCCTCTTCAAGCCAACGGGCAATGACGCCACGGCAGCGCCACTGAACGGTGCAGTCGACGACGGAGAAATGTATATTCATGACGACGACTTCGTCCTTGACCACCTCAGGTTCATTAAGGTGGTGAATCTGTGGGGGAAAAGGCTGGAGCTGGAGATCCTCGCGTTCCTCTTGAACAGGGCCCCTGTTCTTGAGCAACTGGTGGTGGTCACGGCAGATGAAGGAGGACCGGGAGATGAGCAGCTGGAGATCATCCGAGGGCTGGTCTCTGCGATGACCAAGGCTTCTCCGGAGGCGCGCATCACCGTGTGCCGGCCGAGCGAAGACCAGAGCCCCAACGCTGCACACTCGAGGTTCTACCATGACGAGTAGCAACTTGATACTTGTCAGTTTCCTGGGTACTGACCTCCGAATTTGAAGGTCGCCATTTTGTTTGGGCATTGATCCCCGAACTCTTTTATTATCAGTCACTCTTTGGCTTTTATTTAAACAAAAACTAGCAAGGTGGCCGCGCTGATAGCGCGGCTAAAACACTACATAATGTTCGAATGGGAAAAAATACACTTTTATGCATTGAAAAAATAATTTATTTTTAAATATATTAATTTTCTTAGATGATAATTAGATTAGCATGATCGATGGCCGAAAGAACTGATCCAACATTGCGCTCATGAAGGTTTATGCTGAGATCTTTGCTAGATGCAAAACTTGAAGCAGAAGAGTCTTCTCATCATGTGAGAATCTCCACAAACCCATTAGATAGCTCACCTGTGTAATATCTTCTTCAGCAATATATAGCTCATGGTGAGCAAATAAACCAACTTAAGACAGTGTGCATACGGTTGAGAAAAACACTACATAATGTTCGAACGGGCAAAAAAATACACTTTTATGCATTGAAAAAATAATTTATTTTCAAATATATTAATTTTCTTAGATGATAATTAGATTAGCATGATCGGTGGTCGAAAGAACTGATCCAGCATTGCGCTCATGAAGGTTTATGCTGAGATCTTTGCTAGATGCAAAACTTGAAGTAGAAGAGCCTTCTCATCATGTGAGAATCTCCACTAACCCATTAGATAGCTCACCTGTGTAATATCTTCTTCAGCAATATATAGCTCATGGTGAGCAAATAAACCAACTTAAGACAGTGTGCATACAGTTGAGAATGCTAGTATGGAACCCTACAACAACACCCCCCCACCAGCTTTAAAGATACTGGTTAGGATGGATATGCTTTAGGTTTGTGTTGTTATGCACAACCCCAATGGACTCTCTTTCTATTATTGTCCTTCTCACATCGTTCATCTAACTTATTTAACCTGAGTCTTTATTGTTCTTGATCACAACACAAAAGTTTCCATCATTGTCGATGCTTGGATGTGAACAATGTGTCACCTCCATGATATCTTTGCTATCAGGCAATTTGATGTTCACCTCCATGATATCTTTGCTATCAGGCAATTCGATGTTCACCTAGGAGCCTCGAGAGAAACCTCGTGTTATCCTTGCTACTTAGCTTATCCTCCATCTGAATCATGCACGCCTCTTAGCATGATCTTTCATACTACACCACTCTTAACTTATAATTATTTATTTGAAATTTCACCATGATGTCCTCAGTCATGCTTATATAATGTGAAAGGATTTTCTTTATTTTACATAATTAAAATCAATGTTTGGTTAATCCCATTGGGTGTAGGCAGAAGCAAAGTCCGTTGGACATTTGCAAAATCATGGACAGGTGCAAGGTGATGTGTTGTCCGTTCGGCTGAAATCTGGATAGTGCTTTTTACTCTGTATGCTTTTCTTACGTTTTTTATTACTCACGAATGGACTTTCTTATTGGAATGCTTGTATTTTACATGACGACAGATACTTGAAAAATACATTGAATGACTTTTGTGCCAAAAATATATTATATAAATAAAAGTGAATTACATCACTGTTGTCTTCAATTTCTAAATACATTACATAAATAAAATGAACTACATCATTACTATCTTGAAATTTGTATCCATTTATAAATTGTAGTTGGATTTAAATAAATATTTATCTAGATTTTTTTGCTATCTATGGGTCCATTGCTTTTTTTTATTGGGAAACCACCGCGAATTGGTTGGTATAGCATGAGGTGGTGGGAGAGATCAGAGTCTTTTTTTTCATTAATATGAATTATTAATATATTTATTAACTGGAGTTTCTAGCACATGATCCAAGCGTAAGATACACAATTCTTTTCCTATATTATATATAGAATTATATTTGACCAACCTGGGATACGTGTTGTACATCTTCCTTGCTGTCAAGATCGATAGCTGCTCAGGGTCAAAACAACGCTACCCTTGCAAAAAAAAAATCAACGCTAGGATTTGTGAAAGATATGTGGCAACGTAATCGTATTGGAAAAATAAGAAATTGATGATGGTAACCTTAGCTTACGTGAAAGGATACGAAACTTAATCCGATTTGCTTAGTATGATTCTACAGAAGAACGGCCACCAACATGGTTGTGCCGGCTGAGATATTATTCAATTTGGTAGTTTATAGTATTTCTTTTATTTTCGATTTTATTATTTATGATCGGACTCTTCTTACCATGTTTAGGAAGTCGTATATGGCAGTTAGAGTCCAAATCAGATTGAGTATGCCAACGTACATGTAAACATCTTTTTTTTCATATTGCAAGTTGTATATGATATGGATCCTATATACAGATCCTTGTGTTACTAATCTTTACTACCAAATCAATGGACTCTCGTTTAAATCTTGACCATTAGATATTCATAAAATCCAATGGTTGATATTTTGTCTTTTTTCAGATTAATGTGGTAATTTCTTGGCTTTGAGAGCGAACGTGGTGGCTCCTTTTAACCTTCTAATATAAAGATAATAGATGTTATTATGTTGTAACAGGTCTGGTCGTAGTCCATGGTACTTATATCGGTTTAAATTCAAAAACATAATTTCGTAAAATTAGTGACATGCATTCGAGTTGCAAGGCAATATGTCATCACCAAGTCCATTTTGTTGTTTCCAATAGTGTCACATCATATACAGTACAAATGAAACTCACTCCTCCAATACATAGTTTCATTTTCTTTTTGGTTTCCTATATTATCATAACATTTAATTCTTTCATAACGATTGGTCGTAGTTCCATGTGAAATGAAATACTTGCTCCCAGTACTAGATTTATGCAGTTTCATACTCTTGGAAACAGTGTATACCCAGTTTCATACTGGTTTCTTCTCTCTATTAATTATTAACACACCACATCATCAAAATGGCTCACATGACAAACCATTTATTGAAAATAAAACCACCATTGTAAATAGCCATATGGCGCATGTTATTATTTGGCGGCCTCCAACCGGTAACAAACGTCGTTAATGATTATAACTCCGTTGGCATTGTCATGACAAAGTAAGCACTATGCATCGTACAATAATCGACTATTGTTGTTGCGAGTTCCGGCCAACAACAAAATGGTATTATAAGGTGCCCAGAAATAACTATTTCAATGTCGTCGCCACTACTTAGAGCATCTCTAAGAACTCCAAAAAATAGGTCTCAAAAATCTCTTTTTGCGAGCAGCTAAAAAATAATGAGGTCAAATTTTCTCTCCTTTTCCAACAGTTCTCCCTAAACATGGATCAAGAATACATCCGATTGGGTCACGTTAGCATTTGGGACCACAAAAACATTAATTCTCTTGTAAAAGAATTGGGGCCCCAAACATTCTCTCTCGATTCTGTTGGGTTTAGTCCCACATCGGATATTGATTATGGGGAAGCCAACTAATAAGGTGGAGGGATCCTCACCTATCAGTGCTAGTCTTAGGCTAGTCTTTTGGGTTGAGGTGACCCAGGACCTTAGTTGGGGCTCCAGCTTGGGCCTATGGTTAGGTAGGCCCAATGTGACCTGGGCTGGCGGCAGGAGCTCGTGGGTACGACTATATCTGTCCAAACGGGCCGCCCGACACGGCCCGACCCGGACACGCCAAGGCACGGCCCGTTTTTTCGGGCCGGCACGGCACGGAATTCATTTCGGACCATGCCGTGCCAGCCCACGTGCCAGGCCGTCGGCCCACGGCAAGGCACGAATTACACGAGCCGTGCCGGGCCGGCCTCGTTAGGCACGCCGGCCCATTAACGTTTAAATGGAGCAAAAATGGTGGAGAAATATGGAGTTTTAGTGGGATTCGAACCCGGGTCTTCTAGTTTCTAGACAAGAGACTTATCACCAAGCCACCGATGGGTTGATGTTTGTATAGAAACCATATATATTTTAAATAAGTTATTTTCGGGCCGTGCCTAAATGGGCCATTTTCGTGCTTTACCGGGCCAAGGCCTAAACGGGTCGTGCCCGTGCCGCCCGTCGGGCCAAGCACGGTACGACACCTCGGGCCGTGCCGTGCTTTTTTTGCGGGCTTCCGGATGGCCCAAAAAGCACGGCCCAAATGGCCAGCTTTAGATACGACGAGCCGGGCTGCATTCTAACAAGTGGTATCGAGCCATGGTCAGAAAACCCGAAACATCTCGGGGACATCACACGGATATCGGGCCGTCGGATTAGATCTTCCGGGCCACATGGTTATCGGATCTGTCGGAGGGGTATCCACCCGGATGTAAAGGGAGATGGGGCCACCCGATGTGTGATGGGAGAGATTGTTGGTTAGTCCCACATCGGATATTGATGATGGGGGAGCCAACTAATAAGGTGGAGGGATCCTCACCTATCGGGCTAGTCTTAGACTAGTCTTTTGGGTTGAGGTGACCCAGGACCTTAGTTGGGGCTCCAGTTGGGCCTATGGTTGGGTAGGCCCAATGTGACCTGGATCGGCGGCGAGGGCTCGTGGATACGACGAGCTGGGCTGCATTCTAACAGATTCTAGTTACAAATGAGATGAATTTAGGGAGAGAATAAATCTATGAATTGTTTTTGGGGAGCTGTTAGAGAACTTTTTTGCATAAACCCATTAATTTAGTTTAGAGGGAGTTTATGGGGCGCTCCTGAAGATGCTCTAAGATGGCTTTGGTTGAATTCGTAGCTGAATGGATCCCGGTGCCAGAAATTGAGCGCGAAGAAATAAGCACAAAAGTACAAGACGAAAATGCTCCAAAAGATTATTGGACGGTGTTCTTCGACGGATCTCTCACCCTCCACAAGTGCAGGCGCGGGGTGCCCATATCAGATATGGTGCCAAGTATGTGAGCAAAAGCCCAAGATGGTTAGTTAAATCTTATATATACTAATTGGAGGCTCCTTTTGAGGCCTCCACATTAATCGGAAGAAAATGTGAGAAATTACCACAAAAAGCAAAACATCCGACCTTTGAATTGGGTGATCAACAAATAATATCCATTGGATCTAACATCATCTAAATTACCCACCTATGCCATGACGAATTGTTAAGCAATTCCATAAATAATGGGACTGGAAATTAGGCAACATATGTTGTTACCGAACAGAAACTTCACGCAAGGCCCTAGGATTAGGAAACGTGAAGATAAACTTGAATCTCCCCGTACGTGAATATATTGCTTCTCACCACCATGTCTATTTTTTAGCATTCCATCTCCAATCTATTCTTTCCTCTCCTCTCCTCTTCCTTCCAACATACATCTGTTATCTCCATGGGAGGCATGAAAGCGGGAGGGGCGCTAGGCCTGGACTCACGACAGGGCAGGGAGATATATAAACAATTGTAGAGATGCAAGACACGTGCCGGTTCTGTGACCCAGGCACTTCACGAGCTCCATGCAAAGGGAATCGGTGCTCATGACGTTAGAACCCATGCCCTTGGCTCTAGCACAGACGAATTACTGTTGTGTGATGCACACTTCTGCCCCCAGTCGTATGCTGCCGGATCCTAATAATATTTTGCTGTTCACGAGCAGGCCAAGTCACGAGGCAAGCCGTACGAAGAAAAGGCCCGGAGACGATGGGGGAAACAATGCAGAGAAAGAAGACCGTCAGATCTCATACTCTTATCGGGTACCATGTCTTCTGGTGCATTAGGAATTTTTAAGTGCCTACAAGTACACTTGAATACTTCTGATTCCTTTCTTACTTTGTCATCGATGCATTCATGCAGCTGATGCAAATTTGACAATTTTATATTTCTGATTTCTTTTGTAACTGTAATCTATTCATGCATGCAGCCGATGCAAACTTGAGAATCTTGAGTATATGTGTATGGACTAACACGAACCAATATTTTGTTATTTTGCCACACAGCAACTTTGATCAAGCGGCCTACTATAATCAACAGCATTATTTATCTTGCAAAGGCAAATAAGAAGCTTCACTTATCACCCTCTGCATGAAGCATCTAGAGAGAAAAACCACGCCATGCATGCCACAGCGGAAGAGGTGACTAATTCTTGAAAAAATCTGCTCGAAGAATTTGAAAGTCGAGATTGTTTATCGAGAGAAGAAAGAGCAGCCTGAAGCCTTATGGCCTCAATTCGGTAGAAACAGTGTTCGAGAGCATAGGAAGCCATGTTGCATATTATAAGATGATCAATATTTAACGATCCATAGAAGAAATCACTTGACAAAGCGCAGGTATATAAATGGGAAAAGAGCAATCCTAAGTTCAAGCATTTTGATGAAGTCCATTGGAGGAAGAGTAATTTTGCTTAGACCGGTAACTTTTTATTTAAAAACTTACTTAACGCTAAGTTTTGATATATCAAACATAGGTAGCATTTCAATAGTACATTACTCTGAGTTCTACAAGTGCACAAATAAAAGTTATATTTACTGAAATTCCTCCTTGACATATATATCTATGTAAACATTTAGCCCGTATGGAAGAAATTATATTTATAATTCCCATAGAAATATCATTTTATTATTGAGAAATTTCTATAGATATATTTAATGTAAGATATTGAGCCTTTATATATGTGGATCTAGAGTTTAATTAGATTCATATACATAAATTTTGGTACTTCATACATAAAAAAAAGTTTGCCCAGCAAGTTGTAGTTAGAAAGTACAAATAATGTTGTGTGTAGAGATTTTTTGGTTAAAGTAATGTAGAGAGAGAGAGAGAGATAGTCAGATAACTAAATTGGAATTGAAAATGAAATATTTTTGGTCTGTGCAATCATTGTATAATGAAAGTTCAGCCGACAAAAGTCAAGGTCTGATGAAGAATAAAAACATATGGCAAAGATTAACATACCTGAAGATGGATTTTATTATCTAATTTCCCCTGTTTCTTTGTCCTAATATAATATCAGTAATAAATATCGTTCAAGAGAGTTTTCCATAATTAAAAAAGCAATATTACGTTGGGTCACAAGTAAAAGTAGTCCTTACTAACCCTACAAGTTATGGACATAGAGTCAAATTATTAGTTGGACATAAATCATGATATTTCTAGCCCCGTGCGGATGCACGGGTTGATAGACTAGTTGACAACTAATTTCCGTTGCTATTAGTTACAACCCAGTGAGCTTAATTTAGTTTAGAGGGAGTTTATAGGGCGCTCTTAAAGATGCTCTTAGATGTCTTTGGTTGAATTCGTAGCTGAATGGATTCCGGTGCCAAATATCAAGCACAGAGAAATAAGCACAAAAGTACAAGACGAAGACGCTCCAAAAGATTATTGGACGGTGTTCTTCGACGGATCTCTCACCCTCTACAGTGCAGGCGCGGGGGTGCCCATATCAGATATGGTGCCAAGTATGTGAGCAAAAGCCCAAGATGGTTAGTTAAATTGACAACTAATTTCCGTCGCTATTAGTTACAACCCAGTGAGCTGAGGCTAGAGAAATTAAAGACGTCACCTGATTTCTTTATGTTCTCTTTCATTATTGTATTACATAAATCAAAGTCATCAGGTAGCCGTGTTGCTTGAGTGGCTAGTGTCGAGCTCGCACTTCTCCTTTGCGAAGAATACGAGGTTGGAGGTGAGATAGAAGGTGAAACGTGCCTGGGGCTGCGGCAGCACGCCTATGACCGTGACATCTTTTCGTACCACGGACATATAGGCGTCGCGGCCCACCTGTCCGAAGAGCTCCCTGGTGGGATCACGATCTCCGCTCCAGGCTCCCGGAAATGCAACACCACCGTAGGAATGTGCTTCCACAGTTCCGCCGTTGCCCCACGGAGGCAGAACAAAAACACAGGGTGGCTCACGCGGGGCAACCCATACCTGCTCAGGCGCTGCTCCACCGTGCGCTCCAGAACATCGTACGCCACGCACATCATCGCCGTTCCGGGAGTCCTGGCATTGAGCACCGTGCCGCCCGTCCCCCGGCGTGGCGGAACGTCGCGGCATCGACGCCTGCTGGCAGCATTGTAACAACCCTTGTATGTGTATCTTTTCAAAAATATGAATAAATTCAAAAATTTGGTTGAGATTTGATTGAGTTTGGAAAAGAGAAAAGTGTGGAAACGAATTTAACTGAATTTCTCGCGCGTGGGCCGAATCCTCCGCAGCGGCCCGTCCTTTTCTCCCTTCTCTTGTGCGGCCCAGCACCGAGTCCAGCCCAGCCGGCCCAGCGCTGTTTTTCTTCTCCCTCACCCATCCGCGCCCGCCGGCGTCCAAGCGTCGTTTTTCGCCCCACGTCAGTCGGCCCCGCGCCCAACCACCTCGTCTGGTTTCTAGCGAGCTCCCCTGCCATCCTGTGAGCCATTCCCTCGTTTTAAACCCCGCAGCGCGCCGTCCCTGTTCGCCAAACCCTAGCCGCCATTGCTGTCCGTCCCGCCGCCGCCGGAGGAGCCGGCCACGCAGGTGAGCTTCCTTGGTGCCGTCATGCTCCCCTTCCGTTGCATGTTGCAATGGTGCTCACCGCATCGCTTCTCGTGCAGGATGGAGGGAGAGCGAGCGACTTGGAATTTTTGGCCGCCATCTTCATCTTCCCCGCTCGTCGTCTCCGGTGAAGCTCATCCTCCCTCTCTCGCCGTTCTGTAATCCCCTTCGTGCGTCCTCTGCCCTGGCTTTGACCCCGTGCCATTGTTCCCTTTGCAGCTCGGGAACGCCTTCGCGCGTGGTCACCGCCGCGCGTCGCCCGTCGTCCCTCGTCGTCTCCAGCCCTCCCTCGGCGAGCTGGTGCTACCTTGAGCTGCCCGGTGAGTCAACGCTCCCGTTCCCCTCCTTTTCCCCTCGGATTAGCCGTGGTTTGAGCCCCTCCGCCGTGCTCCGCCTCCGCTCCGCCATGGCCGTCGTCGAGCTCTAGGCTAGAGTCGAGCTCATGGTCAATTGGTGGGTGGGCTAGCTTCGCCGCGGTAGGTAGTAGCTTGTGTGCGCGAATTAGAGGAGGAAGGGGCTTGTTTCGTGGCGCTCGTCGGATCTCTCGTCGACCGCCACCGTGGAGCTCGCTGCCGGTGAGTCTCCGATCTTTTCCGCGGTCGGGATGGGGTCCTCCTTTTCCGTGTGAGCAGTAGCAGTCGTTTCGTGCAACTTCTAGGTGGTTCGTAGCAGCCCGGGCGTTTCCCCTTTTGGCCGCACCGCCGTGTTTACTCCGGCGAGCTCGCGCCGCCGCCTCGGTGCGAGCTGGTGCTCGAGAGGAGTGTTGGCAGGAGCGCGCTGCCATGAGGAGTCCGACGGTGGTCTCAGCTCCCTCCGCGGCGAGCTGTAGCGCCGGAGCAGTGCGATTCCGACGGGCTGCACGGCGGAGCTGTGGCGGCGCCGCCCGTCTCCGGTGGCCGTGATGTCAGCCTGACGTCACCGCGGGCCCCACCTGGTCCATGGGGTGTATCCCCTTCTTCGCGTAGACCTGGTCCATGTGCACCGCAGGCTGGTGAGGAGAGAGAGATCCGTGGGCCCGGTCGACAAGCATAGTGTGGACCGACGGAATATTCCAAAAATCCTTTTTCCTTTGGAAATTCGTATCTTTTTCTTGGAGCGTCGGAAAAATACGCGTCGGTTGCGTTGGATTCGTAGCAACGAGATCTACGCGTTAGTGTAGTTGTTAGCTATGTTCTAGTTTCGTAAATTTTGTCGTCCGTTTCGTCGTCCCCTTAATTACCTTATTTTGTATGCCTAACCCGTTCTACGCGTTCCGTCCGTCGAGAGCTACGAGAAGTTTCCTCCGGAGTCGTACTACGAGGAGCTTCCACCTGAGCAGCCGTTTGAGTACTCCGACCCAGCCTGGGACCCGCGTTTCCAAGGCAAGCCGTAATCCTTGATCACTCTTGTTCCTATTTAGCAACTTGCATTAATTGACTCATGCATATGAACTGTTACTTGCACTTGTAGTATTTCTATGTCATATCATGCTTTCTTTGCCACCGATTACCATAGGTTGTGCTATCGTTACTACTCGCATGCTTAGCGTTCTGCGTAGTTGTTTAATTGAACCCCATATGATGATTATACATGTTTTTTTGTGAAATAAAATGTAGGTGCTTCTTAGGTGTCGTGTTTCTGTACTAGATACCCTATAGGACTTTACGGGGGCGAGTGTACGTGATTAGGTGCTGGGAGACTTTTGAGAAGTCTCTATTTGGAGAGTGCTCGTTGCGGGCACGGTTGTGTAGGGACCTTGGGTTATGGGGTCCCTGTTGTGGTGACACTCGTTGTGCGGACCGTGGTTGAGGAGAGGGATTGGTGACTCGCCCCGGCAGCATGAGGACCGGTTCTTTGTTGCTCGCTCTTTGGTCTACTAGCTTACCATGTGACCTGTATGGGCGCTGCTGGATCGAGCCGCTTAGCGGAGGACCGGTGGGACCGCTATGGTGCAGAGTTAGTGTTAGTGGGTTTTTGGAGCTTTGTCTCGACCCATGAGTAGAGGATACCCCACCTGGCCCGTGGTAGACCTTTCACACTTTCAGGACCCTTTTCGCGTTGTGGTTGGGGATCCCAGCCTCGAGGAACGGGCGTACGCTAGTCGATGCTTTGTTGATTGATCTTGTGAGTGTTGTTGTGCTTTAGCCACGATGATGGTTGCAGTTATAGTACCTCTTCACGTGGGTACAGTTGCTTACTCTCTACAGAGATATATAATCTATACGTATAGCCTAGCCCTCGGGTAAGAGGACAATACCATTGAGCGACACGCTTGATTAGCATTTACTACTTCTCCCCTCCGATAGGTGTTTTACTTCCGGTTTCGAGCTGTGGTTCCAGGTGTGTTGGACTTAAAATTTAACCCTTACAAGATTGTGTTGTTTCCTGTAAGGCCACTTATAAAATTTGACTAATAATATGATTCACATAGACTTCAGGAATAATTGTTTTAGATGCTAGCCCTTGCCTTTTCTTGAAATATCCCAATCATGCATACATTGTTGCTAGGTAGTTGCGGCTTGTTGAATATTTTATATACTCACGGCTTTCCCACCTTGCTTTTTAAACGCTGGTACGGAGGATCCCGTCGAGCCTACCGACGGAGCTGGCGGAGAGGAGTCACGGTCTCTTCTACACTCGAGTGCTTGTGGGCTTTAGTCTTCACCGCCGATCTTCATGTAAGACGCTTCCGCTAGTTTCCTTCATGTTCTCTCGTTGGCCTGCGTGCCACGTATTTTGTATCTATGAGATTTGAGATTTGGAATTTGTTATTGTACCATTAGAGATTCTACTATCTTGCCTTGCATTTATTCTTTTCTGTGGTTTTATGATGCTAACTGTGTTGGATGTACGCGTCACACTCCCGAGAGTGACATCGAGGTACGAAAGCACGGTTTTCACTATCCAGTGAAAATCGGGCTGTTACAAGCATGGTGCCGCCGATGCTAACGTCAAGGAGCTCCACGAAGTAGGGCCCGTAGTATAAGGTGTAAATCTCCAGACTTCTACCAACTAGCCCATAATGCTCTTTTGCAGTGTTTTTTTTATAGGATTGGCGTTCAAACATAAATGATTAGCTGTTGTAATTTGTTCATTCTAACTTTCCTAAATGACAATATTTCAAGACTGAAAGGGCTGTTTGTTGTTATTTTCTATATCTACATTCATGTATTACTTTTGGTGTAATTGACAGGGAAGGGGAGTACATTGGAGAGAATTGTCACATTTGGTATGTTTGGTCACCCGGTTGAATAACATATAAATCTTCAGACAGTTGATGAATAGTCTTTGGTTCAATTTTGTCGTACAGTTCGGATTTATAAAATAATTACTTTTTATACAGTGACAATATTGATTTTGTTTATTCTATTAATATGTTGCATGAAAAAAATTCCATGACAATACAGAGCCTAATAAACATGGATGTCATGGAAATATGCGGGGATGGTATTCAGTTTGTACTTTGCAAGGAAGGAATAAATAGTGCTATCCAGTACATGAGAAGTGCAGCTTGGAGACAACGTGCTTTGAGCTCATCCACTGGTAATATCGACAGTGAACAAAGCCGGCCTCTTGAATTTATAATTCTTCACTTTGTTATAATTTATTTATTTATTCTATTTCTGCACTACTTAAAGATTCATAAGAACACATTATTGATCACACTTTCATAAGTAGCTAGTTTTTTATTTACATACTGATAGTTACATGCGTGCGGAACCAGCTGCTAGTCTCTTGTAAGAAAAAACTTCAACAGCATTGTTCGGTCTAATATCATTTATTCCCACCAACATTTCTAAAAACTTGGAAGCACCTATGACACACATGAATCCTCTGTTCCAAGCACAGAGGCGCAGACTAGCATGTAGGACACCCAAGAAAAGGGAACACAGATGCATCAATTATGTGGGCAAGCCCATGGAGGGAAACTCTTGAGTAGTATCTTGTAGTCTACGATCAGAATGTTGCCCCGTTTGACGCTGTTAGACTCCCCACTTTCCTATGAGCGGAGGCTTGTTGTCCCGTACTAGTCGAGCTACTTTCCCAGTCACTCATTGTCATGCTATACATAGAGTTACGCATATGCCAATCTTCGGGCGGCCATACAAATGCTGGCCTTTCTAGAGGCACTTCTGGCGTCGGCGCTAGCTTGTTAATTATCTGCACAACCTCCACCATGCTCGGGCGAGTAGATGGGTTGGGATTGGTACATGCCAATCCAAGGAGCAGTAGACGTCTTGCCTCATCAATCAAAATGGTGTTGTCCTGCTTGCCCCCTGCAGTGAGGATGCTGTCTACAGCACGGAGCAGCATTCCCTGTCTGTGAAGCCGCCAAACCCAGTCTGTGATGTGGTCATCATCAGGTTGGACATCCGCATTCTTCTTGCCAGTAACAACCTCAAGGATAAGCACCCCAAATGCGTAAATGTCAGTCTTCCTTGTGGCCTTGCCACTCATGGCGTAGTCCGGTCCTATGTAGCCAAAGGTGCCGGCGATGCCGGTGACATAGCTCTTATTAGCAGCGACGGTGCAGGCAATGCCAAAGTCGCCAAGACGGGCACGGAATGCAGAGTCGAGCATGATGTTGCTGGCCTTGATGTCTCGGTGAAGCACCATCGGCTCGTGCTCATGATGAACGTAGTGCAGGCCGGTAGCTATGTCGCGCACAATGTCGTAGCGGGTGTCCCATTGGCAAACTCTTGCATCCCTGCTGGGATCATGCCTGCCGTGGCCACCTCGCCGGAATAGATGGTGGTCCAAGCTACCATTTGGCATGTACTCAAAGACGAGCACGGGTACTCCCTTATTGTAGGACCAACCTGAAATTAAGTTCAGTGCTTCATGTCAAATTAATCGATATTTTTTTTAATGGCAGTGAGAAGTGATTTGTGTATACGTACAATTGTATGATGGAGCAGATTCACAGTAGGTACTCACCGACTAGTGGGACGATGTTCTTGTGCCGCAGACGGTTGATGATGCTAACCTCGGCGAGGAAGTCATCGTAGCGCTGGTCCTCAACTTCCTGCGTGAACTTCTTGACTGCCACCTCCATTGCTTCCCCGGTCCTCGAAGCTGAAGCAGGAAGTGTGCATCGGTAGACGGCCCCAAATCCTCCTTTCCCAAGCTTCATCGCGTCGTGGAAGTTTTTGGTAGCCTTTTTTATGTCCGTAAAGTCAACCTTGGTGGGCACCCCGGCAGGTCCTGCATGATCTTGGCCAGCTTGTCCTGCTCCTTCTTCCATCTCCTGTACTTGGAGTTGAAATAGAAGTATACTGCAGTGGTTGTGATGGCAATGGCAGCTGCCGATCCGAGGACCGTTGGTAATATGACAGCCAAAGTCAAGCCTCGTGAGTTGTCCCTGGGAAAAATTAAAAATGTCAGAATTCCAATTACTCCTCTGTTTTTATATATTTTGCTGACGTTCATATATACAGGGGTTCGATCTTAGCCTCTGTTTTCTATTTTGCTGACGTTCATACAGGGGATCTTTAGTTCATTTTTGAACTAGAAAGCCTGTCCTAACGTCAACAAAAAATGAATGGAGTAATTGACAACTACTTGCGCCATCGGGGAAAAAAAGGCACATATGGATATACTTACTCCGACTGCTTGTCCACCTCCACCGTGAAGTTCCAATCCTGAACGCCGGTGATGACGTCACGAACCACGGTTGCGAAGAATCCAACGGGTGCTCTCTCGGTGGTCCAGTTCCCGTACACTCCATGTGGCATGGATACGTTGAGATGGTGGTTCGGCGGCCTCGGCTCGCCGGCTCTGCCGACGTAGACGTACAAGCCGTGCTCGGCGGCGCGGTAATCGACCCACACCGCGCGGCCGCCTGCTGGCGCCTCGCCGGCGGGCGAGACGGTCACGTTGAGGCCGTAGCTCGGCAGGCACGAGCAGCCCGTCCTCAGCCCGCCGACCTCGACGAAGGCGAGGCTTGCGGTGGCGTAGGCCGGGCTGGGGCCTCTGGGTGCCATGATGATGTTGGTGCTGCTGCCGCGCACAGCGAAGGAGACCGGAGCGGTGCCGGCGGCGAGATTGAAGCTGGTGCTGAAGGACGCCTCGATGCCGGAGGGCCGCCAGAACTCGATGTTGTTCGATAGGAGCACGAATCCGGTGGAATTGGTCAGGGCCATGTCGCCGTCTCCTATGGGGCTGAAGACGGTGGTGTAGCTGAATCCGATGGAATCGGTTAAGCCTACGTAGTAGTCATCTCGGGTGGCGGCGTTGAACGCCGGGATGCTGTAGGTAACCGTGTCGCCGGCGACAGAACAGAAAATGGTTGCCCACCATAGGAGCAGGGCGAGCTGCTTGTGTAGCAGCTTCTGAGCCATGTTTCGTGTGATCGTTGGCACGCGTGGTGATGGCTTGATCGAGATGTTTCTATATATATAGACACGGTTGTTGTGCTCTACATAGAACATCAACTTGTAAGATAAGACTCATGGTCAAATGTGTTTGTTCATCTGAACTCGGGTCATAGAGGCAAAGACTATTCTTGGACGGTGCTTCACTGCTTCCGTCTCCTCCAGATGATGAAACTTATCAAAGACCTCGTCAAAAGACGCGGACTTCTTCAGCTTTAATTAAGGTCCTGTTTCGGAGCAAAGTGTATTTGAAGTAGTTGAATGATTCCATAGTTTTCTAATGAAACCAATAATTATTGTTTTTTGTTTGCAGTACGAGCCATAGATTGCGATCTCTTGTTTGCATGCTGCCTCCTCTGCATTCCTTTCTAAGCCGTAACTGTTGACCATGACTACTCTGCTATATCTATGAGATATGGAAATGAAGTGGTAGCACATGGCACATGGCTGAGAAGGAAGTTATTGACAAGCAAACGATACACCTGTTGAACAATTGCTATCTATGAAACTTCCTGGGTATATCCTTTGATCTTGTGTACTAATTGCGAACAATAATGATAATTCCAAACAAGCTATTTACATTCACAAGAGTCACCTGTTGACACATTTTTTCCATGAGAGTGTGCCCTCTGATGCGGTGTCATTATGGACAACAAGGATTTTAATGGTCCTTAATATATACCACGTAGTTTGGCGCAATGGACCATCTGGACAAAGTTAACGTTGCTATGCAGTTTGTTAATTACTAGTTGAATCTTTCATCCAGTTTGGGCAAACCAAAAATAAAATCCAGGAGGTCCAAAAGATACTTATTTTTAGTCAAACGATGCCGTGTATATGGGTCAAACGCTGAATATTTTCCTGTTGTATTCATGGATGGGTCAAAACGCTCGAGAACCAACGGAGGACTTCGCCGAGTCATCCATGACGCCGCTATCTCCAGAGACGCGTGGTCTCCACGATACGTGCACCTCACGTGCCTTCTAATTTTATGCTGTCGTTTTTTTCCTACACTCTCTCAGGGAGAAACTGAAAAGGTCGTTGAGAGCAGGTCTCCGACTTTGAGGCATCAAGCATCTTCACAAGCATGAGCAGGAAAGCTTTCCAACCCAATGCGTTACGTGTGGGAACCAACATAGTCACGTCAGCAAGGTGGCGTTTGGGTAGCGTTGGGTTAGGGATGAGGAAATAGCATCGGGTTACGTGAAGTGGGTTGAGGTTACGGAAACACCAACTAGTTTCCTATTTTCATGTTCGTATGCATTGGGATGAGGTTGAGGATAGGGACACTGGGACCCACTAACCACAGGATATTTATCTTTCTTCTCTCTCGTCCGTTCCTTCCAGGAGGTGCGGCTCCTCATTTCCAGGCACAACCCACCCTCCCGCTGGGTTGAGAAGTCTGGGAAATGAGGCCCTCATTTCCCTAACCCTAACCAACGTTATTTCCCCAACCCAGTCCCCAAACATGGTAAATGATATCCGACCCTATCCATTTCCCCAACCCAGGCTCCATTTCCATGTATCCAAACATCACCCAATGGGCTTTCAATTGAATGCATAATGATTTACATAGTTTTGTCCAACTAGGTCAAAAGTTAAGTACATCTTTGACAGGACACTCATTGCCATGATGATAATTAGAACAACTTATAACTGGTATAGAGGCGTTCCTTGAAATTGCGTTTTTGGCCAAAGCATCAGCTACATAATTTTCTTTCCTAATAATATAGATAAAGTTCCCACACATATTCTCAGATTGTGATCTATATCTTTTTTTATTTGTCTCAACCTCCAATCAGGATAATGGTCTTGAGAGCTCTTCAAACTATTAATCAGAGCTAAGTTGTCTGACACGAAGTCACAATCCTAAAGCTTAAGTAGATAGATAATTTGTGCTCCTAGTAGTAAACTGGAACCTTCAGCATGGATAGGTGATGTGGCAAGTGTAGTTGTTGCTTGGATGTATAGTCCAGCTCCCATGGCTTCTAGAATGACTTATTTGTATACCAAGGCCTCACACTTGTCCTGCAACAAAAGAGTCATCTAACCTGCAGCAATACTGAGAACTAGAATATTTTGTAGAGGAATTGTGAAAATCATTTTTTATGTTAGGTTCATCTGAGAAGTAGTCACTTGAGATTTGCTTCACTAAAAAGTCATCATATTGAGCCTTTTGCTCAGCCTTAGCTTGAAAGATAATGGACATGACAGAATTGTCTTTCTTTTGGAATCTCATTAGATTGCTGACGTTCCAAATGAACCATAAAATGAAGCAAACTAGATTTTTATCTTCCTGACTACATAGAGAGTTAAAAATATAATGAATAATAGAAGAGCAAGAGCCAGATAGGCAGTCTGTTTTAAATTAAAAGGAGAAGCAAACCAGATTGCCCTAGCAAAGTACAGTGAAAGAAAATATGTTTCACTATTTTCTATCATGTTACAACTTGAACAATTAGGTGAAATGGAATGAATTTTTCTGTGCGCACGCTGAGCATTAGAAATATTCCTTGTTACGAGTCTCCATATAAACATTGAACTCTTGGAATGATTTTATTGTTCTTCCATATACTATTAATTATAGACATGGAGTGAGGAGGTATATTTATTTTACTCCAAATTCTTTGGAGGTTTTGTTGATGAAGCATTTTGTAAGCGCTTTGAGCAGTCCAGAAACCTTTTATTTAGGCTTCCATATGAGAATATCTTTCCCTCTAGCTTGTGATTTAGGAACCTGTAGAATTGAATTTACACAATCTTCCCAAAACATAGAGGACAACAAATCTAGGTTCCATTTTTTTGGATTATGACGCCAAAGATCAGCTACTTTAATAGGAAGATTGTAGCTCATAGCTTCCTCTTTAAGGTTTATATGGATGCTTTCCTAGCTTGGACACCAAGGCTGATTCCAAATATAAATGTTTCATCAAATAATTGCCATTGAACAGCCTTAGCAATGATTTTCCTTACCTTGAGAATAGACTCCTATGTACGTGATTTAGATCCATAGCTTTTTGCATGCCAGAAGGATTTACTTGGAAAATACTTACCTTTTAGCACTTTTACCCATAAAGCTTCAGGATTAGTAAGCATTCTCCAACACAAACATGTAACCAAAGCTATGTTTAAAGTAGATAGTTCTCTAAATTCCTTACCTTTCGGAATGCAAAGTTTTTCCCAAGCTGTAAGATAAAAAGGCTTTTTATTGTTGTCGGGATTATTCCCCTTCCACCAAAAATTTCTTATAATGGTAGTAAGCTCCTTAGTGAAGCTTTTAAGAAATAGAACGTGAGACATATAATATATAGGAATGGAGGAGAAAACAGATTTTATTAAAATGGAACGCCATGCATGAGAAATATTATTAGTTTTCGAGTCATTGTATTTGGATTTGAATTTGTTCTTCAGGAAGGCGTAAACCTTGGTTTTAGGTATATGGGCAGTGATGAGAGGGTGACCAAGGTGAGTAGCATTATGATTCATATCAGGAACTTGGAAAAGATTTTTAATTACCCTCTGAGTTTCTTGGGGTGGGGGGGGGAATTACGACTACAAAGAATAGAAGATTTGCTCTAATTAGGTGTTTGCCCTGATTCCTTGCAAAAAGAAAGAATGATTTCTTTGATGACACTGGCTTCTTGCATTGATGCCTCTCCATATATAATTACATCATCTGCAAAAAGGAGAATGAATAGAGGGTGCTTCGGGGCGAGCTTAACACCTCTAATTGTGTAGTCCAAAACAGCATCTCTCAACCTACAAGTTAGTTCGTTTATGGCAATGATAAAAAAGTAAGAACAGAGAGGGTACCGTTGTCGTATACCCCTTGTACTTATTTTTGAAACTTACCATATCATTCACCATTAATAATAATTGAGAATATGGGGCTTTCAATACATGCAGCTACTAAGTCAATAAAATAATCATTGAAGCCCAAGTGATACATAGCATCTCTTATAAAACTCCATTCAATTTTACCAAAAACCTTGGCTAAATCAAGCTTAAGCATGAAAGCATTACTTTTCCAATTTTTCAGCTGAAAGGAATGAATAACTTCATGGGCAATAATAATATTCTCTGAAATTATCCGCCCTTTAACAAAAGCATATTGAGAATTAACAAATACAATCACGCAAATAAGGTTGCATTTTAAGAGCTAAGGATTTGGCAATAATTTTATAAGTAACATTGCAAAGACTGATAGGCCTGTAATCTTGAGGAAGGGTAGATACTTGTTTGTTAGAAATAAAAACAATGTTAGTCTTCTTAAGACTATCTGGCATAAAATTGTTAGTGTAAAAGGATTTTACCATGTTATAAATGTCATCTCCTATCCAGCTCCAAGAAGCCCTATAAAATGTAACATTAAAACCATCAGGGCCTGGGGTGGCGTTTCGCATATTGTTTTAGGAATATTAAAAATATCTTGTTTCGATGGAGCAGCAATAGGATTGTCATCTTCAATTTCTACCACTCGCAATGACTCTAGCTCACTTTCACTTCCCTGCAAAGAAGATGAAAAGAGATCTACAAAGTAATTTATAAAGCAGCATGCAATATCTTCATTTTTGTTGACATTTTGTCCCTCCTGATTTCTGATAGAGCTAATCCGATTCATCCTTCTTCTCTCATAACACTATTGTGGAAGAAGGAAGTATTCCTGTCCCCTTTGGTAATCCATTTCTGTGTGCATCTTTGTCTGTAGTATTCAGAAATTTTATTTTGAATTCTGGCATGGTCCCTGTAAGGAGAATCTTCAAGCATGTAGTTGTGTTGATTAGGAGGAAGAGCTTGAAGATTAGCTAATTTAACCTCTATGTCTTTGAGTTGGTCATTAAGAGATTTTTTATTATTCTTGGACCAAATAATAAGATTATATCCAAGTTGTCTAGTTCTTTTATGAAAAGATAGATGATCATACCTATTCCAGGTTCTCTTGCGAGTGTCTTGAAAATCACCTTCATAAAGCCACCAGTTTTCAAATTTAAAGCTCTTTTTCCTTCTAGGAATAGTAGAAAGAGCAACAACAAGTATAGGGGCATGATCAGCATAGATAAGAGGAAGATGATACATAGTGGTATTGGGAAAAAGACTACGCCATAAACGATTAGCTAAACATCTATCTAATCTTTCAAATATAGGTTTAGAAGCAAAACGCCTATTAGTCCAGGTATAAGCAGGTCTGTTGTAACCTAAATCAATAAGGCCATTGTATGATGTTGTGAAAAAAGGAATTTCATTATTATTAGGACTTACGGAACTGATTTTTCATTTCCATCTAGGAGTTCATTTAAGTCCCCCATACAAAAAAGAGGATTGTTATCTATTTTCATAAAATCTAACACAACTGTCTAGATATCATCCGTACGAAGATGATAAGGATCACCATGAACGCAAGCTAGCCTAAAATTTAAATTAGTTATAAGTGACATTAGCTACAATATAATTCAAACTAGCCTTGATTATGACAACTTCTACATCATCATACCATAAAAGCCATAAACCTCCGGAGATGCCTTCGACAGGAACTATAAAATTATTATGCACATGAAAGACATTATTGATATCTTTTGAAGTGAATTTGCTCGTTTTACCTCCGATATAAAGCTTACCTTAGCTTTGGTTGAATTGATTAATCTTGCAAGGTAGCGCATCTTAGGGCTATAGAGAGAACCACCCGCCCCTCGATAGTTCCACGAGAGAAGAGATATTGGAAGAGGATAACGGGAAGGCAGGAAATTGCTTCAAATCCACCCGTGTTGTAGACTGCATATCAACTTGATCGATAGTTGACTGAAGAAGCGGAACAGGACATTCTGACTTTAGAGGATGGGAGAAATTGGAGGAGCTTCTCGGGGTGGGGGTTGTTCTTGTTGTGGTAAGATCTGTTGGAGCGATCGGAAGCAATTGAATGTTGTTGGGTGTTCTACTCTTCTCTTGGGGATTTAGGATCAAAGAACTTGAAGCATCTGTGATAGGAATCACACATGGGTACGAATGGGGCAGGTTCTAAGATTTGTGTGGGTTGGGAGAGCATAAATCACTAGATGGAATCTATTGATTCGTTGGGAGATAGGACTGATTTGGAGTATGGGTAACCTTGACTTCAACAGTAGTGTGTGTGCACGTACTGCACTTAAGAGTAAGGACCTGTTTGTTTCAGCTTACCATATTATATAATCTGAATTATAGATGTCGGATTATATAATATGGATTATAGGTTTAGAGTGAATAATCTGATGGGGCTATTTTGCAACCCAGATTATTGGTTTTTAGATTATTGCTCTCAAATGTGAGAAGACAACATTGTCCTTCACTATTTTGAGAGTTTTTTTCTCTTATATGGAGATATTTCAATACATTAGATGTCTTTGAACAAACACATATCATACAAAATTAAATGGAAATAGTGCCAATTATTTCATTCAACGTTTTCTCCACATAAATATTCTAAAAATAACTTTGCAATCTTCTAGCAAATAATGCATTAGCAATCTCATCATGAAAGGTATTCATGGCTCCTTCTTCGTCCGTCAATTGACTTGCGATGGCTTGAGTTGGAGGGAATGGCATGTAGTCTTCATCTTGATCATATTTATGGAACTCTTCATCAGCCATTTTATTCTCTAATAAAATTATGTAGAGTCATGCATGCATGTATAATTTTAGACACACCACCACCGACGAGCGGGCGAGGTCGGGACACACCTCTTCCACGATCAGGCCTAGGCACAAGGACGTCCGTCCTATTGCTGCCATCATCATACCACACATCGACACCAACTCGTCGAAAGGATTGACTCGTGACATCGTCGCTATCATCGTCGAGAACTTGAAGTCGCCCACAGCAGCACAAGTAGTGTGCACATCGGTAAGGCCATCCCGCACTGCAGTGTTGGGGTCCACCGGCATCACCCTTGTTCCGGCCAGGCCGTGCGACAACGTCCGGCCCCGTGACGTCTCCCCGTCGCGCCCAAGACGAGCACCGGTAAGGCCTAGACCAGCGCTCCCGCCTTCGTGCCCTTGGTCCGGGTTCGCGTCGTTGCGCCCTAGGTCCGGGCTCCCGCCGCGGCGCCCAAGGCCGGGGCTTGCACCTCCACCGACGCAACACCCGAGCCCGGGGCTGGCGCGTTCCTTGCAACCTCCCTAACCGATAAAATCCTCTCGCATGCTCAAAAGAAAGATTTCTTCTTAGCGAGTTGCAGTACTCTAGGGCTTCGACGAGTTGATCTTCCGAAAGTTTCCTAGATGGGGGGGCGGGGTGAATAGGAAATTTATGTAAAGTCCAAAAATCACAACACTCAAATAAAATAGTTAAAACCGCTCAGGACGGAACTTCGTCGGAGCGCGGGGAGAAAAACCTAGGGAAGCACAAGAAAAGGGCAATCTTACGATTCTCGCTTGAATGGAAAGCTTCCTTCACCTCCTAGAAGTGTTGTACCTGCAGGAATTTGATAGCCACACCACACACAAGTAGATCGGGCACAAACAAGCCGAAAGCGAGAAACAACAAGCACACAACAAAACACAAGAGATACACGGTAATTTTTCACCGGAGTTCGGATCCCTCACAAAGAGGTTCCTACGTCTCCGTTGAGGAGCTCACAAAGAGTTGGGTCTCTCTCAACCCTAATCCTCCCCAAGTGGCCACAAAGGTCAAACTTGGTTTTCTTCTTCTTCTCTTGATTCGTTTCCTTCCGGAGGTGAATCACAACCTTCACAAACTTCACAAGGCTCACCACAATCTTGGGAGATCAAGGGTAACACCTAGCCAATCTAGAAGAACAAATCTCCAAGAGCAACAAGTGAAATCGAGATGCTTGCAAGGGGAAGATGTGCTCTAAGTTAGGGTGATGCTCTCAAGCTTGGATTCAAGATGGGGACTCTCACAAATGGTCTTGGATGTCAAGGGGAGTAGAGAGGAGTAAGAGAATGAGCTTGAGTGAGTTAGTTCAAAAAGCACCAAGCAACCGGCCTCACCAGCTGGGAGCGGCTTTATATAGGAGAGGGAGGAAAAGAGTCGTTGCTAGGTCAAGATGGGGATTGATGAAACTTCCGTCGTGGACGGAATTTCCGTCATCCCTCGAATAAGTGTGGAGCAATGGCCGGATCGGAAGTTCCGCCGGGAACAAAACTTCCGTGTGAATCCTTCCGGAAGTGATGGAACTTCCATCGGGACTTGGGAGCCGAGATTCGGGGTCAGGTCGGAAGTTCCATTCCAAGTACCTCTCGGGTCTCGACGGAACTTACGTTCGTTCATGGAACTTCCGTCCCCTCCGAGCATGAAGGCTTAACTTGGCTTTTTGGACTTTGGCTTTTATTGCTATTTTTTGTTTCCAAGCTGTTTTAGGCAACTAGAGCACATTCTTTCATGCCTCGTAAGATTGTTTCACCCCTCTTGATAGTTTGGCACACCTATACTTAAAAAAGTTACAAATCTATTCTTTTAGCTCTTGCTTTTGAGTACTTGTTCCATCTTTTGTATGAGGGGTACACTTTCTCACAAACATGGATAAATAACCTTTGATATCCTGCACAATCACTTAAGTTGACATTAGAAGCTTTAATTCTTTGTCATTAATCACCAAAACCCACTAGGGGGCCTAGTTGCATCTTCATCTTCGGCATCAACACCTTTCTTCTCGAGCATCGATAATCTAAGTGCAAATGCATGATATGCTTGTGAGTGCCGGTGGCCTTGTGGAGAAGTGGTCCAGATCGACCTTAAGTGAGCAGAAGGTTACATGTGAATCTTGTTCCGATTCATCTTGTGTTACATAGACTCCTATTAGCTTCGTGATAGAATACCAGCCGCACGCTCGCGCCTCGCATTGCCGTGCACCCTCCACCTCCCGCCCGTGTCACCCGTATATCACCCAAGTAGTTGGGGGATAGGACCGGTTGGTGAGATCCGCCCCGTTAACTAGGCGAGAGCAACTCCGTCGCTCAACCAAAGCGCGATAGGATCATGGCGGATTGTGGCCCAGCTTATTTTTTGTTCCGTTTCCTTTCTTTAATTCTTAATACTCCTTAACTCTCAATTTAAAATAATTTAAGAATTCGAAAAGATATTCTGATTTTCTAGTGATAGATACAATTGACACCCATTTTAGTTCAAAAAGGTTGAAAATGTGGTAATAAATTTAAACAAAAAATTCTTAAATTAAGGTAACTTATTTTGTAAGCCATCTAGATATTTTGAAAAAATCTAAAAAATAACCTAAATTCTTTGAGTCCTCACTAGTATCAAAATAAGTTTTAGTAATGGTTAGATTCTATTTAAAAGTTTTGTATAGTTTCAATTTTCTACAAATTTGAATGTACATTTAAAGCATACATTACCATACTTTAAACTCTAACACTTTATGGGTTTTCATATTGATTCTTACAATATAGATCCTTAGGAGGAGCTAGAGTATAAAATATAGCCATTTATGATTTAAATTTAAATTCAAATTTGAAGAAAATTCAAACAACTCAAATACTTTAAAATAGAATCTGACCATAGAAACAAATTGCTTTGATTCTAATAAGAATTCAATGAATTTAGGTTATTTTTTTAGATTTTTTAAGAAGATTTTCATGGTTTAAAAATTAAGTTACTTCTTAAAACCCATCTTAATTTAAGAATTTTTATATGAATTTATTACCACATTTTCAACTTTTCCAAGCTAAAATGGGTGTGTCAACTTATATCCTATTATTAAAAAAATGGGCATATTTTGTAGAATTCAAATAGTATTTTCAAGAAAGTCCAAATTACTCTCCTTAAGTATAGATAAAGTTTGGATAACCCTCTAAACTATTGTTTGGTTCAGTTTAACCCTAAAATAGTGCAATTTGGTTCATTTTACCCTTAACATAATTTATCTTTTTTTGTTGCTTCACACGTAAGTAGAGTCTCAAGCTAAAATTTTATAGGGTGCTAGAACACTTTGTAACACATATTAGAAAATACATCATGATTTTTTATTTTTATTTTGATAGATAATGAAATTTAATAGTATATTGATATGGTAATACAAAAGTGTATGAAAAATAATGATAAAAATTATAAAATATAATTTTGGAATGCAATGTGATACCAACTACTACCCCATGAAATTTTAACTAAATATTACACTTGTGCATGGAGAAAAAAAGATAAGTTAAATTAAAGGATGAATTAAACTAAATAAACTGTTTTGGTGGGTAAACTGATCCAAACATAGTTTAAGAGGTTATCCATACTTTGCCTATACTTGAGGGGAATAATTTGGACTTTGTTCTTGTATTTTTAAAGGGAAATTTTGTTTTTACCATCGATTAGAGATCCAATTGTGATTCTAACCATAAATCTTTATTTTTGTGGTTTTACTATAAGTTTCTTCAACTGAAGCTACCATTTATGGTTTTACTATAAGTTTCTTCAACTGAAGCTACCATTTACTATAGGTTCTAATCTATAGAAGCAAATGAACCATTAGAAAATAAAACAAAAACAAGAGAGAGAGAGAACAAACTATCTCCGAGCCAATCAATTGTTGTCGTAAGTGGTGAGTTCCATGCGTGTCTTTCACCCTAACCACGCGTGTCTTTCACCCTAACCTTGAGAGTGTAACTTGGTATTTTTGTATTTAGTTAACACCATGAGAGTGCTGTTAATAGAATCATGGTAGAAGTATGCTTCAATTCAGAAAAGGTTATGATAAAATCACAAAAATTCCAGATTCAAGGTAAAATCACAACTAGACATGAATTTAGTGGTAGAAACACAATTGACCCTATTATTTTAAATCCAGAGTTAGGGCGCATTAAGAATTAAAAAAGAAAAAAGAAAAACAAAAATGGGCCACAATGATGGGCGATAGGTTACTCTCACCCAATTCATAGGTGACGGGTGTAACATCCCGTGTATCCTTGTGAGTTGTAACTGTTCAAAATCTCGAATGAAATCAAATTCGGTCGAAGTTGGTTCAAATTCGAAAAAAGAAATCAATTTGCATCATTTTTATTTGAATTACTCGCGCGTGGGCCGATTTCTCCACGGACCGGCCCGGTCCCCTCTTCCTTCCTCGGCGCGGCCCACTTCTCTCCCTCTTTCTCTTCCCCGCGCGACCCAGCCAGCCCAAGCAGCCCAGCCCGACCCCCTATCGTTTTTCTTCCCCGCGGCGCCCGTACGCGCGTGCACGCCCGTGAGCCGCACCCCACCGTTTGCCCGTCGTTTTCGCCCCAACGTCACCCGGCCCCGCGCCCGGCCACTCCGCCTGGATTTTAGCGGACGCCTCGCCGCCCCGTGCTCCCTCCTCTCCATTTAAACCCCCACCGGCGCTCGAAACCCTAGCCACCGCCCACCCGTCGCCCCTGGTGAAACGCCTCGCCATCGATCCCCTCCGGCACCGGGGCCATGTGTGTGCGACGCCGGACCCCGTGGTGCCGACGCCGTCGAGTTTGGTGAAGAGGGGAAGACGAGCTCGTGCGTTGAAGTTCCCAACCGCCGTCGTCTCCTTCCCCGCGCGTCGTCTCCGGTGAGTGCCCTGTGAGCTTAACCTCCGTTCCCGACTCCCCTTCGCGTGCCCTCTCGGGTGGTGCTAAGCGCCATGCCGGCTTCCCCTTGCAGCTTCGGAACGGCGTTGCGCATGGTCACCGCCCCGATCGAGCGCGCTCGCTCGACCGCCGCAGCCCCTCCCCGCCGCCGGTTGCGGTCGGTCCCTCTCCGCCTCGCCCGTGCGCTCGGGATTAGCCCCGATTTGGTAGCCTCCGTCAAGGTCCGCCGCCGCGTGCCATGGGCGCCGGTGAGCTCGAGTCCTCCGTCGAGCTCATGGCGATTTGGTGAGCCGTGAAGCATCGCCTAGGTCCGTGGAAGCTCATGCGCGCGTTACCTAGGGAGTAGGGGCGCGGGAGCTTGGTCTTCGTCGAGCTCATGGTTCCGCCGCCGTGCTTCCTCGCCGCCGGCGGTGCTCCGGCGGTCGCCTTGGGTCGCGAGTGACGCTAGGAAGTTCGGGGGAACATGAGCTCCCCTTTGGTGCTGTTAGCTGGTCGTTTGGCCGAGTCCCGGACGCTTCCCCGTGCGAGCGCCGCCGCGCATGCTCCGGCGAGCTCGCGCCGCCGCTCCGGTCGTAGGCCGGTGCTCGGGAGTGACCCCGGCAGGTGCACGCCGTCGTGAGGAACACGACGGTGATCTTGGTTCCCTCCGCGGCGAGCCGTAGCGCGAGAGCGAGGAAGTTCCGGCGAGGCGCGCGGTGGAGCCGGGCGGCGCCGCCCGCCTCCGGCACCGGTGACGTCGGCGTGACGTCACCCGCGGGCCCCACTCGCAGGGCTTGGTCCATGGGGATTTCTCTCCCCTGTTGTGTGGACTCGGTCTTTGTAGACCGTAGACCGTGGGGAATAGTTGGGCCCGGTCCACAGCATAGTGTGGACCGGCGGAATATTCCAAAAGAATATTTTGGGGAATATTCCAAAGGAATATTCTCTGGTTTTTCCTTTTTGCAATTTTCAGGATTTTTGATCATTCCTTTTTTCGTCAAAAATTCATATCTTTTTACTCGGAACGTCGAAAAATACGCGGTTGGTTGTGTTGGATTCGTAGCGACGAGTTCTACGCATTAGTGTAGTTATTAGCTATGTTCTAGTGTCGTAAATTCCGTCGTCCGTTTCGTTGCTCTCGTACTTTCCTCGTTTTGCGCGCCTAACCCGTTTCGTACGTTCCGTCCGCCGAGAGTTACGAGGAGTTTCCGCCCGCGCCGCAGCTTTGAGGAGTTCCCGCCGAGCAGCCGTACGAGTACCCCGACCCGGCGTGGGACCGGCGTTTCGCAGGCAAGCCGCAATCCTTGACCACTCTTGCTCCTATTTAGCAATTGCATTAAATTGATCCATGCATGATAAATGGTTACTTGCACTTGTAGTTTACCTATGCCATACTATGCTATTCTTGCCACTGTTTGTCATAGGTTGTTCTACCGTTACTCGAATGCTTAGTATTTGCCTTAGATGCTTAATTGAACCCCATGATGACTATACATGTTTTTGTGTAAAATAAATTGTAGGTGTTTCTTAAGTGTCGAGTTTCGTACTAGATACCATGTAGGACTTTTGCGGGGCGAGTGTAGGTGGTTAGGTGCTCGGGAGACTTTTGGGGAGTCTCTGTTTGGAGAGCGCCTCGTTGCGGGCGCAGCTTGTGTAGGGGCCTCGGGTTATGGGGCCCCTGTCGTGGTGACACCGTTGTTGAGACCGTTGTTGAGGAGAGGGATGGTGACTCGTCCCGGCAGCATAAGGACCGGTTCCCGGTTGCTCGCTCTTTGGTATACTAGCTTACCACGTGATCCGTATGGGCGAGCTGGATTGAGACACTTAGCGGAGGACTCGGTGGGCCCGCCGTGGAGTAGAGTTAGTGTTAGTGGGTTTTTGGAGCTTGTGTCTCGACCCATGAGTAAAGGATATCCCACCTAGCCCGTGGTAGACCTTTCACACCTTCAGGACCCTTTTCTACGTTGTGGTTGGGGATCCCGGACTCGAGGGACGGGCGCCCGCCGTCGATGCTTTGCTTATTGACCTCGTGAGTGTTGTCTGTGCTTAAGCCACGACGGTGGTTGTAGTTATAGTACCTCTTCACGTGGGTACAGCTTGCTTACTCTCTGCAGAGATATATAATAATCTATACGTATAGCCTAGCCCTCGGGTAAGGGGGCAACACCATTGAGCGACACGCTTGATTAGCCTTTACTATTTCTCCCCTCCGATAGGTTTTACTTCCGGCTTCGAGCCGTGGTCCGGTGGAGGTGTGTCTGGACATAAAATATCGACCCTTGCAGGAATGTGTTGTTTCCTGCAAGGCCACTTATAAAATTTGACTAATAATAAAAATGTGAATCACATAGACTTGAGGATTAATTGCTTTAGGTGCTAGCCCTTGCCTTTTCTTGGCAATATCCCAACATGCATACATTGTTGCTAGGTAGTTGCGGCTTGTTGAGTACGCGTAGTACTCACGGCTTTTCCACTATGTTTTTCGGACGCCGATTCGGAGGATCCCGCCGAGCCTACCGACGGAGCCGCCGGAGAGGAGTATCGTTCTCGCCTACACACGAGTGCTTGTGGGCTTTGGGTCTTCACCGCCGATCTTCATGTGAGACGCTTCCGCTAGTTTCCTTCATGTTCTCTCGCCGGCTCGCGTGGCGCGTGTTTTGTATCCATGAGATTTGAGCATTGAGTTATGATGATGTACTTTGGAGATTCTATTATCTTGCCTTGTATTTACTCTATCTTATGGTTTTTATGATGTTAACCGTATTGGATGTACGTGTCACACTTCCGGGAGTGACATAGAGGTACAAGACACGGTTTCGCTATCCAGGTGAAAATCGGGTCATTACAACGGGTCCCACCAACCGGGCCTATCGTTCAATTACCGAGCAATATGTATCCGTCGCCCGTCCAATAGACAATAGAAGTTAGTTTTTTCAATTTTCAAAATCGGTTATAATATGACTTTTCAATTCCATTCCGGTCCCGTTCCGTTTTAGTCCTTGGAACGACACGTTTCGGTACCGATCCATACCGATGTATCATTTCGGTCTTTAAGTTAGTAATAATATATGATATAGTCATTCAAAAATATATCTTTAACATATAATTTAAAACATATATTTATTTTAAATGAATAAATTAGCGTATATAGTGATTATAGTTAGTATAACATTTAGATATATCACATAAAAAGTATTTATACTCTTAATTTAGACTAGTATGTACCGACTAGGTCACTGAAATGGAGAATATGTAAAGGTTATAATATTAAATAATAGTTAAAAACATTATTAATAAATAAAATTCTTGGTGAGTATATATGGTAAACCGGGTGGGCCACGGCCCAGCCCCGGTTCCAATCGCAGGAGCGACGGATCCTCCACCTCAGTCCCCACTCCCCAGTTTCGATCGCTCGGCCGCTCGGCAGTCGGGAGAGAGAGAGAGAGAGAGAAAAGAAGTAGCGCCCGTCGACCAGTAGCAGGCGTAGAGCGGAGCAGGCTAGGGTTCCGGCCGTCGGGAGTGGAGAGCCGGAGACCAGCTTACCAGGGCGCTGGGGCGCGGCGGGCGGTGGCATCGAGCGCGGGCGCGCGGGGACCTGCGCTGCGCCCTGCGCGGCGAGCAAGCGGCTCGGGAGACGGGCGGTCGGGGTGTCGGGCCTCAGACAAGGCGCGGCCGCGTGGGGGACGCCAAGGACCTGGCGACTGGCTGCGTGTCTGCCCGAAGACTCGGGCGCCGGGGCGCGACGCCGCGGGGGCCCTGCACGGCGCTGCTCTGCTCAGGCAGGCGGGCAGCAAGCCAGCGAAGCAGGCAGCCAGGCAGCAAACGCAAGGATAGGTAAATTCTACAAATTCTCTCAAATTGGCGTCTTAATGGCTTAGTCCATGAAAGATGGAAGCTTGAGACATGGGAACCATCATATGCGTTTTCTTATTTGAATTTCAG
This sequence comes from Chloris gayana, assembly GCA_031894775.1. Lineage (NCBI taxonomy): Eukaryota > Viridiplantae > Streptophyta > Magnoliopsida > Poales > Poaceae > Chloris > Chloris gayana. The sequence goes on along the minus strand of JAUNZO010000248.1, from coordinate 369,911 downwards.
TGGGCTTCTTTCTTTTTGGCCTTTTTACTATCTGTTATGTATGAAGTTGGTTATGCATTCTCAACTATAGCTTGTTCCAGTAGACTGCTAGGCTTCTTCTATGATACACGTATGGATGATTTGTTTTCAAACACAGTTACTAAATAACTTCCTATATCACAGTTGGCTGGACATGCTTCAGATTTCACCTTGTACTCTCCAGGCAGGCGTTGTGGTGACTTAATAAAGCAGTAGCCTTGCTTTCTACACTGATCATGTGGACCAACATTTTCAAAATAGTATGCCAGATCTTATACCCCTATTTCGGTTTTATTCAGTTCAAAATGCGTATTGTCCTTCTTTTGCAACAACAGACTTTGTATTTTGTTCCCTCCTGTTACATTATGTTTGTGAAAATGCAAACTTTCCAGCGTCTATGCCATCTGGTTTCAAGTTATATCACCCATCCAATTGTAGCTAGCCATTTTCTAAAATATTTTTAAGCAACATACTGCATGTTTTAGTTTTAAGCAACATACTTAGTTTCTGGATCCATGGTATGACAACTATTTGTTTACATACACCCAAAGAAGTAGTTTAATGATACGATAATTTTATGATCACTACTTGGTTACATACTACACCCAAAGAAGTAATTGCATGATGTCATAATTTTTTATGAGTTCATCTTATAATTAATGATTCACCCTGATTTCTGGAGATGATCAGAAGTAATGAGAAACATATGATTTTTACCAGGGTCTTCTACAATATAAACAAACACATTGTACATATTTGAACTCCAAACATTGTTGCTCAACAAGATTTGTTTTCTTCTAGGTTACCTAAATTTGCAACTGACCCTTGTTTTGCTCTATTCTTATTTCTATGTTTTCCCCTTTTCTAACAGGGGGAGCTCCAAACGGTTTCATGGTTTCAATTTCTTCCTAACGAACCAGATTCAACTACGACGTCTGAGAGAAGGTTTATGTTCCCCCTTGTAGTAATTGATGTTGTATCTTAGCTGTCTTTGAGCTTTTATTTATTATATGTTCTAAAGTATTTTCTATTTTTGTGGATTGTATTTTCTCCTTTCAGTTCAAAGGCTGAGCAGAAAGATACTCTTAATAATATTGTGCTATCGGCATACCTTCACCTACAGAGTGATAGTTTCTTAAGTACTTGGACAAATTCCTTTGTTGGTCCATGGGATCCATCTCAAGGAGAGCATAATCCAGGTAATATATTAATAACTTCATATGTAACCTATTTGCATGCAACAAGTCCACTCAATCGCCACCACAGTTTTCCTGGTATGTTCGGGCTAATTTGATGCATATCCTCAAAATTTTATTTACTTACAGATGAGAAGATTAAGCTTTGGCTGTTTCTTCCTGGTCGTCATTCTGTGGTATCTGAAACGGCCCAAACTGCTGTAAACAAATTAAGAGGTTTGTTGTAGATGGTTGCATTGCCGCAGTCCAGTGCTTTTGTGTTGCTTATTTCTGTTGCTTTTTTGTTTTGTACAGTTGTTTCAAATGGTTTGTGGGTAGCCCCAGGCAACTCAGAAGAGGTTGCAGCTGCTCTAACTCAGGCATTAAGAAATTCTTTAGAAAGGTTACCTGTATTTTGTTTTTGATGTTGCAGTATGAAATTTCAGAATGTCTCTTGTTGATTCTTATTGCAATTTTGTATTTTTCCGTGCAGATCACTGAGAGGGCTTTCCTATGCTAGATTCGGTGATGTTTTTACAAAATACACCCCCCAACAAAAAATCAAAACAGCTTTAGGTTTGTTACCTAAGGATTTTATGTTCTGTTTGTTATTTTCGTTTTACTAAGTGATCACTGAATAAGATGTCTGTTAAATTCCATATATGATTTTTACCTTTTCGGGATTTTGGGAGGTATGCGGCCTTGTTCCGTCAGAAATGACAGCAAATCTGTTCGCTGCTTAAAGTAATATGACACTTGTTGAATCATGCTATTATCTCTGTGTTTCCATAGCTGCTTACAAGGTGTCACTACTTAATTTATTGTTGTTATTTCTTCTTTCACTATAAGTGTAGCTAATGGTTTCTTGTCATAATGTTAAGATTTACATGCTATAAGAAGAATGTATCTATGCTCTTATAATATAATATTTTGCTTATCTTGAATAAGATCATATGGCAGCACCTGCTAGTATTTAATACATCATTGTTTTTCTTGAGATTCTCATTTCATTGTTTCAGGCGAGCACAGCCTACAATAGAGTTTGTCTTTGCTGCCACTGAGGAAGCAATATTTGTTCACGTTATAATATCAGCTAGGTCAGTGCTCAATTATCATGGCTCCCTGTTATCCAGTCCTTTTCAGTTTTTCTTTTTGAGGGGAGTAAAGTGTGGGAAGCCCCCACTGTGGTTGATTATTTATTTAATTAAAAAGGACGAAAAAAGATTCAATAATGTATTGATAACCTTAACTCTTAACTAATGATCTATTCTACCAGGTATATGCGGAACCTCTGTAGTGATGACATAGAGAAAGTTCTCTCGCATTCTCCCAATTCTAATGGCGAAGGTCTTCCAGGTACTGTTCCATTACTTTATGTTTTGCGTCTCTTTTTTTAGTTGTAACCATTACAATGCCCCATTTTTTAAGAAAAAGTCTGCTCCTTTTTTGGGGCTCGTTTCTGTTCGAATATTTTAGAACTATCTTTGGATTCAAGCAAAATGAGAGAGAGAAAAGTGATTTTGGTTACAATAGAAAATAATCTGAAATGTTATTGCTAACTCTTTTCGCCAATCTGCATCTTGGTGAACAGGTGACTCATTTAAATATAAAATTCTAAATCTGTTTTTTTAATAAAAGCTGTGATAGGTGGTAACAGGTAAGGTTATAGCTCAAAAGTACAATCTAGTTTCCCTATTGCTAAATAACAAGGATGTCTCTTTCATTTTCACAGTTCATACTGTCTAGATCGAATTGAAATTGTTATTAGTTTTTCTCCAAACAGGACTATTGTAGTTTATAGGCTGAACCACAGCAATATAGTGGTATATTATATTTGGAGTTGTCTCTTGAAGTGGGCCAATGAAGTGTGAAATGCTTCTCATGAGCCAAGAGTATAGATGATTCTATTAAATTCGCCGCATTTTGACTTAACTGATTTGTAATTGAGATCTTACTGACTTGTACTTTAACTTTTAGACCTGTTTGCACAATTTTTCCATTTTTTTTAAGTTATACTTTGTGTTTAGTACGTGACTTGTTGCATTGAAAGTTGCAGTTGTTGTTGCTCCTAGTGGAATGCTTGGTAGGCTTGTTGGCTGTTATCCAAGTGATCTTGTGAGACAAGTTTACTCAAGGTATTTCAATTGAAATCAAACTTGACTTGTATATTAAGCTGTTTTTTCTAAAAAAATTTGAGCATTCTGCATTTGTCATGCGAGCGTATACTGATACTTTTATTTAGGGACATTCTTGTACCCAAAACAGTTCATTTCGTTCTGGTGTCTCATGCCAAGTTTCTGTGACAATTTCAGCAAATCATCGGTGACAAATTTACCAGGATTTACTCAGCCTACTACATGTCAGCTCAGAGGCCAAAGTTACTATGTTGAAGTTGCACTTGGCTTTCCAGCTGCTTCAGCTGACAAAATTTCTGACTTGGAAAATAAACAGATAAAAAAAGAATTGGATTCAGTGAAGGACCCTCAGTCAGGTTCAGATGGTCAGAGAAAGCTACAATCACCTGATAGCCTTCCAGTTCTTGAAAGGACATTTATTTACCCACCTGAAGCTGTTTTGGTTCCTATGGTCCATCAAGCATTTGTTCGTTTTTCTAGTAAAAGGTATTAATCTCGCTCTCATATTTTCAGCATAGCTGGGGAGGACATGATTTATCTTTTCTTTTCAGAATTTGGTTACAGAGCTGGTCGGGAAGTTCATTATGGGAGGCATGGCCATTCTGGAATTTTTCCCCATCTTCTTACTTTCAGAACAGGTCAGTCTTGATTTTTTTTTTGGGGGGGGGGGGGGTTTGCTTTTGGCTTTTTGGACCATTGCCATCATATCATGTCTGGGCATTTACATTGTCCACAAATTGGTGTATCTATGAGAGTGAAACAATTAGAAGAAAACTGATTGGTCTTGTTATCACTAGTTGTGCACATTTTAAATTCCTTTTGAGCCTTTGTGTTTAACTGGATTAGTTTTCTCGCTACATGTTTAACAGCGTAAAAAACAACTGATTTTTTCTTAGCACCAAATCAAAACACTCTCATTTGATCTTGTGCTGCTGCTTTAAAAGTTTCTAAACAAGAGCGGAATCCAGCACCACCATTGTACTTCCCTTTTCTTATAATACATAAGGTGAAATGGCCAGCTGGAACATCACTGTTGTTCATTGCTGTCTTGGTCCATGTTCTTGCCAAAGCTTAGAACAATCAGCATTTGTGATTTGGATTAGACTTACTGAAAATTTAACACTTATGATGGGCACATGATATCGCTACTTTTTACACAAGCAGGGTCTGAACTTTGTGCAATACTAAAAGTTCCCTAGTTATTAGCGTCTACATCCATTACATCTATACAACTTAATATGTTTATGAACCCTATGTACCATGGTTCATACTTCATAAATTTTTGCAGAACAGAATATAATTTGTTTGTTGCCATTGATCGTCATGCCCAAGGAACATGATTAAGCTGTTTTATATGATGTTTTTGCTTGTTAACTTTGCTTTCTCCATAACTTCTTCCACTTTAAATGTTGTGATCTGTTAGCAGCTCTTTCCTTGCATCTTCTCGTGGACTTGGAGTAAATTCCAATTTTCTGAGACTGAGAAGACAAAAGTACAAGAAGTGCAATAGCATGGCTAGTAGTGTTAGTAGTGTGAGTAGCACTTCTAATGGAGGTGACCATACAGTTGCCACTGAAGGTGATCTTGTAGCTGATGCTGACTCTATGGCATGTGGTCAGTCTGATATGCCATTCAGCAATGATAATGCTGGCAGCAAGGTAGTACTGTTTACAGTCCTAAACTTTCCTGTTTAGTATATCTAGTTGATCTTCCTATACATTGCTAATAAAATGGCGTTGGCCCTTTTCTTCTTAGTATCAAGATTGTCTAGCTATATCCCTTTTGTGATGGCTAACTTATTATTGATTTGCATTTTCAACGGGGTAGAAATTCAAAGGGGGATAGACTGAAATATGCCCACAATTTCAAATGCGAAACTCTTGAAATAGTAATTGATCAGTAACTATATCTCCTTTTTTCTTATCAAGAAAACTATGTATGCAACTGCAACACATTTTGGATATTGAAGTCATGTTTAAGAATTAAGATGGCAAAATATGTGAAACCGAAGCACAATTTATCCATAGTTTTTCCTTTGAGGAAAGATGATGCAAGTATTGATGGTAGTTAAATATGAAACAAGAATCTGGATATAAATAGATAAATCTAGTGGGTACAGATACTTTAGTATGTTGCAGGACACACTTTAGAAGCATATACCTTCTCACATAGCAATGTTTCAAATAGTAGGAATTTGGTGATTGTATTAGAAAGTGATAGAGGTACACCTACCCCTGCCACCAACTATGCTGGTTGTTACATTGAAATGTTATGTACAATTATGTTTATTGTGTTCAAATAGCAGTTTAACCTGCATGATCCACGAAAAACACACAGCACCCATGCAGTGATTCCATTATGTGCAATTACGTTCATGGTGTTCTTCATCTTAAATGTAGCCAGATGTGCACAAAGATCTATTGTGGTGAATAAACATTCTGCTTGTTACACTATTGGCACTGTATATTAATATTTTCCTCTTTTCTCTGGAATACTAATCTTGAAAGCAATATGTCATGCACTCCTACTGTTACAGTGCTATGACATGTTTTCAATTGTATTAATGGACTCATGATACTTTATATTTTTGGAAACAGCTATCCAAGCGGCCTCGTTCTGAAATAAGAGAAAATTCTTCTCATGCTGGCAAAGAAGTTGAAAACATACAAGGTGCAAATGGTCAGGGTGGACGCCCCTGGGGCTGGGATGAAGAGGGTGTTGTGATGGACATCAATATACTTCTCTCAGAATTTGGAGATTTTAGTGACTTCTTTCAAGAGGAAGAATTAGATTTTGGTGAGGTAGGCACTCTATAATCTACCTGTCATTTATTTCGTTATCACTGGAAAGATATTTGAGTGACCTGAGTAATGTATGATACTCTTTGTGATTTATAGTTCATTGCTGTTTATAATTGTATCTTTCTGATTTACCTGCACTTTTAGTCATGGAATTAACATTTCATGTGTGTAGCCTCCAGGTACTGCCGAATCACATGCTCTTGTAATTGCTGCTTCTGACTGTGGGGATACCACATTCGCTGATAGTCCATCCACAGCTATGGAAATTACTGAACAAAGATTTTCTCCAGTTGGATTGACATCTTTGGATACATTTGATCACCAGAGCATGGCACCTGTTCAGGATATTGTTTCTAATGCTCAAGAACCTCAGAAAGATATCACAACGCCTGTGCGGTCCCAATCCTTAGTATTATCATCTGGTAGATTTGATTATCTTACGAAAGCTGAAGCAAAACTTACATTTGCACCAGAATATGCTGCTGTTAGAATTCCTGCTAGTGAGGTGCCAACGTCATTATTTACAAATCCGTACTTGCCCATATCAAAGAAACCAGGGAGTTCTAGTTTTAGTTCAAGAGTTTACTCATATGATGTTACGCAAAGTTCCCAGATTGAGTCCACAGAAGACAAACCGGAGAAGCCTGTCAAATTAAGTTCTGGTAACCTTTCACATGATATTGATCCATCAAACTTGTACACTCTTGTCCAAGGTGGAAAGAAAGAAAGTGACAAGACCTTCAATAGTTCCGATGTACAATCATGTAAAGCGGAAACATCACCACCTATTTCTGGTGGGACTTCATTTAGTTCTTCTTTGGTTTCACAAAAAAAGAGTGACAACATGTTTAATGCTGCTAATTTTCTGCTATCAATGAAGACTGCCCTTGCAACTGAACTTGAATGCATCACATTCCAGGCCGCTATGTGCAGAATAAGGCATACACTGCTGACTTTGAAAAGCAAAGCATTTGCTGAATCCAAAGGTGCTTTTTCCAGTTTTATGCAGATAGAGGCCAGCAGTAAGTCAGATGTGACCCCCAAGTATGACATAAGAAAGAAAGAAAATATGCCAGCTAGGTTACCTAGTGATGTTGATAATGAAATGTATGATAGATCGTTAATGGAAAATGTGGGAGTGTGGAGGCCAGTTGGGCCCCCTAAAGGGGCAAAACCTCTTGAGCCACTGTCTGCCAAAACATTCACTGCTGCAAGCCCAAGCCTATCTGTACAGAGACAACCTGTTGCGGATCTTCTCAGTGCCATGGCTCTGCTAGTTCAACAATCTACTTCATTTGTTGATATTTCACTAGACATGGATGATGGGGATGGTTCGTTTTTTTGGCTTTCCCTAGATGAGCAGAAGCGGCGTGGGTTTTCATGTGATCCATCAATGGTTCATGCTGGCTGTGGTGGTCTCCTAGGAACATGTCATTCGAAAGATTGTGCTGGTGTTGATTTAGTTGATCCACTTTCTGCTGAGGTAAAATCTGATGTTGACTTCTTTTGTATTACATTATTTTCTAATATTATTATTTCACATTCAACTTCTGTACCTGAGTACAGGTTTCAGATTCGTCCATGATTAGCTTGTTGCAGTCAGATATAAAAGCAGCTATTAAAACTGCTTTTGCAAACATGGATGGCCCACTGTCAGTGATTGATTGGTGCAGGGGTCGAGGCAATGTAGCTGAGTCTACAGCTATGGGAGATGCATACTCGTTTCAGTACTCCATCGGTGATATTCGAGAGCCACCAGGCACTATATCTATTGGTGGTGATTCAATGAGCCCACCCCAGCCTAGCACTAGCAACCGAGGTAAGCCTTCATTGACATTTTGTCTGAAGTGATAATTCTGTTGAAAATTTAGTTTTGAATATTGATAAGGGTTCAAGAAATGATGATTCACATCAATGAGATTGAATGTCAATGCAGGTACCTCGGAGTTGGAGCATCAAAAGGGATTTCATCGTGTTAGACCAACCATTGCTGTCCTCCCTTCACCTTCATTGCTTGTTGGGTAGCGTACCTTTTTTCTTCACAAACTAGTTTTACCTAAGTAAATGTCTCCACATGACTTGCTGATATGAGTACTGAAACTGCAGGTACCAGGATGATTGGTTGAAGACATCAGTGAACGGACTTAAAATGTGGGAGAAGGGTCCTTTTGAACCTTATGCATCGCCCAAGCCAGTAAGACCGAGTCAGCAGTTTTCTGCCTTAATTTATTATTATTATCAGTAAATAACTGTAAAAGAAAATGGCTGTGTGAAGATGTCCCTGAGATAGAAACTGCTCTTCTGGAATAGCAGAGGCTTCCCATATAGTGCCTAATTATTTGAAATTTTAAAGTTTTGTAGCTGCTGTTGAGGATCTCCAATGGCAGATGGTGCCACCTTATCACACAGTGGGAAATAAGGGATGGGAATGTTTGCAATGGCGTATAGAAAGTTATTCCTTTTTAATATGGTTTTTGAGCTGTAATATCTATCTACATGTTACTCCTTTTCATTTACATCTTATATGCCCTCCCCCTAACTTTAGACTAGTATATTTCATCGATTGTTTTGGTTGCTTTGGATGAAAGCACAATAATTTGTGCCTTGTAAGTTTCTTTTTTATTCATGGTTTTATGTTACTATGTTCTCTGCCTTGCTACCATCCATTGTTTTGATTGCTTTGCATGAAAGAACATTACTTGGTGATTCTTAGTTTCTTGTTTTTTTCACACTTTTAGGTTAATTACTATGCACTGTGCCCCGATATTGATCTGCTCACTTCAGCGGCCACTGATTTTTTCCTGCAGCTTGGAACAGGTAAGTATCTGCCATTTCCCACCTTGCTTAAGAGTTCAGACCTTTTCTAGCAGTAGTTCATGAATGGGAATTTTCTAACATGAGTCTATCCCTAAACAGTTGTCATTTTAGAAATGCTATATATACTCAAACTTTGAAGTCCAAACACATACTCCCTCCGTTCCTGTATTGTTGACATTAGGACAGCTGCTGGTAGTTGTTTTCTAGTGCAATTTTCTTGTCGGAACGTCAGGAAATTACGAACGGAGGGAGTATACATTAAAGTATCGGTGGATGGAATCAACGAGGACAGTCTTTGATCATAAAACTGCAACTATTTTTAAAAGTTAATTTCATAGAACTACAGCTATTTGATCTATTACTATATCATAAAACCACAAATTCTAAAACTACTTTCAGAAAATAGATGTGGGATCTTATGAAAAAGTTGTGGTTTTATGATACAAAGGTGCAAAATAGTTGTGGTTTTGTGAAACTTGTTTTAGAAATTGTGTTTTTATGATATATAATGCCTTAGATAGTTGTGGTTCTGTGAAATTAACTCTTTTTTCGAGGAAAAAGTCCATTTTACTCCCCTGAATGATTCACTTTGTCCATTTTACTCTCTGAACAAAGTTTTGGCTGAATATACTCAAACAATTCAAGTTGGTGCAATCTACTCCTTGATGCAATTTTTTTTCCTAGAACACGCAGGAGAACAGCGTATCTTTTCATTTAAGAGAGAAAGGGACCTAGTTACAAACCAGTTTGACACCTGAAGATTAGGAAACTGACTAGGCCATGAATACACAAAAAACTAATCACCGGTAAACTAGTACAACTCGACCTGGACGACCACTGAACTAAACTATCCTCCCCAGCCGACCAGCACAAAGATCCTGGAGTTTCTTAGCCCCGACCAGGCTCCAAAGATGTACTTCTTCTCTGAACGAAGCTAACGCCTGCTGGATAGGAGTTCCACCGTCAAAGATACAAGAGTTGTGATACTCCAGAGTATCAGTGCTCCAAGGATTGTGTAGATGTTTATTCCTTTTCTTTTGCTCTTCCCAGCTCTATGGGCAGCCTTGCACAATCATTCTGCAAAGCTGCGTTCAGAAGCTCGAGCGACTAGATTTTGTAAATCCACAGCTTATAGGACCTCAAACCAGAATTAAGGACCAAAGACACAGGAAGTTAGAAGGTGCTGCACATCCTCTACCTCTTTGATCACATGATACAAAATTATCCGGATGTGGAAGTCCTCTTCTAGCCAACCCATCTCCCATCCAGCACCTGTTGCGCACTGCTAGCAATAAGAAGATTTTACACTTGCTAGGTGCCCACGATTTAAATTTTTATATTTCTGATTTCTCGTTATATGATTTGAATTTAGTGCTCAAATTTTGCACAATGATATATACCATAGACCATATGCAAAAAATAATAAGAAATAGTTTAAGCATATTTTTTATAGTTTAAAAGCATATAATATTATTTTAACTATATAGTTCGAAAATTGTATAGAAATTATTTATGAAAAATATATAATATTGTCCTTTTTATGGTGACTGATATTATATATGATTATACAAAATTTGAGCTTAAAATTAAAATCGTACAAAGAGAAACAAAAAATACGAATTGCATAAGTGTAGATTGCACCAAATTGATTTGTTTAGGGGACCAAATTGAGTCAAGGTTTTGTTCGGGGAGTAAAATGGACGAAGTGAATTGTTCGGAGCAGTAAAATGTATTTTCCATTTTTTATAAACATTAACATCAGATGTAGAAACTGATTTCTTTCCTCTGATACATTAGACGTAGGTCAAAAATTGTCACTGCAGTGGCATCTCTTAATTTAGCAATCTCAAATCTTCAAACCATGGTATTGATTGTGATGCAGTACGGCAGTAGTGTATTTTGGCGACAGTTACTGTATTATACTTATGTCACATCTTTACAGTTTATGAACTTTGCAAACTTGGAACTCATTCGGCACAAAGCGGTGGTGGACAAATGGAATTATCCTCTGGAAAATATTTGCCTTCAGGACTTGTTCTTATTGAGTGTCCTGATCAAGTCAAGGTTGGAAGCAGTCACTTAAGTTCAATCAGCTCAATAAGTGATTATTTTCAAGCTCTTTCAAAAAATTGGAGTGTGAAAAGCTTTGTAACATCTCTGGCAAGGATACTTAAGGATATAAAGCTAACGTCCAACATTTCGACAAATCAGAAAGAGAACAGTAGTGGACCATGCACTGTAAGGCCTTTGCTGATTTTTTTCCTTTTCAGTTGGTTTGATGTTAATGTTTCCTGCCTATTCCATCTACATTTAATTGTTTACATTTTTGCAACTCTGTTTATATTTTAGCAACTCTAGTCTTTGTTTTTATTTTTCTCCTTTTCATTTTTGCATGGAGAACAGTTGAGTGAACCTCACAAAAACCACCTCCAAAAAAAAAAAAGGAAGTCAGTGGCACCCAAAAGAATTTTTAAAAAGACAAAAGGAGAACTATGCTATTTTAACTTTAGGTTGTTTGCTTTATAGATATAATACAATACTAGTACTTGCCAATTTTTAGTTTTGGTTGTCTCCTTTAGAAAAGAAGGCCAGATCTTTTTTGGCATATAAACATTCTACAGTTTCTTTTGTCAGTCCTATTTAAGAACCTTTTTTCATGCTTCAAACTGTTAACATTCCCTGGTGTCTATTTCATAAAGAGGCAGCCTTACAGGCTTATAGACTAACAGATGTAAAAACAGCTTTTCTCTCCATCATAGACATGTATAGATAGCTGGATGGCTCCTTTTTCTTTTGGGCCTAAGCTGGCCTACCCTTCTACAGTTGTGGCTGTTTCTCTTTTTATTATATAATATAATAACTAGTTAACTACCACAGCAGGGGCTTCCCCTGCTGTTTTCTTCAAAAAGAAAACATTCCATAGTATCTTTGATGATCTTCATCTCTTGCTGCACTATGTTTGAATTGATGTCGCATGCTTTTTGTGTAAAGTGTTGTACTCGAAAGAAATAAGATGCAGTAAGCCTGATGTAATAATCCTTGTTTGGACTCAAACTTTCCACTTGAAAAATTATTTAAATTTCATATGGATGATGGGATCTTAGTCTGTTCTGAACCCATCGGTGGTTGGCTTTAGGGTAGCATTTTTTCACTTAGTGGTAATATGGTAAATTATTGGAACTTACTTAACACCTAGAGTCTATTATTTATGCAGGTCATTTATGTAGTCTGCCCATTTCCCGAACCCTCTGCAGTTCTACAGACACTGATTGAATGTTCTGTTGCTCTTGGGTATGTTATTTCATCCCCAGAGAGGGAAAGGAAATCGTTCCTATATTCTCATGTTGCCAAAGCCCTAAACTGCAGTGCTTCTGCAGATGAAGCATCGGCATCTAATGTTGTGATGCTATCTGGGTTTAGTATACCTAAACTTGTCTTGCAGATTGTTACTGTTGAAACTTTACTGAGGTTCCATAATCCAAACAATGAGCTTGCTGTTTTGAAAGACATAGCATTCACGGTATACAACAAGGCTCGACGAATCTCACGGGTCGTTTCCACAAGTGACATGTTTCAGTCACCAACTTATATGGGCAGATCTCAGTCCACAATGATGCATGTTACATCTCCCGGCCCTACACTTTGGAAAGAATGCTTAGTTCCTCGGATGTCCGGACCGACTCTTTCACGGGAAACAGAGTTTGATGGATCTATGAGGTCAGTAACTTGGGATAACTCCTGGCAACCGCGTACTGGAGGGTTGCTGGACCCAACCAAGATCCCAGATTTATGTGCTCAAGATGATAGGAAGTATGCCTTTGAGCCACTTTTTATTTTAGCAGAACCTGGGTCTGTTGATCATAATGCTTTAATGGAATCCTCAAAATCTGGGGCGGATGCAAGTGGCAGTGGGGCTTATAACTCCGGAGGCGGTTCTGATAGTGGAGTTAGTCCTCTATTCGAAGGGTCCGAGAATGACAATGCAGAAAGTCTTCATTGCTGTTATGGTTGGACTGAGGACTGGCGATGGTTAGTATGCATCTGGACAGATTCAAGAGGAGAGTTACTGGACAGCTTAATATTCCCCTTTGGTGGTATCAGTAGCCGCCAAGACACCAAAGTTCTACAAAGCCTTTTCATCCAAATTCTGCAGCAGGGTTGTCAAATAATGTCATCTTCACCTGAGGCGAACAATACGAGACCAAGAGATGTAGTCATAACCCGTATTGGGGGTTTCCTTGAACTTGAAATTCAAGGTATTACTTTTTATAATAAACTTAATCATCTCTTTCTTGTAGACTATATAATGTGTGGTTATCCTATATCTTTATGCAGAGTGGCAAAAGGCAATATACTCTTTTGGTGGCAATGAAGTCAAGAAGTGGCCTGTGCAGTTACGCCGGTCTATACCTGAGGGCATTCCATCTAACACTAATGGGCCAACACTCCAGCAGCAAGATATGGCCTTAATTCAAGATAGGAATATGCCATCCTCACCAAGCCCATTGTACAGTCCACATTCTAAGTCTAGCTTTATGAAAGGTGGACCAGGCAACAAAAAACAGATCTTAGTGGAACAAACTGGAATGGACAGTTCAAGGGGTTCATTGCACTTGGTTCGCAGCATCAGTTTGGTTGCAGTGTCTCAAGATCATTCACTGCATCTCACATGTCAAGCGGATCTGTTGACCAGACCTGGTTAGTACTTCCTGTTATACATACCACCGTAGTTTACATAATAGATATATTTCAGATATCAGTTTGTGCCCATGTAATGTGGATCTTTTTAAGGATGCATTTTTTACTGACACAGTAATATTATTTTATGACATTAGACATTATTGCCACATGAATCTACTCCATTAAATCATTTTACCCAAGGGCATTTATCTGTGTAATAATTCAATTAGCAAACTATTGCTTTGATTTTTGGGTAGTCCAAATTTGCCGATAGATCTCTTTTGTATACATTTAAAAATTAAAATGCCTTGGTCTTGCTTTCTAATGAAATGAATAATAAATGACAGTAGCTTTACAAATTGTGGCCTCTTTTATAGGTGAAGGTGGTAGCAGTGGCCCTTCTAGTTACTTGGAAGGATTTACCCCGGTGAAGTCTGTTGGTTCAATGCTAGCGTCGAACTCGTATCTCCTAGCTCCTTCACCAGGCATGAGATACCTGTCTCCTGCAACATTACAGCTCCCGACATGCCTTACATCGGAATCTCCACCCCTTGCCCATCTATTGCACAGCAAAGGGACTGCAATTCCATTGGCAATGGGCTATGTTGTCTCCAAAGCTGTCCCGCCTGTTAGAAAAGACTCTGCACATGGCACCAAAGAAAACAAGCCCTCGGTCCTTTCAGTTAGTATCATTGATCATTATGGGGGAAGCATTGCCACTGTTCAAGAAAAGATAAGGCGGGGAGCTGGCGGTGGTATGAGCAAACAGGGAAGGAGTTTCACTCAGGAAACAGCAACTCGAGACCACGAGATGGAGATGCATAATGTCCTGGAAACTGTGGCTGCTGAGCTTCACTCGCTGTCGTGGATGACTGCAAGCCCAGTCTACATGGAAAGGCGTACTGCACTGCCCTTCCACTGTGATATGGTCCTAAGGTTGAGGCGGCTTCTCCACTTTGCTGATCGGCATCTTTCTCAATCAGCAGACATGGGAGAGGTGTCTTAGAGGGATAACTAATTGGTATTGTAGTTCTTACACAGGAAAAATAAGGGCGAAGTGGTGCTCGGAATTCAGTGTGGATGTATCTAGATAGGTAGGAAAGGCACATGGACGAGCTCTCTAGCCCGATTTTGTATTGTAGTGAGCGACACCGACACCTCTAATTTGTTGGGTTGAGGATGTATTTATGTGCACAGCAATACACCGATGCCTCCCTCGATTAAATGTAATGTTGTATTACCACTTTTTCAAGTGGATTGCATAATTAATAGTTTAGCTGTTGGTTTTGGTATATTTGACTCTTGCTGTTTACTTTCCTAAACTGCTGTTAGCATGATTATCCTACCAAATCTTGTCTTGACATGTGCAGATTAAATTTGAAGAAGAAACTATCGAAAACCAATGAACATTTTTGCCTCTACATTTTGCAGTTTTGTTCCAAAAGGTCACCACAATTTAGGCTCTACCGAATCTATACAAAGGAGGCCTAGTCATCTTTTGAACTTGGAAAAAATCTTGAAAGAAATACTGACAGTGGCAACATTTTAGTCTACTCGATTTTTGTTTTCTAGAGCATCTAACTGAAGTGTTACCAACACTATATTACGGTGAAATAAGATGTTCATTATATTACGGTGAAATAAGATGAATGAACATCTCGGTGCTCAAAACAAGCAATACACTAAGAAAGCATTGAACATGAATTTTCCACCTCCTTTTGAGCACAGAGAACTGAAACTATTACAAAGGGCTAAAGGGTACACCAATAGATCTAACATGATGGAAAAAGGCGCAGTAGACGTTCAGCTCCATATACTGTTGATGGTGTACCCATAACTTCTTCCTTATACTGCTGCCGCTCTTTCTTGTATACAAAATAACAGCGCTGCCTTTCAAAATATCAGCACATGAGTCATTTAACCTTCAAACCCAAACAAAGAAAAGCTATAATCTTATGTGACAAGAAAATAAACCATTCTGATAACTAACCAAAGTGACCAGGGTAAAATGAAATAGTTACACAATAGCAACTCTTTGCATAAAAGTATTTATTAATATGAGTAACAAGAATAACATCTAATTATCTTAGTATTAGAATAGAAATAATCACTAACTGGCTTTATTAAACAGATCGATTGGGTCAAGCCAACTGATGTTTTTGTCATGTTAAAACGTTTTGCATGATCAAAAGACATAATATTGAAAGGAAGAGGTCTCTTTTACTCCCTCATTTTAATCCCTCTAACAATTCACTTTGTCTGTATCATGTCGTAGATAAAATCTTGGCTCAATTTACAATTCAATTAGTGCAACCTGCACCCTTATGCAGTTTGACTTATTTTTATTTCTCTATGTACACAATTAAAATTTAAATCTTGAATTTATTTTCATGATGAAACCTGAGAACTTATAATATTTTTTCATGACTATTTTTAGTTTAATAGCACCAAGTAAATATCTTAGCCATAGAAATTTAAAAATGCATGAAAAATAATATCAACAACTGTCAAGTATTCTATTCCCCCGTTTCATCGAGATCTAAAGATCCTTATTCTTTCTAAATATTTCTAAAATAAAGACAGACAATCCGGAGGTGTTTCCAAAGTAGCGCATGTGGGATTATGAAAGTAATAAAGAGCCTTTAGATCATGATCAGATGGATGGAATTGTATGTTTGTACCATTGCACCAAAGTTTTATTTCCACTGAAAATTTCCCATATCAAATGATGTCATTTATCATCCCACAAAATTTGAGATCCAAACTTAAGAAAATAGTATATGTTACTAGCTAACAACATAGGCCTGTGCAAAATGGTTTGATATTCCAATTCCTGTTCTTTATATGCCTCATATCTTATTGTATAGAACATTTGAGACCCTGAACAGATGTGTTTTTGATGGAGTTTCTCATAGTCTGGCTGCTGTGCTAGTGCAGGCTGGTGAGGGACGGCATTTTTGGGACCTGGTTGGAGCAAAAGGAATAACCTTTTTGACAGCCACGGTTCAAGCATGCTAGAGTGTTAGTGTAGTTTTGGTCGGTCTTGGTGTGTTGTAATAGGCGAGTGTTTGTTGTGGAGTGTGTTGTTCGGGCTCTCCTGCGTTTTTTGAGAAAAAATTTGAGACCCTGAACAAAGGTCCATAACATGTAGAATATGAGAAACAACTTCGTTAACACTGATTTGCATATATGCTTTACAATTTTGCAAATGACCGAAAGAAAGTGGTTCTAAAAAAATATGCACTTGCCATTGTGGGGGGGGGGGTTCCAATTTCGGGTTCCAAGATAAACAAAATTCACGTTTACAGGTGTCGATTTATCATCTTCACGTACACAGCATGTACCTAAAAAGATAAAAATTACAAGATCATTTGTTTTCTGATAAAGGCAAATTTGCTTATAAATTTAAAATAGAGTAAAATTCAGAAAATCCCATGTTTTATGGTCCTTATGTCGCAAAACACAAGATATTATGGTCCGTGTCATATAACCCCATGTTTCTTGGTCATACTGTTTCATATAACACCACCCCTATTAAAGTAGTATTAATATTAGAGGTGGATCTAACTTTCATGTCAGAAGATAACTTGATAATATATTGAACTTGATGATTTCATTGATTAATTCGATCGGAACACATATGTCATGCAAGTATAAAGTTAGAATCTATAAATCATATTCATAGTCAATTCTCAATAGACGTGGGGTTTTGTGAAACAATATGACCATAATACTTGTGGTTATGTGACATGAGCTACAATACCTAAGTTTTTGTGACAGAAGTACCAAAAAACCTGAGGTTTTGTGAAATTTACTCTTTAAAATATATTGCCCAAAATTATCATGCATAAAATTAATTGAACAAATGCAAGTGCATAGCTTTGAGAAACAAATGCTTAATTTTCAGTATTATAGACATCTGCTTTTACATACACCAAATATGCTCATAATGGTTCAATAATTTTCTTTATTATGATATAAAATTGCTTATCAAATAATTTTATATGCTGATTAGAACATTGGTAAGATGTGGTGAACCAAAATGAAATAAAAAATATTCTGATTGCACATGGAAAGACAAGAGATAAAAGAGGAACCTTAGAGCTAGATACAAAATCTCTATAGGAAAGCGTCATGCTGCACCAAGCTATCAATCTATGGTCTACCCTGCAAAAAGGATAAATCGTCACACCTATTGATATCCTCATAAATGAAACAACAAACGTAGGGTTTAACTGGTTTACTTGATCTCATCTACAAAAATGGTATCCTTTACTGGCAATTCATTTGAACTGGAGTCATTTTGGTAACACTATGTACTACTCCCTCCGTTTTGTATTTCTTGATGTTCCGACAGCCAACAGTAGTTCTTTTCTAGTTCATTCTTGTTGTCTGAACGGCAAGACTTCACGAACAGAGGAGTATGTACTATGTACTTTTACTATACATTTACGTAGATGGAAGAATTCAGTAACACACAACATTGCAAAGGAATGGCGATTCAGGTACCCAGTGTGAAAAAAAAGATCAATTGAATGCATTCAACCTAACACCCCGATCACAAAAATTAGCTAGAGGCCGATTTCACCATGGCATCTCACCCCTACAAGATTATAGACAACACGCGAGAGCAATAAACTATACTATTATGAATCTTAATGTGATCCCGGCCCTAAGCATCCATGTTTACCATTAAAACTAGTTGATAACCCCGCGCGTTGCAGGGGACTAAAAGATATTAACTTTAAAATTATAATTTTAAACTAATTGTGTTAATCTCGCATCCATTCTTTATCTAAATGATTGAAATTAATTATGATGATGTGGCGCAACGTGGATTAAGAGAAATAACCATTAAGACGTGTTAGTGGGTTTGCCTCTTTTATACTAGTTGATAACCCCGCGCCTTGCAGCGGGACTAAAAGATATTAATTTTAAAATTATAATCTTGAACTAATTGTGTTAATCTCTAACATCTATTCTTTATCTAAATGATTGAAATTAATTATGTTTTCTTTATCTAAATGGTTGAAATTAATTATGATGACGTGGCGCAACGTGGATTGAGAGAAATAGCCATTAAGACGTGCTAGTGGGTTGTATCTTTTATATATAAGTAGATGTATAAGAATGCTTATCTATACAACAAAAAATGCCTGTGACTACGAGTAAAATGTTTTTCAATATTTCCAAATGACATATATGTAACTAGCTAACAACAAATCTGAATCTGAACATATAGATGCGGTTATACACAGGAATTGGTAATGCATCTCTGTGTATGGCAAGGGCACAATACTACAGTAGGTGCAGGACTAACATTTACCGTAACACTAAGGCCCCCTTTGTTTGCCCTCCAGATTGTGGAATCCAGATTCTATAATCCAAAAGCTGAATCAAAAGGCTAGATTTTGATTCTGGATTCTATAATTTGAGCCTTTAGATTCCATATCTAGGAATCTGACAACATCTAGCTTTTGCTGGATTGTGGCACAAATATTTATTGCTTTGCTATTATGGTCCACTGTAAGTGATTGTAGTTGCATTGTAGAATCCAGACAACCAAACACGCCTCAGATTTTTAGACTCAGATTCTTACAATCTTAGATTCCACAATCTGCAATCCATAATCTAAAATTCACAATCTAAAGCTGAAAGGGCCTAATAGTGCTAGTATTGTTTCTAAGGTTTTTGGCGGCATGGATATTCTTTTAAAGTGCAGCTAGTTAAATTACACGAGCAGTTGCTCACCTAATATCTTGACTCATGTGAAATACTATACGGGGAGTAAAAAATGACTTAATTTTCTCCGTTTTCCCTTCAATTTTATTAATTTAAGAATTCTGCAAAAAATATTTCAAGAAAACATTGTACAAGTTGAAGTTAGACGGCCATAGTATTAACTGTTTAAATTTGGGGCAATTGTAAAACTGGATCTAGTTTCAATCACAATTATGAAAATGGACATCTTTTCCGACTTTGCATGAATGAACCTGGTTTTTGAACTTGAAGCAACATGATGCTCCTATTCTGTTCAAAGCTCTAAAGGGTGTTAAATCTGAGGAGAAAAGATATTCATGCCCTTTGCTGGACCTACTCTATCTTGGAGAAAATTCTGTCTCCACGATGCAGCTAGTGTGAAAAACAAGCAAATAGGTAAATTAAAGCAAGCAGCTGCACGAGGAACAACCATCACCCTACCAACACAAAAGATGACAAATATGCGCCACAGTCCTGCCCATGACACGTGGCGTGGATAGGGAATGGATATGTCCGGCTGCAGGTGCGTCCCACACCCTTCCAGAGTGTTCCGCCACCCTCCACACTCATTCCAAGTAAACTGCTGACCAGCTCCACTCCACTAGAGCACGAGAGCGCACGAGCAGAGCAAGCCGAGACTAGTGTAGCGTGTCACCTACCTCGTCTTGTCCATGGCGTCCTCGCATTCCGCTCCCGCCGTCAAGGCCATCCTTCCCAAACCGCCGCCGCCAGCGGCGGCCGCCGTGGTACTGCCGCGGCGCGCGGCGCCGGTAGTTCTTGCAGTGGGTGGCAAAGGTCGGCGCGGCGCGGCGCTGGTGGCGGCGTCGG
This sequence comes from Chloris gayana, assembly GCA_031894775.1. Lineage (NCBI taxonomy): Eukaryota > Viridiplantae > Streptophyta > Magnoliopsida > Poales > Poaceae > Chloris > Chloris gayana. The sequence goes on along the minus strand of JAUNZO010000248.1, from coordinate 349,697 downwards.
CGGCGGTGGACGACCTGCGCCCGGCCATCGACGAGTACCCGGAAGGCATCCTCTCCGGCGAGTGGCCAGAGAACTTCTCCCTGCTCAGCTACGCCGACCTCCGCGCCTACCTCGAGTCCCAGATCGGCACCTCTGATAAGGTCTGTCCACGCCCGATTCCTCTCTGTTATTTAACTTCAGTGGGTGTTCTTGACGTCCAAGCAATTGATTAATCAGTTCAATTCATTCCATCATCTGCAGATGAGCCCGACTGCCAAGCTTGGGGACGTGATGTCGCGTCCGGTGCAGGTGGCCACGCCGGGGCAGCGGCTCGCGGAGATCGACGCCTTCTTCGCGACGCAGTCCGGGCTGCCCGTGGTCGACGACGAGGGCAGGTGCATCGGGGTCGTCTCCAAGAAGGACAAGGCCAGGGCCACCAATGGGGTCAGTTCACTGATGCTGCTGCATGCTTCACCTTGCAGCTTCTTGTCAGTTACTACTCTCTAACCAACTGTTCATTAATTAGAAGGTTCCTGCTGATCAAAGGAAAGAGCAGGCCCTGACAAATGGGTACATCTGAACAGATTAAAACAGTCTTGTTTGAAAGCCGCCACCTTCTTATCGTCTTGTTTCAATTTTAAATTTATTCTCAGCTATTTATCTCTTACTAACTTGACTGCTACAATTACTGAAAAGGCATGCTCAGCTCTTGATCTCTCAATAGCAGCTTATTAGTATCCACATGCCTTGCATAATTAACTTCGAATGTAATTATTTAAACATTCCCTAGGCAGATAAATACTTTTTCAGGAATTTTCCTTGACAATTGAAAGATGGAGGACAGCTCTTATGTTAGTGGTCGGCAAGGATTTCACTCATTTTTCCATGCTTGTTCTCATGGTGCAGATGGAATCAACTGTTGGAGATGTCATGTCGTCTCCTGCTATAACTCTGACAACTGAGAAAACTGTCTTAGGTAACGTTTTCTCTCCTTGACCATAAATAGACAACTGTGATAGCTGGAGTTTTTGTTTATGAAAGTGTTGCTAATGGGCTGCTGGTTATATAAGCAGAAGCTGCTGCACTAATGCTTAAGGAGAAGGTTCACAGGATACCTGTTGTTAATGAACAACAGCAAGTGGTTGGTAAGATTTTTTTTTAAAAAAATTGTGATTGTTCTGAATTTCATTGGTAAAGCTTATATATCAGACATTCAGACTCAAGCAATTGACAGGTTTTATTTAGTTGCCACAAAGTAGAGCTTTCAATGTATCCTCCTTGTATTCCATGGAGATGCAGTATCAATACCTTACTATTGTCTGATTTATCGTGGTTTCAGTCACTGCACTTTTGTGACACCATTTATGATGTTATAACAAGTTTTATTAAACTTGTGCTAATATTGTCCTTATGCTCAGCTGCTTTGCCTTAATGAAACAGGAATTGTCACTCGCACTGATGTATTCCAGGCTTTGGAGGCCAACAATGCATGATGATGGCTTTTACATGAGTGTCAGATGATGCTATTTGTACATATCAATGAGTGATCTTGTATGTTCAAGCCTATGTAATATGTGTATGTTGAAGCTTGTGTCGACTATGTGACATGGTTCATAGAAACTTGTGTGCTGGACATGTTCTGGAAAGTAGTTGTGCTTAATTGCTTACACTCCGGTTTCTAAATTACGTAGCTTTGTTGCTGGTTGAGGGCCTCGAGGCAAATTGATCGGCAGCTCCATTGGTTAGTGTTTCAAGTTATGAATTATCTTTGCACTGACCGTTTGAAATACAATAACAACTACGGTTGGATGTCGAGCCGGCTCGGCTTGTGTTGGCTCGTTAGAACATTAGCTTGGCTCGGTTCGTTAAGAAAACAAACCAATCTGAGCTACTCATGAGTTGAGCTGAGCCATGAGTTTTGAGCTTTTCATCTTTTCATCCGCCCCTAGTATCAAGATGTTGACTTGAATGCCTAGCATGCCTAGGTCGTGCGATGATTGGGACCTCTTACTTGAGTAGTTGTAGTGGCCAATGCACGATCAACGACACTTGGTCTAAGCTATGTTTCTGCGTGACTGTAGGATCATGTCTAGGCTGGCCAAAGTTGAAGTTCTTTATCAAAATAAAGTTGTAGGGTTGTTGAGTTCTATTTTTTAGACGATGTTAGAGTCTCTGATATTTTTATTATATATTAAATATGCACCACATACGGTAGCAAGCTCAGATTTGGTTGGAAGTTCTCAAATAGAATTACTGCATAGAAGTGGTTCATTTGATGTATTTTAATCTCTTGTGCTTTGTTCATTTGATACTCTTGTGGACGAGGTAGAGCCTAAGTGCTCAACTATTGTAAGTGAACGGCTGTGTGCACCTTCTTTGAAGGGGCAGAAGCTGGAACAAGGTTTCATTATCTAAAAAATACGGTAGCAAGCTAATACTGTAACGGCACCCCTCCCCCGAAACCATAGTGGTGGGCCCGAAACAAGGCCACCACTACAGGTCCGGTGGGGTGTCCCATCAAGGATCTGTTGATACATATTAGTAGCAGTGGTCCACATTGTCACCCGCCCCTAATAGGTCATTTATAGTGGCGGGTGCTCGCCGTTGCTACTAACTGGTGTCATTATAGCGGTAGACCTCATTATGGATCGTCGCTACCATCCCCAAGGTAGCGGCGGATGGTGTTGTGGTCTGACGTTACAGAGCCCGTGAGCATAAACGACCCCTCAGATTGCTCGTTGTTTCACTCCAACAGTGTCGGCCTAACTTTTTGGGTAAATCATCAAAATCGAGATGGCAAAGTTTCGAATTCATTTTTTTTTTGCAGGTGATTGATTTCCAAGGTATGGGGAAAGCATTCCATAAGTTTCTCCTAGCTCTTGTTTCAAAATGAGGAGGAATTTGGGGATTGAAAATTATTTCATTTTCATCAAAAAAACAAAAAATCAAATCCACTTGATTTGTGGAGTTTGAGTGGGTTTCAGTTGAAGTTTATGAAATAATACAAAATGAATTTACATTCCTAACACAAAATATGTATTTCTAACCTCATCTATGTAGATTAAATTTAGATCTAGGTGATATGTTCTCGAGGGACTATGCTTGGTTTTTTCCTTAGTTGCATAGATTCATCATTATTTTAGATATCTTATTTACATTATAATTACATTAGTAAGTTTTTATTTATAATTCATAAGCATGTTTAATACATTTTGATTTTTAGGTCACTTTCATTTATGAATTTATTTTATTAATTAATTTAATTGGTAGTACACAATGTGGATTCTTGGTTGTGTATATACTTGTGATTATATATGATGTGATGATCTTTTCAATTTTCTGTGAGTGTGGAATGATATCTTTTGTCAATATTCTATGATTTGTATATGCAAAATTTAATTAACTACTGAAATTCTCTTTTTTAATGTAAAAAATAGCAGCAGTTAGCTGCCTCTACAAATAATCATTGTAAAGATGGACATTTAGCAGCAAATAATCATTGTAAAGATGAACATTTAGCAGCGGCTGACAACATGTGTAGCGGTGGGCAGTGCAACCCGCCGCTACAAACCCCCATTTTTAGCTACGAAGTGGTAGCGGTGACCGGTGAGAGGCCTTGTCCACAACTACAGTAGGTTTTGGCCTGCCGCTGTAGTCTACCAAACGGAAACGACTTCGATAAATAAGGAAAGAGCTCTTTACAGCATGTGTGTATAGGGTTGTCCTAGTATGAGTAAAGCATGTAGGACATCTGTAGTCTTTAGTCGAGATGAAGAAAGAGAGAAATTCAGGATTTTTCATGCTCGTTCTTGTGATGCAGATGGAATCAACCATTGTGTGGCATCCCGCACCTCGAACCGAGGGGAATGACTGATCCAGGATCTTCTTCGGGTGATGTCGGGCGAAGCCGATATACACAGTACAATACACCAATGCATTCATGAGTTACAATGTCTGAACTCATATTGCATTATATTACAATCTGAGTTCAATGATTATAATACATAAGTTCTTTATTCGATTTTTTTCTACAAAACAGCGGAATCGAAAATAACTCTCGACGATAATCGCCTATATATAAGGCAACACATCAAGCCCGTAGATGTGCCACATTCTTCTCAACAAGCTCACCTGCACAAAAATTTAAATAACAAAGCCCTAAGTATCTAATATACTCTGTAAGGTTTACCTATCAATGTGGCCATCTAAAGCCAACTCCTACATGCAGGGGCTGACTAGGCTTGCTGAAATTAGGTTGCAAAAACAGCACCTATAATATTTCTAAGTTCAACTTTGAGCCATATTAAAAGGGTTGCTACATAAGTATAAATTTAGTGAGCAAGATAAGACATTGCAAGGTTGCAAGACAATATGGAAGTATCAAAACATCAAGTATATCATCTTGTTCAATTCTTACTACGATGCAGTCTGCTCGAGATAAGTGGTACTCAATAAACGCGTGGGACGGCGATATATATCGATTTACATCCTGGAGGAGAAACCCAAGCACATGACATATGCATCAATTAAGAACATGTATGGCCAGCTTTCACAAGTTTGCTTTAGAGTAAGGCACAGGACCACCCATCTCGGATACATGTCCCCATTGCGAATCGTATCCAAGGCTTAGCCCATGCATCTACCGTGCCATTCACGTCACCTCTCGATCGATGGGATATCGTCCCACTCTATGACGCACAAGTTATATCGGTTTACCAACTCCTATAAGAATGTATGCACTTGGTACAGTTTAATACTTATTCGTGGAGTCACAACGATCGGTCCTCAACCGACACAGATGGGCCTAGTGTATCCTATGACCTGCCCGTCTGGTCTCAATTTCATAAACTTTAAGTGTGAGTAGCATAAAGATAAACTTAAACCCGGAGGTCTCCATACCATCCGAGTATGCTACCGGTGACTCGACATTAAACATAGCATTCTAACGAGAGGCTTATACCTAATCTTAAATGACCATAGGATTTACATGATAAAGAATGCAACTATGGTTTCAATCATTCCTATACTTAATACACAATTCATTACGCTTATACATATGAGTAAAATAAAACTTTTAAAAGCATAGGAATGCACCGAGGCTTGCCTTAGGTCTACTATGGGTTAGGAAACTCAGTGGAGTTCAGATTGTAGTTGGTCGGCTCCGACACCACTTCCACGTTGTCGTTGCCGGCTTCGTTGCCTAAGTGATGCCATGGGATGCAATTTAATATATCAAGGAAGCTCATGGACCTTTCTCAATAAATGTGTATAATGACATGATGCTCATGAAAATGACATGCTCAGGTATGCTGCAGATCTACAGTGAGAAACTTTTACATGAGAATTAAATGATTGAGAATTAGCTAATAAATTTCTAAGTGTAGTTACAAGGTTAATTTCTAACTTTTAATACTCAAAATTATTTAAGATGGTTCTTGAAGGAAATAAAATAAATGGAACTTCTCTATGAATGTGCAACACTGTAGGGAGTATTTCTACCAAGTTTCATAATAAAATTCACTGTATAAAAATTATAAAACATCATATACATAGAGGGTCATTTATGCCATTTAATGCAAAAATACAAGGAAATAAAACATTGGCTTTTGCATGAACAATGATGCAATGAAATGAATTAATAGAAATTTTCAAGAAATTATTCTCTGCCAGGATTAATAATATATTTTTTAGGTTCACATTGAGCTTTTAAAATAATTGACCAAACAAATAATATATTCCTGTTGTTTAGTGCATGCTCAGGGGAGTCTAGAGAAATTTGTTTTCCAATTTTATCAGGTATAAAACTGAAGATATTGATTTAATTTGTTTGAAAAGATCCCAGGTTCACTGAATTTTAAAAACTATTTCTGTATGTAAAATCTAATCATCAACCTAAAAAGTGCATAGAGAATAACTTAAGGATGCTAACAAAATTTATTTTACTATTTACCATTTGTATTTTGAGAGTTATGAATTTTTGAAGTTGCTAGCACATTTTTCATTTTCTAGACTTAGGACGTGTGAGCAAAGAGATAAGACAGAAAGGGTGAGTCCCACAAGGTTGAAAAATCTATCACCCATACTGTTGCAGTCAAGGTGAAGTCGCTTCCTGTTCAATTAGCCCCTGCCAATTTTTGTGGGGGTCTTTGAAGAAACAATATTTGGAACAACTTTTGTTACTGGCGAAAGTTCAAATTTCACTCGCTAATTTTTCTAAAATTCCAGGAAAACAGATTTTTTTGTAGGACATATTTAATTGTTCAGAGCATTTTACCTTTGTGTAAAATTCTCCAAAATTTCATTTTATTATGGACAAATCAAAGAAACCATAATATGTATATACTTGCACTGAGCAAAAAAATGTTCAAACCCTAGAATAAGCTTTAAATTTGGTATTTTTGTGCAAATTCGATTCATAATTTGAATTCAAATTAGTTCAAATTTTAAATCTTCACTTCATTTGATTTTTGTTGTTATACATTATCTTTTAGTGACATTGGGGATGCCACACATTGGAGAAGTCATACCGTCTCCTGCTATAATTCTCACACCTGAGAAGAATGTCTTGGGTAACCTTTGCTTCCTTGACCCATAGCCACTTGGGAATTGGGATACCTGAAGCTTTTTATGACAGTATTGCTAATGGACTATTGGTTATGTGGGAGGAAGCATAAGGCTGTTCCTAAATACATAATATCTCCTTGCCAAAAAAAATACTATTTAAATATCAAATATTATAACAGACTAATTGTTACTGCTAATAGGCGATATGCTTCTTCCTAGTTTCAGTTACACCGCAACTTTGTGATAATATTTATGATGCTATAATCAATTTCCCATATTCAATGTATTGTTTTGAATTCCTGTGGGATATGTTCAATCTTCTCCCAATTAGGATGTCCATCTGTCCGACAGCTCTCCGTGAGATCGGGGCTGCACCCCACAAGTTGAAATTTCTTAAGGGAGCAGGGTAATCTTGGCAATAACACGATATTCTCACAATTGTCGATAGTCAATTCCTCGAGTGAAGTTAGCAGCTCCATGTTCTCAGGCAAAGAGCTCCAGCTACAGGAGTATAAGTGAAGCCTGCGCAATCTTACCAAAGAATCTCCAATCCTAGGGGGGATATTCGATCCATTCCAGTCGGTAAGTGAAAGTCTCTCCAGAGAAACGGGTAGTCTTGGTAGTGACAGGATATTTTTACAGCTCATGATGTTCAATTCCTCGAGCGATATGAGATGGTCCATATTGTCTGGCAGGGAGCTCCAGCTGCAGTCTGAAATACTAAGCGTGCGCAAACGGACGCAGAGTTCTGTAAGATTGGGGGGAGCATACGACCCGTTACAGTTTAAGAAGCAGAGGTGTTGCAGGTTCTCAAGGGTACCCTGTTGTCCTGACAACCACTTTGGGTATGTGGATCCACGGTAGTTCCTTATACTCAATGACGTGAGTAGTAATGGTGGACGGAGGGCCTCGAGGATCTCTTCTGGCGGATCTCGAGTCGACCCTTCTGCCTGGTTTTCCACGGGCAAATTGGAGTTCTCATGACCATAACTCCATTCTACTTCCAGATCTGAGATGTAGACCTTGTTAGCTAGCTTGGCCTTACGAGCTTCTTCCTTGTTCTTGATAGCTTCAAGTCCATATAGGATTAGATGGCCTCGAATGTTGTTCATGTGCTCGAGCTGTTGTATCTCATAGCCCGCGTCCCTTCTTACAGTGAATGTATTAAGAGTTCGAAGCAACTTCAACCTCCCTATGTTAGGAAAATCCAATGTATTCATTGTGTGGATGTACCGCAAATTGATAAGGTTACTCATTTTTTTATCGGCAGAATAACCAAGAAAACATTTTGGGGCACCAAACTTCTGCAGATGGTAAAGCTTGCCAAATGCTGGTGGCAAAGTCACTTTGATGATGTCTCCGGTAACGAAAATATAGCGAAGATGTTTCATTTCACCAATACATTCTGGGAGTAATATCTTTTCCCTTTTTCTGAAATTCACATGCAGCACCCGCAGCTTCTTTAGGCCTTTGAGCAGTCTCTCCAAATCTAGTGCGGCCATTCCGTCGGATCCAGAAGACATAAAAAGAGTGCGCAAGGCTTTGAGCTTCAGAATCTGATCTCTAAGCACTTCGTTGTCATAAGATTCAACAAAAACATGCCGGGCATCTCGAGGAATAATTTCATCCACACCTTTGTCAATTCTGAAACTGTCACTTCCAGCAACTTTTCCTGCCAAGTCATACAATAGGTCATGAATTTTGAATATGCCACTGCCAGTAGTATTGTTTCCTATTGATTGAATGAATGAGCATGATAGTAGCTCCTCAAAGTAGTCATTTCCAACATCCTCTATATCCTCTGTTGCATTAGTAATCTGCACAAACCCTTGGGCCATCCAAAGGTGAACTAGTTCATCTCGATCAAGCTGATATCTTCTGGGGAACATACTACAATATGCAAAGCATTGCCTGATAGGCTCCTCAAGTTGCTGATAACTCCACCATAGAGCTCCCATAGTATCGTTCAACAAGTCCCGGTTCAGGGTCCTTCTCCAAAAACCAATATCCAATCTTCTTTGTAGTTGTCCTGCCACTGTTCTTGCTGCCAGAGGTGACCCTCCTAGCTTTTCAGCAATTTTTCTCCCAATACAATGGTGCTCTGCCATTAATGCCTTATCACTAATTATTTTACCATCCAATGCGTAATGCATGAACATTAAGACGAACTGCTCTTTATCCATTTCACTGATCGGAACCAGGTTTTGAGCACCAAGATCTCTTGCTGCATCAGCGAATCGAGTGGTCACTAGTATTCTGCTTCCTTTACGTCCGGCCTTCAGTGGATAAAGTAGGAGATCCACTTGATGTTCACTGACACAATCCCATACATCATCCAGTACCAAGAAGAACCTTTTGCCACTCAGTTGTTCTTTCAGTTCGCTTTGGAGCATTTCAAGATTATTACTGAGCCGATCCATTTTCCTATTAGATGCTATCTCCAACATCTCAAACAAAATAGTGTCCGCACTGAAGTTTTGCGAAACATGTATCCACATGACAAGGTCGAAATTAGAATCTTTCCTTACTTTCTCACAAATATGTTGTGCGAGTGTCGTCTTCCCTGAACCTGGAATGCCATGGATGGCAATTACAGAATAACATTTAGTTGTACTTGGATTATCTGACTTATCATCTACATGATTATCATGCAGCATTTGTGTTATCAATTCAAGATCCCCATCTCGCCCAAATACATGAGATGGAGCAGCTGAAGTTGTCCTTTTGGGCCTCACTGGGTTTGCCCTCACAATGTTGTCACTGCTGGTTGGCAGTTTTAGCAGCGCAAGGAGTTTGTGTCCTTCATTGATTAGTTTTTCTATTTGATCTATTGTTGCCTTTAGCTTCCTTCTTAACTCAGCGGGCACATTGAAAGCCTTCATGGTTCCAATATCCTATAAATACCAAGTTATAGCTGAAGTTTGTTGGGAGAAATTTGTATAACTATATTAGGCAAACTCGTATCCATATTCAACTATGCAAACACTTTTTTTAAGCACCAAGTCAATATGAAAAAACAAAATCAGACAAAATTGGATTTGCAATAGCTCCCTCTGTCATGATATGGGTATTTCCCCTTTTTGGTCTTTGGAATTTCAGGTTGGAAAACAATTCAAGGCTTAAGTTCAAAATTGGATTTAATTTTTTTATTACAAGTATCTAACCATGCAAGTATATGTCCATGAAGGAGGAGATCAAAAAGCGAACCTGAATTGTGTTGCATCGGAAATAGGATAAAACAGACTTGCCACCAGCTGACCCAGAAGAATCATCACCAGTTGGATAACTGATACGGCTTTCGAGTTCGTGGTACTCTATAGCATCAACGATGTCTTGGGCTTTGTAGAAAGCGTATTTGAGCTCCTTGATCCATTGCTCCAGCCTGGCCCTGTGAGGACTGGCCTCAACTGCTTCAAGCATCAGCTTTAGTTGTAGGACTTTGCTCTCAAGTTTGCCGAGCCTACGTGCTGAGCGAAAGCCAAGGTAGGGGAAGCTTTTCTTGAGGAGCTCCGAGATGATCGGTGAGACAAGCCATCCAGCGACGGAGATGCCCCAACCTACTGCGGCAATGCTCACTGGATCCATTGGAAGCTCTGGGATAGTGGAGGGGGAGACTAGAAGTAGCTAGGTTTTGGCAGCTGCAACCTGCAGGTCGTTCTTGGCTCTTTCCACGCCGGAATTACAAGCACAAGAGAGCAAGCTTCCTTCCATTCGCGAAGCTTAAAGTCAGCGGTCTTCATCTCCTTGTTCACGATGGGATGGGAGTAATAAATAATGTGTGGGGGAATAGTCAGCGGTTCTCATCCATACTGAGTCACCGGGAACAAAACACTACAGAGGGATCCAGATTCTCTGCAGTAGCGTCGTGCACTGGTTTAAATGCTACTGCTACAGTAAAATGTTATTGTAGCATCAAATCTGATTTGCTCATTTTTGATCGGACGGCTCACGTTTGTTAATGCATGCGCTACAATACTACTCTACATTACCTAGTTGGTAATGCAGAGAATCCCAATCCCAGAGGCACACAACCCATTTTTTTCTCCCGGACAAAAATCGGATTGTAAACCATTTTTTTTGGCAAAATTCAAGTCATCTCATCAAAACGTTTTTTTGTGATTTTCGTGTTAACAGTCTGTTTTTCAAAAATAAGGTAAACCATGGTCATGTTTTTAGAATCTTTGGTGTGCTTGATCTGTCCTGGAAAGTAGATGTGCTTATCTGCTTACATTTCAGTTCCTTAAAAAAACATGTGGGAGAGTTAGTGTAACTTGTTGGAAATGGGAGTCCTCCTTTCCTTACACAACCCAAGAATGCATTCTTGCACATGTCGATAGCCATACAAGCATCCCCAACAATGCCCTTGAACAACACCATATCCTAAATTTTAGAAGTTTAACCCAAAAAATCAACTCCGATAATCTTTCTAAATTGACGGCTCTCAAATCCACCCTCCAACCCTGTTAAAATGAGAGCCCTCCTTTTCTCCTCTCAGACTACAACTGATGATGGGGTTCACAATTTTCTACTTTTTCTTCTTCTTTCCTCTCTTGTCCTCTCTTCTCCAATCAACATCGAACGCATCGTCCGTTTGGAAGTGCCCACCGCCTCCCGGCGAGGCACGAGCTGTAACGGCCTGCCCCCCCACCACCACTAGGGGTTGGACCTCAAGACTTTTCACACTCCAACACTAGTCTTTTCTTCATATTTTGTTCTCACTCGTAGACACCCGCAATGAACTTCCTGATTGGTCAACCTGAAATTATTTGGAGAAGAGCTTCCTGAAAAGAAGTTGCAACTTGTCGGTATGAGTATTATGTCATTTCTATTAAACCCTATCAACTTTTGTGAAACCGTGAGAGCCGGCTCCGATACGACCAGTTCCCCACTCACCCTCCCCCTCCCCCTCCCCCTTTCCCCCTGCCCCCTCCCCCGTCGGTACTCCCTAGGTGTCCGTTTATATGTGAATATTATCCGAATTAGAGCATGATTGACACTAATATAGACTATTTACCTATAAAATTAGCTATATATTTGTATATGCATTGTTTTGGAGGTTTGTTATAGATATTGGTTAAATTGGCATAAAAGAAGGTTTTTTGGAGGGCATGGGTCAAAGACAGGAGAAGGCCTATTGTACCGATCGGCATAGACGTGTGATGAGCGGCACATGTGGGAAATTGGTCCAACAGGGGCAGCCCATGGCCCATTCAACAATTATAGAAACCGAGCACCCGAAAACTCTGTTTGCAGCACAACAACTCCGTGGGTCGGCGAGTGCCTGGTGGTTTAATTACACCTCTGCACTCCCCGCGGATCATCAAGTGCTATGGCCGGAGTTCTCAGCAGACTTTCGTGCACACCACATTCCTGACGGTGTCATGAAAAAGAAAGCTTCAGGAATTTGTTGACCTGAAGCAAGGCTCTAGCACTGTGCAAGAGTATGCTTGGAAATTCAACTATCTTGCACAATATGCTTCCTATCACGCTGACACCGATGAGAAGAAACATGAATGCTTTCGAAAAGGTCTGAATCCAAAGCTGCAAGACCGTCTCACTCTCTTGAATGGCACGTTCAATGAGTTGGTCAGTGCTGCCATTATCCAAGAGGACGCCATTCGCGTCAACCAGGATGATAAGAAGAGGAAGCGCACCGCTGGAAATTCATCCCGTGCATCATCTCATAAGTTTAAGCTTGCAGTGACCAGCCCTACTGGTCAGAAATTCCGTGTCCCGGCGCCTCAAATGGGTGGGCAGCACACCACATTTCAGCAGCCTTATCGCGCTCCCTAGAGTTCACATCAGCACCGTGAGCACCATCATTCCTCGCAGCAGCAAAATCAGAGTGCCAGACCATCCCCACAACAGCCGTGTTTTAATTGCGACGGTGTCGGTCATTTTATCCGAGAGTGCCCACATCCTCGCCGCAACAACGACAATAACGGTGGAAGTAATCACAACCAGCACAACCGCGGCAACAATGGGAATAATAATAACCGCTGCAGCAACAACAACAACCACAACAAAACCCCCACCAAGAATGGCCGTGTAAATTTTACTACGATCGAAGATGTGCAAGCCGGAGAACTAGTCCTCTCGGGTATGTTTTCCATTACCGAACATCTCGCTTTCGTTCTTTTTGATTCCGGTGCCACTCATGATTTTATTAGTGAAGCATGTGTGGATAACTTGCATCTATCATCTACTACCTTGCAAATTCCATACACCATCACATCTCCCGGTGGCATAATTCATACAAATCGTGAAGTAAGAAACGTCCCTCTTGAATTGGCCGGAAATGTATAGCTCTCACCACTCATTATTTTAGGAGGCCAAGGAATTGATCTTATACTAGACATGAGGTGGATGAAATTACACATAGACACTCGTGAAGTACATTTAAATTCACCTCTCTACGGACCATCGGTCATCTCTTTACCGTGGCCAAAAATTCCTAAACTTCAAATTCAGCACCTCGAGGCAAGGAAATTAGAGGACATTCCGGTAGTGTGTGAATTTCCCGATGTATTCCCGGATGTCTTGTCGGGCATGCCGCCTGATCGGGAAGTTGAATTTAAAATTGAAGTTCAACCCGGTACCCCACCAATCTCTAGAAGACAATATAAAATGGCTCCGAATGAACTAGCAGAACTTAAAGAGCAGCTCAAAGATCTTATGGATAAGGGGTACATTCGCCCAAGCTCGTCACCTTGGGGCTGCCCCGCTCTTTTTGTGAAAAAGAAAGATAAATCATTAAGGCTGTGTGTCGATTATCGGCCACTCAATGCGGTAACCATCAAAAATAAATATCCCCTCCCACGAATTGATATGTTGTTCGATCAATTAGTTGGTGCAAGGGTTTTCTCTAAAATTGATCTTCGCTCCGGCTATCACCAAATTAAAATTCGGCCGGAGGATATTCCTAGAACCGCTTTGTCTACGAGATATGGACTTTTTAAATATCTCGTAATGTCTTTTGGACTCGACAAATGCCCTGGCCTATTTCGTGTACCTCATGAACTCGGTATTCATACCGGAATTGGACAAGTTCGTGGTGGTATTCATCGATGATATCCTAATTTATTCCAAGTCGGAGGAAGAACATGTTGAACACCTCCGCATTGTGCTTCAACGACTACGGGATCATCAACTTTATGCAAAATTCAGCAAGTGTGAATTTTGGCAAGATCAAGTTCCATTTTTGGGTCACATTATTTCAGCAGAGGGAATTTCAGTTGACCCCAGTAAAGTTGATGAAGTGCTGAGTTGGAAGACTCTTAGGACCGTCAAGCACATTCGTAGTTTTCTCGGACTTGCTGGATATTATCGGAAATTGATTCCAAATTTTTCTATCATCTCCAAGCCCATGAAAAATTATTAGAGAAGCATTCTACGTTTAAATGGTGTCCTGAGTGTGAGAATGCATTCCAAACCTTGAAGAAGCACTTAACTACCGCTCCAGTTTTAGCTCAACCCGACATCACCAAGCCGTTCGACGTATATTGTGATGCGTCCGGCATAGGATTGGGTTGTGTTCTTATGCAAGAAGGCAGAGTTATTGCCTATGCATCGCGTCAGCTCCGGAAACATAAAAAGCATTATCCTACTCATGATCGCGAATTAGCATCGGTGATTCTTGCACTCAAAACTTGGAGACATTATCTTGTAGGAAATCTTGTGCATCTCTACACCGATCACAAAAGCCTCAAATATATTTTCACATAGCAAGAACTGAATATGAGGCAAAGAAGATGGCTAGAATTAATAAAAGACGATGAATAGGAAATTCATTATCATCCCGGAAAGGCTAATGTAGTTGCCGATGCATTAAGCCGCAAACATCAATGCAACCAATTAGAAATCTGTTCTATGGAAAATGCCGGCAAATCTGAAAATGAAAATAATCCGTGCCTTCACATCATTCCTTATGGTGCTCTGTACAATTTGGCTCTTGTTCCTACTCTCCGAGAAGAAATTATTGAAGCCCAGAAAAAGGATGAGGGTATGGAACACATCCGGCAGAATTTGGGTACGGAAAAAACTAAATGTTTTCGTCAAGATGAGAATGGAATTTTATGGTTTAACAACCGTCTCGTTGTTCCGAAGGATATGGAGCTACGAAAGAAAATTCTTGATGAAGCATATTTGTCTAAATATTCCATACACCCCGGTAGTAATAAATGTACCGTGGGTTGAGAGAAAAATTTTGGTGAACTCGCATGAAGCAAGAAGTGGCTCGTTATGTTGCCGAGTACGACACATGCCAACGAGTCAAGACTGATCATCTAAAGAAAGCAGGCCTATTGCAACCATTAAAAATCCCGCTTGGAAATGGGAAGACATAGGATTGGATTTTGTTGTTGGATTACCTCTCACACCCAAGAAACATGATTCCACATGGGTAATCGTCGATAGATTGACGAAATCAGCACATGATATTCCCGTCCACACCACCTACAGTGCAAAAAAGTATGCTGAATTGTATATTGCTCGTGTGCTATGTTTGCACGGTGTGCTAAAGACTATTATTTCAGATCGAGGTCCGCAATTCGTTTCTTGATTTTGGGAACAATTGCATGCTAGTCTTGGTACTACCTTAATCCGAAACTCTGCATATCACCCACAAACCGATGGACAATCGGAATGGTTGATTCGATATTGGAAGATATGTTGAGAGCGTGTGCTTTAACACAAAAGGGAAATTGGGATGATCAATTGCCTTTCATTGAATTTTCCTACAACAATAGTTATCAAGAAAGCTCCAGAGTTACTCCCTTTGAGGCCTTGTATGGACATTCATGCCGTACGTCTTTAAATTGGTCCGAGTCGGGCGAAACAACAATATTTGGTCCTGATCTTGTTGAGCAAGCCGAGAAAAAGTGAGGGAAATATAAGCTAACATAAAGGCTGCTCAATCCCGTGAAATAAGTTATGTAAATAAAAGGAGACGGCTGCTGGAATTTCAAGTAAATGATAGTGTCTATCTTCGTGTCTCTCCGAACAAGGGTGTGTCACGTTTTGGAATAAAAGGAAAACTTTCTCCACGGTATATTGGACCATATCCGATTGTGGAGAAGTTTAGCCCCGTAGCATATCGTTTGCAATTGCCGGAAAATTTGGAACGTGTGCACAATGTGTTTCACGTATCTCAGCTCAAGAAATGTTTAAAACCACTCATCGATGTTGTCATCTCCGACACCGAGCAATTGCAAGAGGATCTTTCTTATCCCTTAACTCCAGTCCGAATTCTCGATCAAAAGGATCGTGTTACTCGTAACCGCACTATCACCTTCTATAAAGTGCAATGGAGTAACCATACCGAGGATGAGGCTACTTGAGAACAAGAAGAATTTTTGAGCAATCATTTTCATGTGTTCCTCGCTTCGCAATTGAGGTAACGCCGCACACCCCCTAAATCGTTATTTCACCGATTTTAATCTCGGGAGGAGATTTCTTTAAGAGGGGGGTGAGGGCTGTGACATCCCGTGTCACAATTTGGCGATTGCACTGTGCTAAAGATCAATTTGCATGTGTAAAACCTCACTAGGATTAATCTCCACATAAAATAACAAAACTAGGGTTTCATTAGGGTTTTAATGGCTCAAACCCTAGCTCTCGAATTCTTGGTGATCTTCCATGGTAGTACCTCTATATTTTTGCATATTCTAGTAGTACACATCAAGAAATGAATTGAGGACATTTTTCCCAAATTTTTAGGTTGGCACATTATCCTACAAAAATCAGCTAAGGTCAGAAAAGAGCACCTGTTCTGGAATTTTTATAAATTTTTGCAAGCAAAATCAAAATTTTTGCCGATAACAAAAGTTGTTCCTCATAACTCCCTGAACATGCACGAATTTTGGGTTCCAAAAATACCAAGCAGAAGATTTTATTTGAAGCAAAACAGAAACAGCTACGCAGTGGCAAAGTTGTAAATAGAGGGAACCTTCCAGGAACAGAGGCACGAACAGCGCCCGGGGCCACCCGCCAGCGACGCCCTCGGCGTTCACGTCCGTCCTACCCGACGTTCGACGTCCTGCCATCATAGGAGCTCCCCCACACGTCGAGGATCGCCGGGGTTGCGTTGTTCTCACGCAGGATTGTGCACCGTCCATGGCCGCCATAAAAATCGCTTCCCTAGCTGCCACCGCCGCCCGAGCACCACCCCACCGCCCCGTCTCCTCGGGCCAGCTCCTCACTTCACCAGCGCGTCACGAGCTTCGCCCCGACCCTAGCCAGCTCCCCGAGCACGCGCCACCCCATCCCGCAGCGCCCGGTTGGATTTCATCTTTTCCCCATCTCTCGCCACCGTCCGCCATTGCCTTCGTTTCTCCTAGCACGGTGAGCCTCTCGCGCAATTCTTTTCGCCTGTTGCTTGCTTCGTTCCCTGCGAAGAGCTCACTAGCTTCGCCTCTCCTTAGGTGCAGCCTCCCGCCGGGAAAGCCGCAGAGCTGCTCGGCCGTCCGTCGTCGTCCTCCGCCTCAACATCGACCCGTCGCAATGGTGAGCCTCTCCGGCCATGGGGCCCCGCGGCGCACTCCCCCGCACCCCACCGGTGCTCCCCAGCCCGCGCGCACCCTCCCTCCGGCCTTCGCTCGCCGCCGGCAGCCGCGCCACCACCGGCACCCGGAGCGCGCCGTGCACGCCGCGGCGTGTCCGGTTCGTGTCGCGCGCCAACACTTAGAAAAACTTTTGAGTCGCAGTGGCAATCTTGTAATAACAGCAAACTTTCAAGCAAATTAAAAATTGAATAACTTTGCGTAGAAAGCTCAGATTTGAACAAATGAGTTTTGGAAACCTTACAATCTGTACTTTGCAATGAACCTATTGGCCATATATGTTTATGTGGAAAAAATAAACGTTCAATGAAATTTAAGTTGCTATCATGATAACAAGGCTTAACAGGATTGAGTTTTAAGAATTGCGTAACTTTCACTACATAGCTCAAAAGTACTCGCCTAAGCACATGTTGGAAATCTTGAGATGTGTACTTTGCCATGAGTACATGTGCCAAGTACTTTCTGTGGAGAAAATGAAAGTTTCAAGTACTTTAAATTGCTAACCCGTTAAGGGAGCTTAACAACATTGAGTTTTATAAATTCCATAACTTTTTCTACACAAATCAGAATGATGTAAATAAACACTTGCTGGAATCCTTAAAAGTGTACTTTACATTTTCCTACTTGGTTTACCCAAGTTCTGTGGTGAAAAGTTGAGTTTTATGCCAGTTAAGAACGCTTCACGTTAAGTTGAGTTTTATGCCGGTTAAGAACTTTCACCAAATTTGAGCATATTTCATCATATCATACATGCTTCGATGCACTTGGACATGTTCCTGTTATTTTTGGACATTTATGTTTAAATAAATCAGATTTGCCTTGTCTTTGCACAAAAAAAAAGCAAACCTTGTATATATATTCATTTCTATATTTGCTTCTGGTGCTCAATACTAAAATGGTTAAGATTATCATGAGGATCTGTTTAGTAGTACCTTTATGATTAATGACAATATATGAAGTAAGGTAGTAAAGTGTGCTTACTAAGGTTTTCTATTTTAAAATTTTGCCTAGCTCATCTCATGAGGGTTATTATTTTATGTGTATATTTTCCATATGTTTATACCATGGCAGCACATATGCTTAAATGATTATTTCATTTTATTCATGTACATTGTTCAATTGCCATGCTCTCTTTAGTAGCTAAATACATAGGCTTGTTTTATGTTACATAGTGTATGTTTCTTGTAATTAGAAGGTTATCCCCATGACATTATCTATGAAAATCATCAGCATAAGAAATCATCTCATCTCCCCATGAGCATGTTTATTTTATGCAAACATTGCATTAAATTTTGTTATTGAGAAAGTTCCATGAACTGATTTTCTTTGTATTCGCTCATACTCACGCATCGCATTGCATTCATATAGGAATGCCGACCGAAGGCGAGAATCAAGAAGGGCAGCAGATTGAACCGAGTGCATTTGAGTGTGCTAACTGCGACCTGAACCTAACTGCATAAATTTTGCATAAATTTTTATGTACTGCTTGCTTAAATTTTTTATGTACCCCGGAGCATAATCCTACTTGCTTAAATTTTTTGTCCTTAATTCACTTAAGTCTATGTTATGTACTGGGCATTTACGTTCAGGAGTTGATCGTAACCTAGCTGCATTAAATCCCGATTCCCATGGTTTTGGCTAGGTATAATCCTATTCGTTAGATGCTATGCTTTATAAGTCATCGGTAGCAACACCGAGTGGTTTGGAGACCACCTGGTCTAGGGATTCAATTGTTGTTATCCTCACATGATTAAATTGGAGACCGTACGGGGAAATGATGTCTAGGAATGCGGTGACAAGGTTGGCCCTTGTGCGCCATAGCCCCGTGCGTGTTGATTGAGGACCGTTCGTTGTGACTCCGTGTGGAAGTATTGAGTTGTGTACCAAATGCATACCTTCGTATGGGAGTTGGTAAACTGATGTAACTTTAGAGTCATTGCGGCGCCCGCTCTCGGGACTACATCGTGTATACGTACCAATCCCTAGAACAGTAGTTGGTACACACATAGATGATACAAATCCGATACAACAACCTTTATTGATTCCTCAAAGGGATATTAGCTAGGGGATACATAGTCCGGATTATATTCAAAGAGGCGGATATGCCAGCCTCACATAAAAGAAAACACACTGGAAAGCATCATGAACTCCACAGGCAACATCAAGCTAAGGACGTGACCTACTCCTCATCCTCGTGGTATTCTCCATCTTCGTCCGAATAAATAAGCAACGGGTGAGTACATAAGGTACTCAGCAAGCTCTACCACTAGCAAGGGATAATACTTATGCAATATGGTTGTGGTCAAGGTAGGGTCGAGTTTAGCGTAAAGCGCGGATGCGGGGCTTACTACGGAAGCAAAGGGATTTATGCAATATGGTTGTGGTCAAGGTAGGGTCGAGTTTAGCGTAAAGCGCGGATGCGGGGCTTACTACGAAGCAAAGGGATTCTTGAAGAGGAAAGCAATTTTCATAATTTTACTTCGTCGGACATGGGGGAGATATTCATCAATCCCGACAGTTCCCATTCTTTTTAGATGAGCCTTCCGACCGAAGGTCATAACAGCTCTGGCACTCCAGGCCAACACCATTTTCAAAGCATACGGGCACAAGGATGCCCACTCACACGTCAAGGGTTTAGTATTTGTGGCTAATCCACGAGAGCTCAAGATTTGCTGTGTCAATATACCGTGACAACGGACATCCGGATAGTTTTATACACTCTGCAGAGGTTGGTACACTTTACCCACAAGCTATATGTTCTTAGCTATGAAACACATAACGCTGCCACCGCAACTAGGCACGCTCACAAGTCCACCCCGAATGCCCGGTGATCCGACGCGTATGACACAAGCATACCATCCACCATTTATGTGCCAAGTACTCGGACTCCACCACAAAAACGATCCCTGGACCTCCGTCATCTACTACACCTGGTGGAAGTTCTTGCTACGTAACCCGAGGTTTGCTGCACAGTCCTACCCATAACAGGTTCCGTGGTTGTACACTAAATCACCAATTTGGAGTTCGAAGAACCGGTCCTTATATGGCAGGGCAAACACTCGTCCAACGCAAATGGACATCACCTAAACATCAAGTACTATGGACCAAGTACTAGGAGTTTTGCCCACGACTCGGTAGCATTTCCCACCCAACTTCACCTTAACACGGTTGGTCTAATCACCCACCCATCACACACACCACCAAACACATTTTCACACATTTTTATAAACAGGGTGTATGATGAAAGATAGTAACAGTTCTTAAGCATGATGCTAATATATTATTAACATAGTTAACAATACATCTAGGTTGATTCTAGTGATCTACTGGAAATCAAGGGTGTAATGTTCGCATCTATAGTGATTTGAACTTTATCATATAACAATTTGGGCTCTAGCAAAATTTTTGCAAGGATAATGCATAGTAAGAATAGCTTCCTATATAGGTGCGAAAATAAGCAAAGTAATAGGATCAATTCTGTTCAAGGAATTGATAGAGCTTGCCTCCTAACGCGTCCTCGAAATCTTCCTCGTAGTCGGGGTCTTCGGGCTCCTGCTCCTGGTTTTCCTTCGTCTACGAGACGGCGTTAGAGTACGTGAGCTACGTCACATAAAATAATGAAAGCAAAAAGTAATAACCAGGAAAAACCAAATAAAATGGAGTGAAGAGGACGGTTTCAAGGGCTAGGGTTTGTCACGACGATTCCCACGGCGTCGAATCGCAAAAACGGAGCTACGGTTGAAATGTTATGGTCGTGGGAAGTCCGGGGGTATTTTTGTAAAAATCAGCTAGGGTTTCTATAAAAAAATTAAATTTTTGTAATTTTGGAGAAGTGGAGGGGCTAAAATGCAAAAATGCATTTTCGGGCTGGCCGGAGACCTATTTGTAATTTTTGAAAAAGTTCGGAGGGCTTTATGTAAAAATCTAAGGGCTCTTAACTAATGTTGGAAAAGTTCAGGGGGTTTTATGTAAAAGTGGCTTTTCCTGGAATTAGGGATTTATTTTCTAGAGGGAAAAGGCGGGAAAAATCCAAGGGCGTCGATCCGTGGATCTACGGCCGAGATGATGTGTATGGGGTGTCCCGATCTTCCGAAAGGTTCCGATAAACAGCGATTTGGCGGAGGCTTGACACAAATCGATCCGGCTTCCGAACAACACATTCCGAACCCCGCAATCGCAGCACCACGTCTCCTCTGGTTATCAACCGTGCAAGCACGATTGACCTTGCCAAGAAGGCTAATCCTTTCCTACGAATCAAAGAACACAGGCAAGAACAAGATAGAAGCAACCAAATTGCAAATAGAGGATTAAACTCATGAGTTGGGGTCTCACAAATCGACAAAACGGCGAAACTGTTCTTGACAGAATAATCTAAGCAAAACCCAAACCCCAAGGAAGGGGCGGCGGCTGCTTATGAGGTCCCTAGGGTCGACCATCTCCCCTAGACGCAGCCCTAAGTGGGCTCAACAAAATACACGGCCCAAAGGCCAAAAGACGGTGGTAGAACACCGGGACAGTTTCTGGATGTCTTAGTATTTTGGTAATTCCCGACGACTCGGGAAGAATTTGGATATGAGACCAGCGCCAATGGAAGGGTTATCAAATTATCTTTCCAGCCATATAAAGAATGTCCCAAACGGACTTCGTATGCTACCAGGGCGTCCGTTTTGGTGCAGGCTGTTTCTAGACTCCGAAACAGAATCGAAGTCGACTTTGTTTGGACCTCCAACTTGACATGGACGTCCTTGCTGGCCCTCCACGCCTCTAACCTCCTCCTTAACCATATTATCATCATCTCCATGGTTCCTAACAATAATTAACTCATTAGGTAGTAATATATTCTCAAATATAAATAAAGAGATCATTAGGAACATGCTCACCCGTAAATTCAATTGCCATGCTCTAGTTTTTATCCTTGAATTATGTATGTGTATTGGAGAAGTGTTGGTTATATCCGAGGGTGCGATGTCCTCATCATCCTCCCCTTCTTGATGAAAAGCCGTCCTCGACGTCGTTGGTGCTTGAATGATTATTTTGAAGGATATCATTTCCTTATTGTTCTTCTCTCCTTGAAAAGAATCTGTCCTCGGTTGGACCATAGTTGTAGAAGATATCGTAGGTGAAAACTACCAATGCTGCTCTTCTTGGAAGATAGCCTGTTTACTAGAGCAACTAGATTTTACATGATTAGTGTTACTGCAGCCCTCTAATTCATCATATTGTTGCCCTAACAAAGAAGATTTTTGTTTCGAACAAATATAAACTCGATGCACCATATATTGTCCTTGACAATTATAGTTTCCTATATAGTGATATGTATGTCTAGGCAACCAAGGCAATTCAGCACATAAAAATTTCTTCTCCAAACTAATTAGATCATAGAGAGTATCAAATTCAATGTAAACTAAAGTACTTAAAGAAGACAACAATTTCAACTCATTAATTTCAGAAGCAATCGGAAGCAACGTTATATTATTAGCACAAGTATTTTCATTCATTAGTTGTTGCAAAGGTATAAATGAAGCACTAGCACACAACACATCTTTATCACAAGGACCAGCAGGAAAGTCAACTTGTGACAAAGGTAATTCAAGAGAAGGTTCCACTAGTTGTTACTCTATATTAGTATGATTGGTGCAAACATTCGGCACATCATGAGAAATCTCACGGTCCATGAGTGTAGCATTACCTTCGCTCTAAATTTCAGCATGAGTATTAGATTCATGATGAAGCGATTGTTTTGAAATATAAAATGAGGCCGTTGGCACCTCAACATTATTCACCTCATCTTCTTGTTGTACATGCTGCAAGATATTAGCTCCAACAAAAGGCAAAGAAATATGTTCCTCATTTAACAACTCAGATTTAGATGAAAGTGTTGCAACTTGTGAAATCGCCCATTCTTTTCTAATAGGTTCATTCTTTCTTCTCTCAAATCTTTCTAGATCAGCTTCTAAAATTTCAACAGCACTCAAAGGTTTGAGAATAATTTTAGTGCAATTATGTTTGAAAGAGTATCTATTCGTGATGGTATTGTGCACAACATTATTTCTATTAATCCAAGGTGTACCTAGTAACAAATGACATGCTTGTATAGGTACTATATCAAAATCTACACTATCCTTATAGTTACCAAGAAAAATTGATACGTGCAATTTTATTTACCTTTATCTTCTCACAAAAATTGACACCTTCGATGTAGTATGGACGTGGGTGTGGTCGTGTGGTCAAGCCAAGCTTCTCGACCAACTCAGAACTTGCAATGTTGCGGCTAGTATCACCATCAATGATAACACGACAACGTCGATTCATCACAACAAAGAAAGTCTGAAACAAATTGTTTTCTTGATTTTGCTCCGTCTTTGCTATTTGAGAACTAAGCACTCGTTGTGCAAGAGTACTCATATCATCACCTGTCATTATGAGCAACAGAGACAAAAACAGGAACAATCCGATAAACGTTATCCCTATCACACTACTAGAACAGTGATGACTCTCACAAAAGCAAATGGAAGCGTCTTACCAAGCTCTTACAAGCTTCTTATTATTAGCAAAGGAAAGGATTACCCGAAGAGCGTGGACTGACAATTGCGAGGACCAAAACCTGTGCTATTCGGAAGGATATATGTGTATCTTGGTTGGACAAATATGAGAGTAGCAAGGATTAGCAAATTCAAAATCAGAAATTGCAAAGTTGAATAATAGTCCAAAGTACAAGCCTATGCTGCTGGCCTAAAACCCGGGGTTGGACCTAGACCAAACTAGCAAATAGAAATATACCACTGTACCTCGGACACAAAAAGGATGCAAGCACTCTGGTTTCTTCTTTTTGTATTCTTTTTCTTGCTTTTTTTTCAATTCTTTTGTGCAGCTTTTATGTATGCACTTGCCTTTTTCTCTTTTTTTTTCTTATCTTTTTCAGAAGTGCCGCATAGGAAAGATACAATTCCAAAACAAAGCAACTCTACACAAGTACCTAAAAAATGCAAAGTTTGCACGTTTCGCGAGTGATGCACAACAATACAGATGTAGGAAAAAAATTGGGCCACATGGACAGCTCTACTCAAAAGATAAAATTGGATCACTGGAAGCTCAACTAGTCCTATTTGTTTATTTCTTCACAGGCAACAACGCTACTTCCTTCCTTCCTTTCTTTCTGTACTAGCGCCACAAACAAGAGAGTAGGATTCTTCTCTTTTTTTTAACTTGCGCACAAAATAGAAGGTTTAGAATTGCTTTTGCACATTGGAAGACAGAACACAACCAAAGTGAAACCCAACCTAGCGGAATAACAAGGTAGAAAAATAGGAGCGACTCCAAGAATTAGATCAATACTAGAAATAAATAACACGGACTTGACCAGCAACACGACTCTAATTACGGACACAAACTCAACAAAGCAAACTGAAACGAAATTGCAGCGGCACAAAGGGTGATAGGACAACAGAAGATGAACAAGAAAATATTTTTGTAGGGCAATTTTCTGGACTTTAGGACGAAACAAAATAACAAGGATAGGGGAACCTGACGGTGCACCTGAAGCTCTGATACCACTTGATGTGTATGGGGTGTCCCGATCTTCCGAAAGGTTCCGATAAACAGCGATTTGGCGGAGGCTCGACACAAATCGATCCGGCTTCCGAACAACACGTTCCGAACCCCGCAATCGCAGCACCATGTCTCCTCTGGTTATCAACCGTGCAAGCACGATTGACCTCGCCAAGAAGGCTAATTCTTGCCTGCGAATCGAAGAACACAAGCAAGAACAAGATAGAAGCAACCAAATTGCAAATAGAGGATTAAACTCACGAGTTGGGGTCTCACAAACCGACAAAACGGCGAAACTGTTCTTAACAGAATAATCTAAGCAAAACCTAAACCCCAAGGAAGGGGTGGCGACTGCTTATGAGGTCCCTAGGGTCAACCATCTCCCCTGGACGCAGCCCTAAGTGGGCTCAACAAAATACACGGCCCAAAGGCCAAAAGACGGTGGTGCAACACCGGGACAGTTTCTGGACGTCTTAGTATTTTGGTAATTCCCGACGACTGGGGCGAATTTGGATATGAGACCAGTTCCAATGGAAGGGCTATTAAATTATCTTTCCAGCCATATAAAGAATGTTCCAAACGGACTTCGTATGCGACCAGGGCGTCCGTTTCGGTGCAGGCTGTTTCTAGACTCCGAAACAGAATCGAAGTCGACTTTGTTTGGGCCTCCAACTTGACATGGATGTCCTTGCTGGCCCTCCACGCCTCTAACCTCCTCCTTCACCATATTATCATCATCTCCATGGTTCCTAACAATAATTAACTCATTAGGTAGTAACGTATTCTCAAATATAAATAAAGAGATCATTAGGAACATGCTCACCCGTAAATTCAATTGCCATGCTCTAGTTTTTGTCCTTGAATTATGTATGTGTATTGGAGAAGTGTTGGTTATATCCGAGGGTGTGATGTCCTCATCACGAGATTTAAATAGGGTGAAGGGGTACGGCCTGATCTAATCTCGCTCGTTTGGCCGAGATCCGATGGTGGGGGTGTGGCGGTGAGGTTCGACGGTGGCCAGGGACGGCGCGGCAGGGAGGCTCCCGGAATCGAGCCTTCCGGCGACCGGAAGCGGCCGAGAGGGAAGGGGAGGGCACGACGGTGATCGGGGAGGAGTGGCGGAGGTGTGGGGATGGGTGGCGACGTAGGGCGGTGTCGGACGGGGACGGGCTGCCCCGTCGGAGCTTGTCGCGGCGGTGGTGAAAAGAGGAAATTGTCGGGGGCCTTGTTTGGAGGGGGCGAGAGGTTCCGGGAGGTGCACGCCGTCATGCCGGAGCCGGGCGGCGCTAGAGCTCGGCCCGTGGGGACAGGGGCGATCGGGCGGCGAAGGGGAACAGTGGGGCCTGCCCGCGACCGGTGGCGGAGGTGGGGAGAGGGAGAAGAAAGGGGGAAGAGGGGCGGAGCTTGCCCGTGAGGTTCTCCGGGAGGTGGTGGCGAGCAAGGGGAAGGAAGGATGGCTTTTATAGGGGGAGGAGGGGAGGTGCGGCCATGGCGAGGCGGCGGCGAGGCGGCGAGATGCGCGGCAAGGCAGGGAAGGGGACCACGTACGGTGAGCAGGGGGGGAGAGAAGTAGCGGCGGTCAGGTCAGCACAAACGCCGACCGGCCTAGCCGCTGGCCGGCGCGACGGGGAGAGGGGGCCGGTTCGGCGGAGCTCGGGAGTGCGGCGCGGTGACCAAAGGGATATGGGAGGGGGAAGGAGCCAAGGGGGCGGCGGCTTGGGCGCGTGAGCGCGGATCGCGGGGTGCGCACGAGTGTGGAGGGGCGGCGGGAGAGGAGGTGGGGGACGGGCGACGGGGAGCCGGCGCACGACGCACGTCGTGCGCTCGCGACGCGCGGCGAGGAAGAAGAAAGGGGGGGGGGCAAGGGTGCTCGGTGGGCCGGGCCGAGAGAGAGAAAGGTCGGGCCGGGGGAAAGAAAAGTGGGTAGGGCGGCTCGATAGGGAATTATTTCCTTTTCTTTTTTTCTATTCTTTCTCCTTCACCGCTTAATCCAAAATAACATAAAAATCAAATAAAATTGCAATGAGTCAAAAAAATTGAAGAAAAATAAAAGTAAAGGAAATAAAGTGTTGGGATTTTATTTTAAAAATTCTATGTGTCATTTTACTATATGTGTAGTTTGGGTTTTAATTCCTAGTAAATTTTTGTAATTATTTTTCATGAATAAAATAAAATGATTTAATTAGTGATTTTTAATTTGGCCAAAAATCAGGGTGTTACAAACATACCCCACTTAAAATGAATCTCGTCCCCGAGATTCGTGTTGATCCTCAAAGAGGTAGGGATATTCCTTTCCGAGATCCTCTTCCCTTTCGTAGGTGGCCTCATTCTCGGTATAGTTATTCCATTGCACCCGACGGACATTTATAGCCTTGGTCCTGGTCCGTCGGACGATTGTGTCCAAAATCTTAACCGGGTATTCCTTGGAACACAAGTTTGGTTGGAGATCTAGTGAATTCAAGGGTAGCTGTTGCTCGGGTATCTCTAAGCATCTTTTTAGCCGAGAGACATGGAATACCGGATGTACATCCGATAGGTTTTCCGGTAGTTCCAACTCATAGGCTACTCCTCCGAGTTGTCCGAGCACTTTGAACGGTCCTACGTAGCGAGGGGCTAATTAACTTGCCTCCGACTTGGAATCTCCGTGTTCCTCTCATAGGTGTCACCTTTAGATAGACATAGTCATCTCGGGCTGAATTGTAACTCTCTGCGGTGTTTGTCTACGTAGCTCTTCTCGTCTACTTTGAGCAGCTCTAAGGGTTTCTCTAACAGCAGCCACTTTCTCTTCTCGCCTCGGTTATGATAGCAGGTCCAAAGAAAGATCTTTCTCCAACTTCAGACCACATAAGAGGGGTTCTACATTTCCTTCCGTGCAACATCTCAAATCGTGCCCTCTTGATGCTGGCTTGGTAGCTGTTGTTGTAAGGACAAACTTGCTTCCCAATCCTTGTCGTACGTGAGTATGCAAGCTCTTAGCATGTCCTCGAGGATTTGGTTGACTCGCTCGGTTTGTCCATCGGTTTGAGGGTGGTAGGCCGAGCTGTAGTCAAGTCCGGTTTATAACTTATCATGTAAGCTTTCGCAGAAGTGAGAGGTAAATTGGGTACCTCGATCCGACACTATTCTAGAGGGAACTCCATGGAGCTTTAGTATGTTATCTATGTATAATTGTGCCAGCTTATCTCCCCGTGGGTTTTCTTCACCGCTATGAAGTGGGTGACTTTGGTGAGTCTATCCACTATGACCCGTATGGAATAATTTCCCTTTGGCGTACGAGTGAAGCCTACTATGAAATCCATAGCTATGTCATCCCATTTCCACGTGGGGATGTGCAGGGGTCGTAGCAATCCAGCTGGCTTCGATGCTCGCCTTGATCCGGTCGCAGAGGTCATAGCGGGCTACTTATGCCGCTATGTCTTTTTCATTCCGTTCCACCCGTATTTCTGTTTCAGGTCTTGATACATCTTGGTGAATCCCGGGTGAATCTAATAGGTGGATTTGTGTGCTTCTTCCGGAACAAGCTTCCGTAGGTTGTCCATATTGGGCACACATATCCTATTTTTGAACCATAGGGTTCCTTCTTTGTCCACTCGTGGTTTGGTGCCTTGCTATCTTTTACCTGTTGCTTCGTTCTAAGGTTTCGGATCTTGAAGTTGAGCCTTCCCGATCTTAGCCTCTAGGTTGGGGTGCAACTCTAGCACTTTTGTCTCTCCTAGGGATGTATGTGCAGGTTAAGGCTGTCCATCTCCCGGGTTAGTTCGAGTGCTCGATAGCGGTGGCACTTACGTGGTTACTGATAGGTCTGTGTGGCCGAGTGCGTCCGCCACTACATTAGCTTTCCCTGGGTGGTACTGGACGTCCAAGTCGTAATCTTTAATCAATTCCAACCATCTCCTTTGTCTTAGGTTTAGATCTGGCTGAGTGTAGATGTATTTCGGACTCTTGTGGTCGGTGAAAATCTTGCACTTATTACCAATGAGGAAGTGTCTCCAAATCTTAAGTGCATGTACTATGGCTGCCGGTTCCAAGTCGTTTGTCGGATAGTTCTGCTCATGGGGCTTGAGCTGTCTTGAGGCATACGCGACGACTCGTTCGTCTTGCGTCAGCACGCCTCCTAATCCACTCCGAGAGGCATCACAAGTATACCACGAAATCCCTGCGGATGTCCGGCAGTGTGAGTATCGGGGCTTCGATGAGTCTTTTCTTTAGTTCTTGGAAGCTCTTCTCACATTGTGGACTCCATTGGAACTTAGCTTCCTTACGGGTAAGTTCCACCATGGGCTTGGCTATCTTAGAGAATCCTTCAAGAAATCTCCGATAGTATCCGGCCAATCCTAAGAAGCTTCGATTTCTATAGCCTTCTTGGGTTGTCTCCAGCTTTTAACAGCCTTCCACTTTAGCTGAATCTATCGCTAGTCCTTTGGCACCGATAACGTGCCCTAGGAATCCAACTTCCTCTAGCCAAAATTCACACTTGCTGAATTTGGCGTATAACCGGTGGTGTCCGAGGCGGTCCATCACTATCCTTAGGTGTTCCTCATGTTCTTTCCTGCCCTTAGAATAGATGAGTATGTCATCTATGAAGACCACTACGAATTTCTCCAACTCTTCCATAAAGATTTTGTTCATCAAGTTCATGAAGTAGGCTGGTCCATTGGTCAATCCAAATGGCATGGCAGTTGAATTCAAACTACCCATATCTAGTGACGAACGTTGTCTTCATGACATCTCGCTTCTCGATTTTCAATTGGTAGTATCCCGACCTCAGGTCAATCTTGGAGAAATACTTAGCTCCCTTTAGTTGATCGAAGAGGTCATCGATCCGGGCAACGGGTATTTATTCTTGATGGTTACCTCGTTCAGGGAACGGTAATCTACACACATTCTCATGCTTCCATCTTTCTTCTTCACGAAGAGGACCGGAGCTCCCCATGGTGATGGGCTTGGTCGAATATACCCTTTACTTTGTAAGTCTACCAGCTGTTCCTTGAGTTCCTCTAGTTCATTTGCTGCCATTCTATAGGGTCTCTTGGCAGTAGGTCCGGATCCCGGAATTAAGTCAATAATGAACTCGATCTCTCGATCCGGGGGCATTCCCGGCAATCCCTCAAGAAATATGTACGGATAGTCCTTTATTACGGGTACTCGTCTCCAGGGTAAGTGTGTCCACATGACATAGCATGTTTCCAATCCTTGACCGACGGGGTCTACGGACTACCGGTATTCCCTGGTGGTTGATAGCTGTCACCTGTACGGTCTTCACACGATATGTTTCCCTTGTGTTTGGCTAACCAGTTCATTCCCGATATCACATCCACTCCTTGGGTTTCTAACACCACTAGATCTGCCCTAAAGGATACCCCACTTAAAATGATTTCTATTCTCGCACAACCGTATCGACATTTTATCATGGCTCCCGGGGATTGGGTTATCGGAGGTATTTTAAGTGTAACTTTGGGTATGTGGTGTTTAAGGACAAACTTCGAAGAAATGAATGAATGTGACGCTCCGTAACCAAATAGAACTGTTGCAATGGTAGAGTTGACTAGGTACTTACCGAGCACAACATCCGGCGCATCTTCGGCTTGCTGTACGGCAATGTGGTTCACCTTCCCACGGTTGTAGCTTGGAGCAGGGCGTGGCTGTCTCGGCGCTTGGGGCGAGTGTTGCGGACTATAGAGCCTCGCCGGCTTGGTCGTCGAGTTGGTGGGCGTTTTGATTGCCACATTCTTGTAAGGGCACATGGCAATCCTATGGGTGAACTCTCCACGGTTGTAGGAACCCTTATTGACATTGTTCTGCGCTCGGTCGATAGTAGCGTTGCTCCTCTAGGTGGGGGCATACCTCGACTTGGGGCCCGGCGAGGTGCGGACTATTAGCTATTCCCGCCAGGGCGATATCGCATCACGGGGCGAGGTGGGTACCTCCGGTTATTCCCGTGCGCTGCCTCCGAGATCTTTCCCGACGTTCCTGGAATTTGCGCTTACGGTCACTGTTCTCCATGTTGATGGATTCCTCCATTAATATGCAGCGGTTCATCGGAGTGTTGAAGTCCGGGTAAATGTTCCCAATTGCGTGGGTTCCGAGAGTTCCGCGCAGACCTTTCTTGAAGCGTTCCTACTTCTTCTTATCGTCGCTTACTTCTCCCGGGGCATAGTGAGCTAGCTGAGTGAACTTCTTGAGGTACTGGTTTATGGTCATGGAGCCTTGATGTAGCTTTTTGAATTCCTCATTCTTCATGCCCATGATTCCTTCAGGGATGTGATATTCTCTCGAAGACTTGCTGAAATTCTTTCTAGCTTACTGCGGTGACGTCGGGCACCGCATCACCGTAGTTGTCCCACCATTCTGCGGCGGATCCAACGAGTTGATGGGCAGCTAAGGCTACTTTTTCTTGATCTCCTGTACCAAGTATTCTCAGCTTCTTGATGATCTCTCCGAGCCAATCATCAACCGCCGGAGGGTCATCTACATTCCCCTCATAGGTAGGGGGCTTGAGCCTCATAAATTCTGCCATCTTGGAGGGAGTATGCCCACGGTTGGCGGCGTGGATAGCTTGGAACTGTGTTTGCAGGAAGTCTCCAATCGTAATCGGTGGTGGTGGCGGGTTCTCGTCCGTTTCCTGGGTTGCTGACTTCAACTCCATTCTCGCCATTGCTCTCGTTGTGACGGCTGCGGCTAGCCATGGGTGAGGGCGTTGATTACCTTTAGGTAGAAAAGGGGCGAGTTAGGTTTATGGCCTTAGAGATTTTTTAATTTTCTGTGGGTCACTCACAAAACTTTACTCAATCAAAGATCCAATTTAAGAAGCAAACATGCGCGCCCGGTTCCGGGACTTCATCGTGTATACGTACCAATCCCTGGAACAAGTAGTTGGTACACACATAGATGATACAAATCCGATATAACAACCTTTATTGATTCCTCAAAAGGATAGTAGCTAGGGGATACATGGTCCGGATTACATTCAAAGAGGCGGATAGGCCAACCTCACATAAAACAAAACACACTGGAAAGCATCATAAACTCCACAGGCAACATCGAGCGAAGGACGCGGCTTACTCCTCATCCTCGTGGTATTCTCCATCTTCGTCCGGACAAATAAGCAACGGGTGAGTACATAAGGTACTCAACAAGCTCTACCATTAGCAACGGATATTATTCATGCAATCTGGTTGTGGTCAAGGTAGGATCGAGTTTAGCACAAAGCACGGCTGCTGGGTTTACTATAGAAGCAAAGGGGTTCTTGAAGAGCAAAGAAGTTTTCTAGTTGGTCGGACCTAGGGGAGATATTCATCAATCCCGACAGTTCCCATTCTTTTTAGATGAGCCTTCCGACCGAAGGTCGTAATAGCTCGGCACTCCAGGCCAACACCATTTCCAAAGCATACGGGCACAAGGCTGCCCACTCACACGTCAAGGGTTTAGTATTTGTGGCTAATCCACGAGAGCTCAAGATTTGTTGTGTCAATATACCGTGACAACGGACATCCGAATAGTTTTATACACTCTGCAGAGGTTGGTACACTTTACCCACAAGCTATATGTTCTTAGCTATGGAACACATAACGCTGCCACCGCAACTAGGCATGCTCACAAGTCCACCCCGAATGCCCAGGGATCCGACGCGTATGACACAACCATACCGTTCACCATTTATGTGCCAAGTACTCGGACTTCACCAAATAAACGATCCCTGGACCTCCATCATCTACTACACCCGGTGGAACTTCTTGCTACGTAACCCGAGGTTTGGTGCACGATCCTGCCCATAACAGGTTATGCGGTTGTACACTAAATCACCAATTTGGGTCCGAAGAACCGGTCCTTATATGGCAGGGAAACACTTGTCCATCGCAAATGGACAACAACTAAACATCAAGTACTCTACACCAAGTACTAGGAGTTTCGGCCACGGCCGGTATCATCTCCCACCAAACTTCACCTTAAAACAGCTTGGTCTAATCACCCACCCATCAACACACACCACCAAACTCATTTTCACCCATTTTCATAAACAAGGTGTATGATGATAGATAGTAACAGTTCCTAAGCATGATACTACTATATCATTAACATAGTTAACAATACATCTAGGTTGATTCTAGTGATCTAATGGCAATCAAGGGTATAATGTTCGCATCTATAGTGATTTGAACATTATCATATAACAATTTGGGCTCTAGCAAAATATTTGCAAGGATAATGCATAGTAAGAATAGCTTCCTATATAGGTGGGAGAATAAGCAGAGTAATAGGATCAATTATGTTCAAGGAACTAATAGAGCTTGCCTCCAAACGCGTCCTCGAAGTCTTCCTCGTAGTCGGGGTCTTTGGGCTCCTGCTCCTCGGTTTTCCTCGTCTATAGACGACCTTAGAGTACGTGAGCTACGTCACATAAAATAATGAAAGCAAAAAGTAATAACGAGGAAAAACCAAAAAATGGAGTGAAGAGGACGGTTTCAAGGGCTAGGGTTTGTCACGACGATTCCGACGGCGTCGGAATCGCTAAAAACGAAGCTACGGTTGAAAAGTTATGGTCTGTGGGAAGTCCGGGGGTATTTTTGTAAAAATCGGGGTTTCTATAAAAAAATAAATTTTTGTAATTTTGGAGACGTGGAGGGGCTAAAATGCAAAAATGCATTTTCGGGCTGGCCGAGGGCCTATTTGTAATTTTTGAAAAAGTTTAGAGGGCTTTATGTAAAAATTTAATGTCTCTTAACTAATATGGGAAAAGGTCGGGGGTTTTATATAAAAGTGGCTTTTCCTGGAATTAGGGATTTATTTTCTAAAGGGAAAAGACGGGAAAATCTAGGGGCGTCGATCCGTGGATCTACGGCCGAGATTTAAATAGGGCGAAGGGGTATGCCCAGATCTAATCTCACCCGTTTGGCTGAGATATGATGGTGGGGGTGTGGCGGTGAGGTTCGACGGCGGCCGGGGCGGCGCGACATGGGAGGCTCGCTAGAATCGAGCCTTCCGGCGACCGAAGACAGACCAAAGGGGAAGGGGAGGGCACGACGATGATCGGGGAGGAGTGGCGGAGGTGTGGGGAGGGGTGGCGACGCGAGGCGGTGTTGGACAGGGGACGGGCTGCCCCGCTAGAGCTTGTCGCGGTGGCGGTGAAAGAGGAAACGGCCGGGTGGCCTTGTTTGGAGGGGGTGAGAGGGTCGGGGAGGTGTGCGGCGTCATGGAAGAGCCGGGCGGCGCTAGAGATCGGCTTGAGGGGGACAGGGGCGATCGGGCGGCGAAGGGGAACAGTGGGGCCGGCCCGCGGCCGGTGGCGGAGGTGGGGAGAGGGAGAAGAAAGGGGGAGGAGGGGCGGAGCTTGCTTGCGAGGTTCTCCGGGAGGCGGTGGCGAGCAAGGGGAAGGAAGGCTGGCTTTTATAGGGGGAGGAGGGGAGGTGCGGCCATGGCGATGCGGCAGCGAGGCGGCGCGATGCGCGGCGAGGCGGGGAAGGGGACCGCGTATGGTGACCCTCCACCGGTAGCCTCTCCCACGCAGCGCTGTCCCGGTTCCAATGTAGAGAGGAGCGTCGTGGAAGCCGAGCCCTTGAAGCATGTACGACGAGTGTTGGGGTAGTAGCCGGCATGCAGTCCATTGGAGTGAGCCACCATGGCGGGCTGGCACATCCAAGCAGCACCCTCGGGGATGCGAGTGGGCTGAACAACCACTCTCTTGCACGGAGTGAGCTTACAACGAACCATCTACAAAGTTTTGAATAGAGGAGGTTAGTAAAATGTTTTCATAAACAAGAAGGTAGTAAAAGCAACAAGATGAGTATAGATAAACAAGTTTTAAGTAAATAATATATATAGTTTTGAGAATAAGCTTTTCAAATAATAGCTAAGACACGAAGACTCTAACTAAACTAGCGTCCTACGGTTGACACGGCTCCGATACCACTTTGTCACACCCAGTCTTAAGGCCAAGACCGAATGCATAGCTATATGTGTGCCGGGATCGGTTAATCACACATATAGAGACAATAGTGAAATAACGAGTATAACCAATGTCATAGTATAACTTATTACATCGTCTCAAGCGTATCTTTATTACATAACTTTATTAAAAAATGTCTCAAAGGACTAAACTAAACTCAGCGGAAGACTCCATACGCCACGAGGCAATCAACCGGGAAACGCACGCCTAGTAGTAGTCTTCATCAAGGTACCTCCTTTCGGCTTCGAGCGAGCGGTAGTGTATAGCAACAGGAAATAGCAAGAGTGAGTACATGTCGTACTCAGCAAGTGTGGGAAAAATGACATGCAAGCTGTATAAAAAGGAAAGCCGACACGGGGTTTGCAATAGAAGCACCTATACTAGTCAAGTTAATTAAACAACCTATTTACTATGTGATAAAAGCACCAACAGGTTACCCCACTCGTTAACCACTGCAAGCTACCCTACTTGCAGAAACCACACTACCCGCTCTGTAGCTCACCTCACTACGAGGTTACCCCACCTGTAGCTACCACAGGGTTACTCCACCCAAACCATCCCTCTAGTTCTCGTGAGGATCCAGGCCGTTCGTGACCGTGAACACGACTGTTAATAACAGTTTTACACTCTGCGAGAGGTTGTACAACTTTACCCACAGGTCGGTGATTCCATCACTATTCGAGTGACTAAAACCTCTATTATGCCAGCACACTTCCTAAGGTATGAGGCCAAAAGATCACAGCAAGGTCTTTTCTAAGGACTTCCCAGCTTGTAAAACGTCCATGCTAAGGTTTCGCCGCCATCAAAGTGACGCATCACCCAGGGGCCCCCTCTTGCACCGTGGCTTCAAGTACTCCGCCTTTCCTCGCTCGAATCCGGAAGACACCTTCTTCCTTCATCCTTCCTCGACGCTCGCAGAACCGGGAAGCTACCTCGGTACTAAACCTTACCTACCCATTATCAGCCCTGTGCTTTGTGCGGAAGTCCTGGGTTGCCGCTCCAAGAACCGGTCCTTATGATCCCCAACGGATACTACCGCAGCCCAATAGTACTACTACGAGTACCTGTGCATTCCCGCACCATCATCCACATCCTCCTGTCGGGATCACCTAAGTTCCATGTTGCTAAAAAGCATCCCCCAATTCATGATCATTATGTTCAAGTGAATAATTAATCAAGCTTAGCATTTAGTTCAATTTGAACCCCATTAAAAGCAACTAGCAATGACGTACCCATCCTAACATACTACACCATAACCAAGGCGACAAGGTAGAATAGGGAACAGGGTATGACACAAATAGGATTCAAATTAAACGAGTAATGCATGTAATGTAAATTCAGAAAGTAAGAAAGTAGGCGCAATGTGCATCAAGGACACTTGCTCTGTCTCCTCTTGCTGTCTGCTGCTCAAACTACGGGTCCTGGGAATCCTCGTACTCTTCCTCGTCTATTTTCGTCACGCCGGAAAACACACATACATAGCAAATAAGAAACAGTACACCAAACAATGCCTACTGTCTATGAAAACAGTACCATTAAATAGTACTCGTCACTACGAACTCGTGAGCGCAAGAATCACCTAAATCGGAGTTACGAGCTAAAACTTATGAACGTTTTAAGATCTAGGGTTTAAATTGTAAAACAGCAGTTTCGGGGACCTATTTATAATTACTGAAATGTACAGGGACCAATTTGTAATTAAGGAAAGTTTAGGGGCCTAAATGAAAAAGTACGGGACTAAAATATAATTTAGGAAAAACTTAGGGGTGTTTATGTAAAATTACAGGACCTAAATATAATTATAAAATTACTCGGGGGCTTAAGTGTAAAAATTACAATACTGCGCCCTAACAGGATTAAATTATAATAATTAATGAACCTAAGGGTGCTTATGTAAAAGTAGGGGGGTTCTTTATTAATTAATTAGGACGACGGGGGTGTTTATGTAAAATAACCGTAACGGTTCGATTAACCTAATCTAAGCCGTAGATCCACGATCCGACGGTTCGAATTGTCCGGCCGGGGCGGCGGCGGTGGCGACGGCCGACGGGTGGCGGCGCCATGGGAGCTCGCCGGAGCTCGCGGAATCTAGGGCCCCGGTGCCCCGTTCTCGACGCGGGAAGCGCCTACGCGATGCGGGAGGGCCCGGCGAACTCACCGAGAGGGTCGCGCGACGATAGGAGAGTGCGGCGGCGGCTCACGACGACGACGGGCAGGCGGAAGACTTCGGCGGCGTCGCGGGGCTCCTCGGACCACGGCTTTGCGTCGGACTTGGCTGGTGGCTGCGGTCGGTCGACGCGAAGGGCGGCGTGCGGTTCACGGGCGGTGCGAGGTCTCCGGGCGGCGGCGCGACGAGCGAGCCCAAGGCGGCGGTGATGGCGATGGCGGGGGTGAGTTAGGGCTCGGGATTTTGGGGATTTTGGTTGCGGAAAAACGGAGCATTGGGTGCGGCGCGTTTACTGAGGGTGCGTCCGCGGCACGCACGCCAAGGATGGTCGGAATCGGCTGCGGATTCACCTCCGATTCGAGTCGGGTTGAGATGGGCTCGCGTGGGCTTGGGAGCGGGCTGGCTGGGCCGAGTCGGGTCGAGACGAGAGGAAGAAGAAAGGGGAGAGGGAAAAGGGGATTGGGCCGAGAAGGATTCGGCCCATGGCCGAGAATTCGGTTTCTTCTTCTTCTATTTTTCTTTTCTTATTTCTAACTTCTAGTTTGTAATTTAAATTCGAACGAATTCTATTCGATTTTCGAAATCAAGTTTTCAAACAAATAAAACCTAATGCAACTATCAGCATGAATGCAACAACATGATTTTATAAATAATAATAAAATAATTTATTTAAATAGAAATTTAATACTTAACCTAGGATAAATACTAGCATCCTAATAAAATAAATCAAAATTTTATTTTATTGCAAAATTTGAAAAATCGAGGTGTTACAAACCTACCCCCTTAAGATGAATCTCGCCCTCGAGATTCGGATGGATCGAGAAAAAGATTAGGGAACTCTTTCTTCGGATCGTCCTCGTTCTCCCATGTAGCTTCCTCCTACGTGTGATTGCTCCACTGAACCTTGCACATACGGTACTTCTTATTCCTTGTGGCCTTCTCAAGGGTATCCAAAATCTTTATTGGGTACTCCGATAAGTAAGATCCTCTCCTATCGTCATTTCCTCGATAGGCAACTGTTCCTCCGGCACTCGTAGATATTTCCTCAATTGAGAGACATGAAAAACATCATGGACATCCGAAATATGTGGTGGTAACTCCAACCGATATGCTACCTCACCCATCCGAGCAATGATCTTGAAAGGACCGATGTATCTAGGAGCCAACTTGCCTCCGATCTTGAAGCGTCGCAAGACTCTCATAGGAGATACCTTGAGGTATACAAAGTCACCAACCTCAAAGCTCAATTCTCTTCTCCAGGTTATCTGCGTAACTCTTACATGCGGATCGAGCAAGCTTTAAATTCTCCCTTACGATGTGAACTTGTCTCTCAGCCTCTTGAAGAATCTCGGGACCAAACGAGTAAGTTCTCTCCTACTTGATCCCAAAACAAAGGCGTTCGCACTTGCGACCATATAGGAACTCAAACGGTGCCATCTTGATACTCTCTTGGTAACTATTGTTGTAGGAGAATTCGGCATATGGAAGGAGCTTATCCCAACTCTTACTATATTGGAGTGCACACGACCTCAACATGTCCTCCAAAATCTGATTCACCCTCTCTGTCTGTCCATCCGTTTGGGGATGATAGGCTGAACTAAAATTCAACTTTGTATCCAAAGACTCATATAACTTCTCCCAAAACCTGGAGGTGAACTGCGTACCTCTATCCGACACAATCTTCTTTGGAACACCATGCGGACACACTATCTTTGCTATGTACAGCTCTGCAAGCCTCGCCCGATATACGTGGTCTTGACGAGGGATAAAATGCGCAACTTTGGTCAATCGATCCACAATAACCCATATAGAATCATATCCTCCCCGAGTCCGAGGTAAACCCACAATGAAATCCATTGCGATCTCTTCCCACTTCCATTCGGGTATCTTGAGTGGTTGTAGGAGTCCAGCTGGTCGTTGTCATTCTGCCTTGACTCTCCGGCATGTATCACACAAAGCCACATACTCGCTACGGCTCTCTTCATTCCGGACCACCAATAGCGAGTCTTCAAATCATGGTACATCTTAGTGCCTCCTGGGTGCATAGAGTATGCCGAGTTATGAGCCTCTCGAAGTATCAACTCTTTAATTTCCTCAACATCCAGCACACGGATCCGTTGCTTGTACCACGGTGTTCCTTGATCGTCAATAGTGAAACCCGGGGCCTTGTTCTCCTGGATCCGTAACTTGATCTCCTGAATGGCAGCATCCTCAAGCTGTCCTTTTCGAATATCACTCTCTAGTGTAGACTCCACTTCCATTGCAATGGCTTCCATGTTAGTCACCCAACCAAGGTTAAGCTTCTCAAACTCTTCACATATATCCGGCGGTAACTCTCTAGTAGCCAATGTGTTCAAATGAGACTTCCTACTCAATGCATCTGCGACCACATTCGCCTTGCCGGGGTGATAGTTGATCTCCAAGTCATAATCCTTGATGAGTTCTAACCATCGGCTCCGCCTCGATTCAGATCGGATCGAGTGAAGAAATATTTCAAACTCTTATGATCCGAGTAGATTTCACACCTCTTCCCAATGAGATAGTGTCTCCAAATCTTGAGAGCGTGAACCACTGCTAGCATTTCCAAGTCATGTGTAGGGTACTTCTCCTCATGTTTCCTTAACCGCCTCGATGCATATGCCACGACTCTTCCTTCTTGCATGAGCACACATCCTATGCCTTGTCCACATGCATCACAATACACCGAGAAAGGCTTCTCCATATCGGGCATGGTCGGAACGGGTGCTGCGGTAAGCCTCTGCTTCAACTCCTGGAAACTAGCTTCTCGCTGAGGTGTCCACTCAAAAGTCTTTCCTTTCTCCAATAATTCTGTCATAGGCTTTGCTATCTTGGAAAACCCTTCGATGAACCGTCCGTAGTATCCTGCCAAATCGAGGAAACTTCGATCTCCGAGACATTCTGCGGTGACTTCCAACTCAACACATCATCGACCTTACCAGGATCCACGGATATTCCTCCTTCCGAGATGACGTGACCAAGAAAAGCAACTTCTTTCAACCAGAATTCACACTTACCGAGCTTAGCATATAACCGATTGTCCCTAAGCTTACGTAGAACAAGACGAAGATGTTCCTCATGTTCTTCCTCATTCTTCGAGAATACCAAGATATCATCAATGAAAACAACCACAAACTTGTCCGAGATATTCCATAAAGACCTTGTTCATCGGATACATGAAGTAGGTCGGAGCATTGGTCAAACCAAAGGACATAACGGTACACTCAAATAATCCATACCGAGTGATGAAGGCCGTCTTGGGAATGTCGGAGGCTCGGACCTTCAATTGGTGATATCCCGAACGAAGATCAATCTTGGAGAATACACAGGCTCCCTTCGACTGATCGAACAAGTCATCAATCCGTGGTAGAGGGTATCTATTCTTGATTGTAACCTCATTGAGTGCACGGTAATCTACACACATTCTCTCGATCACCTCCCTTCTTATCAACAAATATAACTGGGGCTCCCCATGGTGATGCACTAGGGCGGATATAACCTTTATCTAAGAGTTCTTGCAATTGGGTTTTAAGTTCAGCTAACTGTTCACTATCCATCCGATAGGGTCGCTTAAATATAGGAGCTGTACCGGGAACTAATTCAATAACAAATTCAATGTCACGGTCGGGTGGCATACCCGGCAACTCCTCCGGGAAGACATCGGGAAACTCGCTCACCACACGGATCTCCTGAACTGAAATACCCTCCAAATTATTCAACACAATGCTATTGACTGCCCCTTTGCTAGTGATGAGTGCATCGAGCAACATACTCCACTTCCTCTCCCGAGCTAGCTGTCAACTTCACTCGCCTTCTTAGCACAATCAATCGAGACCCTTGTGCTTTCCCAACCAACTCATTCCAAGGATGACGTCAATACCCATAGATTCAAGAACGACTAGGTTTGCAAGGAAATCTACCCCCTTATGATAAGGTTTACCTTACGGCAAACTTGTCTAGCATGCATCTCTCCCCGGGTGAGGTAACTATCATAAGGTTTTTAAGCATTGACATGGGTAGATTATGTTTTTGAACGAAGGCAGCAGATACGAATGAATGCGATGCTCCGAGTATCAAATAAGACAACTGCATTTTGATCATAGACAGAAAACATACCAATCACGACGTCCGGAGCCTCTTGAGCATCTTCAATGTCCACATGGTTGACACGTGCACGCACATGGTTCTGTTTGGCTGGAGTAGGTGCAGCATTGGCATTGCGGCTCGGAGTGTTGTTAGCAACTTGAGCCGGGAGTCCGAGCTGGGCGATTCCGAGGACACTTATCAGCAAAATGTCCTATCTGTCCACAACGGAAACAGGGTCCACGGCCTCCGAGTGTTCTGTCCATTGTTGGGCCTCTGCTGAGTTGATGAGGCCTGATTGTTGTTGGGACGCTGCATCCGACGCCGAGGAGTACCATAGCCTTGTCCAGCACCTTGGGTCCTCTCGCTGGCCATTCTGCTGTCCCCCTGCTGAGCTGGACGATAGACAGGTCCCGCAGATGAAGAACTGAAACAGGGCTTAGTGTTGTTCCTTTCCTGCTGCGCTCGGCGCTCCAGCTTGCGCTTGCGATCCATCCTACCCCTCCTGTTCTCCGGAATCGGTGCGCGATCCACTAGGGACTCGGAAGTTCACAAAGTCCCTAGACTCCAAAGCATAAGCAAGACCATCATTCAGTCCCTCCAGGAAGTGCTCTTGCTTCTTCTCATCGGTGTCCACTTCTCCTGGAGCATAGCATGAAAGCTGGGTGAAGCGGTGCAGATACTCAGCCGACGGACATGGAACCTTGCACCAAGTCCTGGAACTCCTTCTTCTTGACTTTCATGACACCACGAGGAACATGGTGAGCCCCGAAACTGGTCACAAACTCCTGCCAAGTGATATTAGTCGGGTCCCGATGGGCATTCACCAATGCCTCCCACCATTCAGCAGCTGGGCCCTCAAGCTGGTGTGAAGCATACAACACCTTCTCCTCGTCGTTGCACTCGAACAACTAGCAGCTTCTTCTCAATGGTCTTCAGCCGAGTCATCAGCATCAAGAGGATCCTTAGCTTGTGAGAATGGCACGGGTTTGGTCCTCCGGAACTCTCCCAACTTATCCCTAGGTGGCGGAGCCGGCGCTTCGTGGTTCCGGTTCGATGGTTCTGCTGGTTCTGCTGCATCGTCCGAAGGATCCGGGCTTGCATGGCCAAAACTTGTGCCGAGTAGGTTCCGGTGGTGCATCCCCATCGTTGTCGTTGTTGTTGTTGTTGCGCCTCGCCATCTGTTGGGTCAAACGAGATTGAAAAGTTCACGTCATGTTTGCACGGTCAACAAGGAAAAGATCATGATAAAGATAATCAAGGACATGATGGAAGTAGAAATAGAGCGACAAGTATAAGAAAAAGGGTAGATAATAAGAATTAAGCAGGAGATGAGCAATATTATAGGAAATTGGACATATCAACGGGCAACATAGATATTCCATGAGATAGAAGTAAATAGCTATGAATGAGTATAAACAAATGATATGGAGAGGTGATAAGGATATAGATAAAAGAACTAAAGAGAGAATATAACCCAAACTAATACTTTATTAACTCATTAATGTATGATAAACGGATGGTTGTAAGACATGCCTTACATCCCATCGACACTCAAGCAAAAACTCCAAATGACAAGCATCACTCCAAACATTGTAGCAAACCGAGCATGAGGACGTACTAAGACTAAGACTATCTATCGACGGTAAACTTTAACTAACTCGATTAACTACTCGACCTATCCTCATGGACCTAAGTGATGACTCTCTTGGACAACTACTCCTCCGGAGGTGGCGGGGGTGGTGCGGTTGCCAAACGCGAAGCTCTCCGCGAGGAGGGGAGCTAGGCGGCACGGTGGGTGATGGTGGCGCCTCCTCGGGGTCTTCCTCGTCCTCTTCATCCTCGGGGGTCAGCATCTCATGGAGAGACATGATCCTCTCCTCTTGCTCCTCGTTGCGGCGGTGTAGATCTTCAATCTCATCCAAAGCCTCCGTCAGCATGAAGTCCATAGCTCTAGTGAGGCGCACTTGCTCCTGAAGTCCATCACTTCGTTGTCTCCGGCAGGTGCGGGCATCACTGTAGTGTCCAAGCTGCAGCTATCTCTGTAGGGGAAGTGAGCAAGCCGGGAGTGGCGCATATTAGTGTCCCTCCCGGCGCGTAACACAAGAAGAGCTTGACGAGCAGCATCGCGAATCCCAGCATCGAAGGTAGATCTTGGGGCGGTGGCGTGGTGCTCACGAAGGGTGCGGCGCATGCCGTCATCCGTGCACTCGGTGGTAGAGGATCACCGACACCCTCCACCGGTAGCCTCTCCCACGCAGCGCTGTCCTGGTTCCAATGTAGAGAGGAGCGTCGTGGAAGCCGAGCCCTTGAAGCATGTACGACGAGTGTTGGGGTAGTAGCCGGCATGCGATCCATTGGAGTGAGCCACCATGGCGGGCTGGCACATCCAAGCAGCGCCCTCGGGGATGCGAGTGGGCTGAACAACCACTCTCTTGCACGGAGTGAGCTTACAACGAACCATCTACAAAGTTTTGAATAGAGGAGGTTAGTAAAGTGTTTTCATAAACAAGAAGGTAGT
This sequence comes from Chloris gayana, assembly GCA_031894775.1. Taxonomy (NCBI): domain Eukaryota; kingdom Viridiplantae; phylum Streptophyta; class Magnoliopsida; order Poales; family Poaceae; genus Chloris; species Chloris gayana. The sequence goes on along the minus strand of JAUNZO010000248.1, from coordinate 306,315 downwards.
AAAAGCAACAAGATGAGTATAGATAAACAAGTTTTAAGTAATATATATAGTTTTGAGAATAAGCTTTTCAAATAATAGCTAAGACACGAAGACTCTAACTAAACTAGCGTCCTACGGTTGACATAGCTACGATACGACTTTGTCACACCCGGTCTTAAGGCCAAGACCGAATGCATAGCTATATGTGTGCCAGGATCGGTTAATCACACATATAGAGACAATAGTGAAATAACGAGTATAACCAATGTCATAGTATAACTTATTACATCGCCTCAAGCGTATCTTTATTACATAACTTTATTAAAAAAAATGTCTCGAAGGACTAAACTAAACTCCACGGAAGACTCCATACGCCACGAGGCAATCAACCGGGAAACGCACGCCTAGTAGTAGTCTTCATCAAGGTACCTCCTTTCGGCTTACGAGCAGCGGTAGTGTATAGCAACAGAAATAGCAAGAGTGAGTACATGTCGTACTCAGCAAGTGTGGGAAAAATGACATGCAAGCTGTATAAAAAGGAAAGCCGACACGGGGTTTGCAATAGAAGCACCTATACTAGTCAAGTTAATTAAACAACCTATTTACTATGTGATAAAAGCACCAACAGGTTACCCCACTGTTAACCACTGCAAGCTACCCTACTTGCAGAAACCACACTACAGAGTTACCCCGCCTGTAGCTCACCTCACTACAAGTTACCCCACCTGTAGCTACCACGGGGTTACTCCATCCAAACCATCCCTCTAGTTCTCGTGAGGATCCGGGCCGTTCGTGACCGTGAACACGGCTGTTAATAACAATTTTTACACTCTGCAGAGGTTGCACAACTTTACCCACGGGTCGGTGATTCCATCACTATTCGGTGACTAAAACCTCTATTATGCCAGCACACTTCCTAAGGTATGAGGCCAAGAGATCACCGCAAGGTCTTTTCTAAGGACTTCCCGACTTGCAAAACGTCCATGCTAAGGTTTCGCCGCCATCAAAGTGACGCATCACCTAGGGGCCCCCTCTTGCACCGTGGCTTCAAGTACTCCGCCTTTCCTCGCCCGAATCCGGAAGACACCTTCTTCCTTCATCCTTCCTCGACGCTCGCAGAGCCGGGAAGCTACCTCGGTACTAAACCTTACCTACCCATTATCAGCCCTGTGCTTTGTGCGGAAGTCCTGGGTTGCCGCTCCAAGAACCGGTCCTTATGATCCCCAACGAGATACTACCGCAGCCCAATAGTACTACTACGAGTACCTGTGCATTCCCGCACCATCATCCACATCCTCCTGTCGGGATCACCTAAGTTCCATGTTGCTAAAAAGCATCCCCCAATTCATGATCATTATGTTCAAGTGAATAATTAATCAAGCTTAGCATTTAGTTCAATTTGAACCCCATTAAAAGGAACTAGCAATGACGTACCCATCCTAACATACTACACCATAACCAAGGCGACAAGGTAGAATAGGGAACAGGGTATGACACAAATAGGATTCAAATTAAACGAGTAATGCATGTAATGTAAATTCAGAAAGTAAGAAAGTAGGCGCAATGTGCATCAAGGACACTTGCCTGTCTCCTCTTGCTGCTGCTGCTCAAACTCGGGTCCTGGGAATCCTCGTACTCTTCCTCGTCTATTTTCGTCACGCCGGAAAACACACATACATAGCAAATAAGAAACAGTACACCAAACAATGCCTACTGTCTATGAAAACAGTACCATTAAATAGTACTCGTCACTACGAACTCGTGAGCGCAAGAATCACCTAAATCGGAGTTACGAGCTAAAAGTTATGAACGTTTTAAGATCTAGGGTTTAAATTGTAAAACAAGCAGTTTCAGGGACCTATTTATAATTACTGAAATGTATAGGGACCTATTTGTAATTAAGGAAAGTTTAGGGGCCTAAATGAAAAAGTACGGGACTAAAATATAATTTAGGAAAAACTTAGGGGTGTTTATGTAAAATTACGGGACGTAAATATAATTATAAAATTACTCGGGGCTTAAGTGTAAAAATTACAATATCTGCGCCTAACGAGATTAAATTATAATTATTAATGAACCTAAGGGTGCTTATGTAAAAGTGGGGGGTTCTTTATTAATTAATTAAGACGACGGGGGTGTTTATGTAAAATAACCGTAACGGTTCGATTAACCTAATCTAAGCCGTAAAATAACCGTAACGGTTCGGAATTGTCCGGCCGGGCGGCGGCGGTGGCGACGGCCGACGGGTGGCGGCGCCATGGGAGCTCGCCGGAGCTCGCGGAATCTAGGGCCCCGGTGCCCCGTTCTCGACGCGGGAAGCGCCTACGCGATGCGGGAGGGCCCGGCGAACTCACCGGAGGGTCGCGCGACGACGGGAGAGTGCGGCGGCGGCTCGCGACGACGACGGGCGAGCGGAAGACTTCGGCGGCGTCGCGGGGGCTCCTCGGACCACGGCTTTGCATCGGAGTTGGGCGGCGGGCTGCGGTCGGTCGACGCGAAGGGCGGCGTGCGGTTCACGGGCGGTGCGAGGTCTCCGAGCGGCGGCGCGACGAGCGAGCCCAAGGCGGCGGTGATGGCAATGGTGGGGGTGAGTTAGGGCTCGGGATTTTGGGGATTTTGGTTGCGGAAAAACGGAGCATTGGGTGCGGCGCGTTTTATAGGGGTGCGTCCGCGGCACGCACGCCAAGGATGGTCGGAATCGGGCTGCGGATTCACCTCCGATTCGAGTCGGGTTGAGATGGGCTCGCGTGGGCTTGGGAGCGGGCTGGCTCGGGCCGAGTCGGGTCGGAGACGGAGGAAGAAGAAAGGGGAGAGGGAAAAGGGGATTGGGCCGAGAAGGATTCGGCCCATGGCCGAGGAATTCGGTTTCTTCTTCTTCTATTTTTCTTTTCTTATTTCTAACTTCTAGTTTGTAATTTAAATTCGAACGAATTCTATTCGATTTTCGAAATCAAGTTTTCAAACAAATAAAACCTAATGCAACTATCAGCATGAATGCAACAACATGATTTTATAAATAATAATAAAATAATTTATTTAAATAGAAATTTAATACTTAACCTAGGATAAATACTAGCATCCTAATAGAATAAATCAAAATTTTATTTTATTGCAAAATTTGAAAAATCGGGGTGTTACAGCAGTGGGAAGGAAAAGATGGTATTGCGGACCGATAGTAAAAAAAATGAAGAAAAATAAAAGTAAAGCAAATAAAATAGAAACAACCAAGTTTGCAAGTGTTAGGATTTTATTTTAAAAATTCTATGTGTCATTTTACTATATGTGTAGTTTGGGTTTTAATTCCTAGTAAATTCTCGTAATTATTTTTACTGAATAAAATAAAATGATTTAATTAGTGATTTTTAATTTGGCAAAAAATCGGGGTGTTACAGTCGTAGTGTTGGACGGTCTCTCCACCCTTTGTGCAAAGTGTTGGTCACGGTGGATGCACGGATTTGTGAGTAGACGGAGGGTGTGTTATTACCCTTGGACCCGACGCTACTGTGGCTGTATGTGGAGTGCACACTCGGAGGGAGGACACGGCTGATATCTATGGTGATCTTGTGAAAGGTGGCCATACGTGTTCTTAAATGATGCGTATATCGTGCATTTGGGTTTCCCCTGCAGGGTGTAAATTGATATATATCGCCGTCCCTCGCGGTGATGAGTACCACTTGTCTCGAGCAGATTACATCGTAGTAAGAAAGAGAATATGATGAATAAGCTTGCTGATTTTGCAGAATTACTTCATGTATTGCAACCATGTTTTGTTAGAATTGCTCACTAAATTTATATTTATGTTTATACCCTTTTAAATTGGCTAAAACATGAAAATTTCAGAAAACATAGGTGCTGGTTTTGGCTAATTTCAGCAAGCCCGGTCAAGCCCCATGCATATTAGAGTTGGTTCTTAGAACCCTTTTTGACGGGTAAGCCTTACGGAGTCTATTAGATACTCGGGGTTTGTGTTTAAATTAATTTCAGGAGTCCCGCAGCCCGATTACTGTGATTGCTGCGGGAAGTTTGTGTGGCAAGGTGAGGAGCCCCAGGAGTGGACCGTGGAATGGGCTCCATCTTCACCAAACCAAGAGTGAGGCCATGTTGTATTGGCTGATGTGGTCTCCTAAATAAGTTGTATATATTTATTGTCGAGAAATTTCGCTTCCGCACATTGTATATTAAGTAATGTAAATCTGAATTTGAACTTCAAATGGTATTGTAATCTGAATTCAGAGTTTATGGTTTGTAATAACTAGAATATCATATGTAAAATTTGCTACCTACGCACTTAATTATGTTATGTAAATTGTGAATGCATGGTTGATGTATGTGCAATGTACGTTCGCTTACGTCGAATATCTCCCGATATGATTCTGTGCGACAATCCCTCCTGCTTTGCAAGGTAGGGGTGTCACATATTAGCTCTACCATGGTGTTTAACATCCTTATCATATTTCCAGGGTCAACCTAATAAAAGCGAAGATGCTTGCATAGGTACAACATCAAAGTCAGCATAATCTTGATAAGAACCACACGAGAAATGCATGAGTGCATAAGTTATTACACTTGCCTTATCACTGTTGTTAAGCCATAGTCACGTGGTACGGGTGAGGAAGCGTGCATGTAGTCAAGCCAAGCTTGGTGACCAAATCTGCACTCACCAAGTTGTTGCACGTCCCACTATCCATGATACTAAGAACATGTCGCACCTGGACAACAACATAGAGATGGAACAAATTGTGGCGCTGAATTTTTTGTTGTTCCTCATGTCCCAACAGAGCGAGACAAGACACGCTGCACAATATGGTTAGGAAAACCCACAACGGCAACCATCAAATCAATATCCACCTCATTCTCCACCCCATCTGCATTAATGTTAACAACAACAAGCAAATCATCTTCAACATCACTAGCACTTACATATCCGTCTCTATCGGGTGCAGCAATGCATGTCCGGCGACTTGGACAATCCTTCATAGCGTGTCCCATATTCTTACAGCGGTGGCACACAATATTGGCTAAACTGTTGGTCCAAGCACTGTGTCCATCCTTCTTTGGCGTATCTGACTGCACGGAAGGCAAACTACTCACCTCCGAGGTAGTGGTAGTAGGAGGCGATGGTGTTGTTGGCTTCGTAGCCGTAAATCGCCTTGTCAAAGTCAAAACGCTACTAAAAAGGCCTCCCGAGTGTTGGACCTGAAAGGATTAATATCATGGCATCCTGCACTTCTCTTTCAGCCTTAAGAGAAAGATGATACAATTGGCTGAACCTGTTCCATTCTTTGTAATAAAAAATATCCTATGTATCAAGGTTCAAGCCACCAAAAGATCTAGCACAAAATTCCTCATCACAATCATGTATACACCTATAAGCAATTCCTGATAATAATCCTCCACTAACTTATCACCTTGTTTTAAATTTTGTAACATTAAAGACAAATCATGTTGGTAATAAGGAGGAACAAAGCGAGATTTCATGTTTGCTTTAAAACAGGCCAAGATTCATGAATAACAACATTATTAGCGTTGCAAAGATCATTCCACCAAAAAAGGGCAAGTCTAACTCTTTGTTCAATAGGAACTAAATGAGAATTAAATTTTTGAACAACAGCGAGTTCCCAATCTAGATAAGACTCTAGATTAGTAGAACCAGCAAATGGAAGCATGGTAAATTCAGCTTTTGTAAAAGCATCATTATTAGCATGATTATGGTTACCTCCCATACCATAACGATTACGGTGTAGACGGTCTACATCACGATCAACATCAGCATCATGGGGTCACTCCCGCTATGGTGGAGGTTGGTTCTCCACATGTTCCATCCGGGTCGTCGGGCCGTTGATATGGCCCATGAGCTCCTCAAACTTCTTCGTAATGAAGGCACGTTGCTCTTCACCAAACCGTGTAAGCTCGGTTTTAGACACGTAATCATCAAAAGTCGTGGGGACTATGAAGAATCACCCTCTTTCCTAGAACCTTTTTCTTTCCCTGCCATGGTTAGTAAAGGGCAGAAGACAACACAAAAGTTTTATCCCTAACCAACTAATGGGATGTGTGGGAAGGGGAATGCAATAACATAAATGGCTTGCCATCGTCTTACAAGTATTCTTACCAAAGCGAACAGGATGGTACAATCTGTTGTTGAGATTGGGTATAACAGTTGTAAAGACAAACATGTGCTAACGGAAGTATGTATGTGGAGCTATAGGTAGGCTCGAAAGACAGCACAGATTAGCGAGATCGAAAGTAGATAAGACAAGTTCAATTAGTATCCAAAGCACAAGTCACAATTGCTAGCTAAGACATCTTCCTAGACGAAGCACAACAAGTTGGAAGAAAGAACGATGGAAAAAAACTCAAAGAACAAGCAAAACAACAACTCGCCAAAGATTTGATCTTTTCTAGAATTTCTGGGCAATTTTACAAAAGGCACTAGTAGGAATCAAGATTTTATTATTCTTCACTTACTTTTTTATATGTTCTCCAAACTCTTATCATAAGAGATTGAACCACAAAAATTGGGAACTCAAACTGATTTAAGATGTGTCCTACATAAACTAAAAAGATGTGTCGAAAAGCATGCAAGAAATTTTATTTTTTTATTTTTTCCTATTTTTAAAAATTTATTTGAGGGATCGAAACTACCATTGGTGGTTTCGGATACGGCCCAAATGGAGTCAAGGAACTGCTAGAAAAAAATTTAGCTGAAACATACAACCGAGCGAAAAGTTATGGCTGTTTTACCAAAGGTATGTCAACTCGGGGTTTTCAGGCAGCACAACTTGACGAGCACGGCGGCGGGAACTAGGGCAAAGCTTCCCTATTTTAATCACAGCAAAGTGATCGATGGTATTAACTTCCATGAAGAGCTAGGTATTTGCTAGATGATGAAACAAAGGGGGGGGCGCAGCGAGGCAGGGCGGAAACAAAAGGCGGCTCGCAACCTATCTAGGGCTAGCACGACAAGAATTCACACAAAGGCAGCTAGCGGTGGCAAGTCAAGTAATATGGTAGCTCGACTTGTAGCTTCGTTAATGGTGGATGGGATAGCGGTTGAAACAAAGAAACAGCGAGGGCACATTATACTACGACGACGAAACACAACTTAAACTAGCAACAAGACTCGACCACGGACACAAACTCAACAAAACAATCTAGAAATGAAATTGCAAGGCTAAAAGGGCGGTAGGACAGCAGAAAGTGTAAAAATATTTTAGGCTTTTTTGTGGATTGTAGGTGATGAAAAAACTAATCTAAAAGGATAACACGATTACCTCATGGACAACCTAGAAATCTGATACCACTTGATAAGATCTAGGCCCTAGAGGTAGATGGCTAATTCGATTGTAGTGATGTTGACGTTGACAATCTGGCTTCGAATCAAGCACGATTCAACCCTGCAACCGCTACATCGGTGCTCCGTAGATTATCAAACAAGGAAAACTTGATGGACCTTGCCAAAAAGGCTTTTCCAGTAAGCGAATCGAGAATACAAACAAGAAGATATAAACACGCAAACTGAAATTGCAAATAGAAATCTAAGATTGAATATGATAGCCTCTAGAAACTTGGATAAGAATCCCATAATTTTAATAATATCTTAAATTCTACCTTACTGGCCCTACGCAGCCCTCCCCACCTCAGCAAAGCAGGATTAGAAAGGACATCAAAGGTGTCAAACAGACTAGTTTAAGTAATGATGGGGTAAAATAAACCAAAAGGTTAGTTAAGGGGTTTGCTAGACACATCAACGATAGTTTGAGAGAGTAAAATAAACACTATCCTTCTTCGAAGAAGTTGGATGGGAACCGGGCAGTACAGGTATGACATGTGCTAGGAAGTTGGTGAGATCCGAAAAAATGCGCTATATATCTCAGCTTGGGCTGGACTGCTCGGTTGCACGGGTTAGTTGGGGCCAAGATTAAATACTATTTTATTTAGGATTCATCCATCATGCTACTTAACGGGTTTGTCTCATGTTTTTGTAGGGATCACTAATACTTAACGGGTTTGTTCATGCACCCAATAAGGTGGTTGAATATGATAGCCTTTAGAAAGCTGGATAAGAATCCAACGGCTGAGGACTTTGACTGAAAGTTTGAACTTTCAATCGACTGAAAACTATCAAAATCTTTAAGTAAATAGTTTTAATAATATCTTAAATTCTACCTTGCCCGCCCTACCCAGCCCTCCCAACCTCAGCAAAGCAGCCCTCCCCACCAACTTCCTAGCAATGAGATGTGCTAGGAAGTTGGTGCGATCCGAAATCAACGCGCTATATATCTCAGCTTGGGCTGGACTGTGCTCGGTTGCACGGGTTGCACGGGTTGGTTGGGGCCAAGATTAAATACTGCTTTATTTAGGATTCATCAATCATGCTACTTTTTTTAAAACAGTCCACCGGAGGACTTGTCTCTGTCGATATATCGAGGAGAGATGAAGAGTAGGTGCGTTGAACTAGAGCTAGCCCCAATGAAATGAAATGTCCGTGCTGTTGATCGACTAGTATAGCGCGTCTGTGGTGCATTTTGCCGCTAGCTGTTTCATCTGTTTGGACCGCTGGGAACAATAAGCAGCTAGCGCAATGTCGTTGGAAGATTCAGTGGAGGCAACGCTGAGCAACCTACGCGAAGTTGCTCCGCAATGGAGGGCGCAGCCATTCACCATCTTCCGAGTGCCCTCCTACGTCCGCGAGGGTGACCGTACGGCCTACGAGCCGCGCGTGGTGTCCATCGGCCCTTACTACCACGGCAGGGAGGCTCTCCGTGCCATGGAGGAGCACAAGTGGCGCTACTTCCATGGCTTCATGTCCCGCAACACGCAGCTCCAGGCGCGCACCGTGGTGGAGGAGATTCGGTCCCTGGAAGCCCGGGCACGCGCGTGCTACAGCGAGCGCCCATCCAAGCTCAGCACGGAGGACTTGGTCCAGATGCTGATCCTGGACGGCTGCTTCATCATCGAGTTCTTCTTCAAGTGGCACACCAAGGAGCCGGACGCGCTCCTGGACGTTGGCTGGGGGCACTCGCTCATCACGACCGACTTGCTCCTGCTGGAGAACCAGATCCCCTTCTTCGTAGTGGAGAGGCTTTACGGATTCGTCCACAATAGCCCGCAGGATAGCAGGACAAATCTCCTCACTCTAATCCTCTGTTACATAGGCAATGATGAGGACCCCCTGACGATCCCTTCCGGCACCTGCGACATCCATCACCTCCTTCACCTGTACCACGAGGGCTTCGTGCCCAAGGTATCGTCGGGAGCGACCACCCAGCGGGAGAAGAAGATGCGGTACACGCGGGTGATTCCGGGTGCCGCCGAGTTGAGCGCGGCAGGGGTGTCCTTTAGGAAGATCAATAAGCAGGGGTATTTTTCAAGGGCGGCAGAGCTGTCCAAGGGCTATTTTTCAAGGGCGGCAGAGGCGGTGTCCAGTAAGCAGAACATCTATCATGTGGTCTTCCACCGGCACCGAGGCGTGATGAAGCTACCCTCCATGGTGATTGATGGTATGAAGAGGCCGCTCCTCACCAACCTCATGGCATTCGAGCAGACCCTGGGCGGGCCCAATCCCGGGGTGGTCACAAGCTACGTCTGGCTCATGGGCATGCTCATCCGCACGCCGCAGGACGTGCAGCTGCTCCGCGAGCGCGACATCCTAGACAATCTCCTGGCAAATGACGAGGAGGCGGCCCGTTTCTTCAGCCACCTTGGAGACGGTGGCGCCATGAACTACGAGGGGATGGCCTTCCCCGACCTGCACGAGAACGTGTTGCGCTACTCCGACTCGTGGTGGCACAAGAACATGGCCAAGCTCAGGCGCGATTACTTCAGCAATCCGTGGTCCGCTATTGCCGTCATCTTCGCGACCCTGGCCTTTGCGCTTACCGCTATACAAACCTACTTCACCGTATTTCCCAAATGATGATTGTCGACGATCGTTTAAACTTCGATCCTTTTTTTAGCAGCGCACAAATATAATCATGCATGGCTTCTGTTGTATTTCAATTAGTGCATCCGGTTTATTTCTTACTCCTTCCTTTTATCCCAAGATAATATGTAATTTACCTCTTCATCTGGTCCAATTTGTCCTTAACCACCAATAGCTTATATAATCTGATCAAGCACTGTCGCGGCAGATACACGCTTCCATCACTAAAAAACTGAACTGTAGCGGTCCGTGGCAAAACCAGTCGCCTCTACAGAGGTGTGATCTAGAAGCGGCTGCTGTTTCCACCCACTGCTACTTGTGTTATCAATTAAAATCTTACATTTACAACAGATATCACAGAATATTCACAACACGTCATTAACTCATATAATCACAAATATATTCACATCGTCTCCCCTACAATTCATACCCATAAATATGTCCGAAATTCACAAGTAATCAATGTTGTACAATTCATACTTCAACATTCCATGGTCCGCTGCTGCCCTCATCTTCGCAACCCTGGCCTTTGCGCTTACGGCTATACAAACCTACTTCACCATATTTCCCACATTATGATTGCTGTTCAATTTCCTTTTTTAGAAGCCCACAAAATAATGATGGTTACTGTTGTTATACCATGGAAAATATCCTTTCGTCGGCTTATTTCTTACTCCTTCCTTTTATCCCAAGATAAGTAATTGACCTCTAAATCTGGTCGAATTTGTCATTGCCCAATAGTTTATATAAATCTGTCAAGCACTGTAGCAGCAGATACGGCGATGCTTCTGTCGCTAAAATTATGGACCGTGTGGCAACACCAGCCACTTACTGTGCTGTAGAGGCGGCTGATGTTTCCACCAGCCCCTATTTTTATTTATGTTAAAAGAGTATTTTTCTGATATTGCTCTAGAGGCGACTGGTGTTGCCACCAGCCCCTATTTTTATTTATGTTAAAAAAGTAATTTCTGATATCACTTAAAATCTTGCATTTACAATAGATATCACAGAATGTTGGCAACACATCATCAACTCATATATTCAGAAATGTATCCATATTTGTCCCTAGGATTCATACCCATATATAAGTCCAAAATTCACAAGTACTCGATGTCATACAAAGTCTAACTCATACTTATCAACTTGTTCATCACTATGAGGCTCGTATGAGTGTTTCGAATACACCACTCGCAAAAAAGCCTCCTTTCACGAACATTCCCTAACTACAATTACGATGGATGACCTCTCTTGGAGCGAAGGGAGACAAAATATAGTATATATGATTTATACTTAAGTGAGGTCTCGCTGGAGAGAGGAGTCACTTTCTAATCTCATGTCGACATTGGTTTTTGTCTCCTAGTTAACAAAATTTACAACAAAATTAATTATAAATATCAGGGTCACCTTATAGCATGTTGTTCGTGAAAGGAGCTGGTCCAGGGAAAGGAACCATCTCTACAGGAGTCGAGGAGCCGAGGAGAAGCACTAGGAGGCAATTTGGAGATCTTAGCTAGTCTTTGAGAGAATAACTTGAGCATCGACAAGCCTCTAATCTAGATTAGGGTGATCATAGAGAGTGGCTTAGGCTATTACTCGTTGTTTATGGCAGGGTCTAGATCGGTTAGGAGTCAGTGTGGAACACTCTGTGAAGGTTGTGGAGGCCATAACAAATGTTTGTGAGAGGTTCAGGCTCACCTTGAGAAGGAAGACCTCTAGTTAGCACCTGTGATCGAACTCAAGGAGCGCGGTAATGAGCACGGAATGGATCAGTAGAACAAGTCCTCGAGGGAGACAAGCTTTTGACATGTCGAGGTAGTGGTTACACGGTGTGACATCACTAGGGAGAGTGAAGCAGGCTCATGGGCGAGCAGTCCACTCTCTCGAGTGGTAGGGGAGCTTGTTACTCCGGTGAGAGTAGGCTCAACAAGAGGTAGTGGAAGGTTCCATCCTTCCGAGACCTCGGGCTAATAATCCATGAGCATTTCCTAAATTCCCTCTTTTGGCTTGCTTGCTTGTTGTTGGGCTTGACTTCGCTTGCATCTTATCATGCCACTAGATGTTTAGGAACTTAGCCTTGTAATGTGTGCATTAGGGCCGATTTTTAGTTGGTGATTCGGTAATTGTTTGAGAAGAGAAACAAGGTTTCATAAGTTCACCGATTCGCAGACACCATAAATTTAAAATAAAATAATTATAAACACAAACTAAAAAGTACTTAATTAATCGTAGCTAATATTACTTCATTAATTCTAAATAATTTAATTGTTATTAACAAAACGTGGAGGACATCAGTGACGGCGGTGTGGTGGAGAGCTCGGGCATAGCGACAGAGGTGCTTGAGGACAGCAGTGCAACAGAGAAGCTCAGGACGGTAGCACGACGACGGAGCTCGTGGAGGAGGAGGAGGTCACATCGCCGTCCGCCGCTAATAAACTTTTATAGTGGTGGATGTCATGTGGCCCACCGCTGCTAATTGTTTGTAGCAGCCGTCCACATTCATGCTACCGTGCCAGATCTGTAGCAGCGGCCTGCATGGCATGCGGGGCTGCCTCTCTACACTGCATATTAGGTGTAGTGCAAATTCTATATTATGTAAATTATATATACTATGAAAATATATCAAATGCATTATAATCACCGGTCAAAGACAGATTGGATCGAATCTAAATGTAAACTAGTTTGCGGACTGAAGTTATTGATAACAAAGTACAGAAAATGCTTTTCGTACAGCTCGCGATAACTGTCATTAGCCAAACAGTACCTCTATCGCTATGTTTCAGACCTAAACATACCTGATTACCTGTACTCCCAGAGAAAGCACATCATTGAGCTATTATATTATTCAATGTAGATAGTGCAGCTGAGCTGGCAGCATCTTTCACAAACCGTGGATGCCATCTGAATGAATTATGTAACAGGTTATCTGCCAATCAGCTGAGTTATGATTCGATCATGCCATATCTTTCTGTTCAAACAAATATTTCTTTCATATCTTTATATAAATTTTAATAAAATAAATAGTTAAAAATGCTTATATATTGGGATAGAAGTTGTAATCTAAACTTCTTTAATAGAGTAGATGATAAAAAAGTTTAAAAATAAGCTCCTTGGCAACACCTATTACGGGCGAAGCAATATACCTGTGTCACTAGGTGTCAGAACCTAAGCAATACTCTACCTGATTTCGTGTCCTTCCCTGAGGAACCGCATCTTTGAGGTACTGTATTATACAATATAAATACTGGAGTAAATCGCATCATTGACAAACCACAGATGCCATCTGAGGTACTTTAATAGGTTGTTTACCAGTCAGCCACGCTATGATTTAATCAATTCATATCTTTCCATCCATTACTACAAAACGATCCTTCAGTGGTAGTTTTCTCTTTTATATGCCACCTCTAAGCTGGCGTCAATAGGAGTGGGCAGCCACTAAGCTCTGCAAGCCAAGTGGTAGTTCTACATTGGGTTCTTGTCTTTAGCGGCGGTGTCAATATGATGCCGTTAAAATCACTACCGGAGGGCATGCATGGCATCAAGGAAACCGACACTTTGTCATTTCACATTATAATGTGAAATGATGTCATATACCTACCACTGGAAATTAAAATTGCAAAAACTCACACAAAAATTTTAAACACATAGATTCCTGTGAAAATGAAAAGCACAAAATTCAAGTTTGGATCATCATAACAAGAAATAATTTATAAGCAAAAGATAACAACAATGATTCAATAACACAAGTTTACACCATCTTCACAGCAACAAAATAGTATATATATAAAGTGTTCATCCACCTAACCTACCTTTCTTCTCATTCAGCCAACTGTGTGAATCAGAGATGGTAGCGCGGACAAAGCTAGCTCGAGGACAAAGACAGCTTAGAAGTCGACAATTGTAGTTTAAATATGATGGCATGCCTCACGCAGGAATCTGCATTGGATCAAACAAATAGTAACATGTGAGAATCAGGGGAGATCACCCCGCAAGGCTGGAGGAGGAAGACAGCTTGGAAGTCAACTGTTGTAATTTGAACATGATGGTACGCCTCATGTAGGAATCTCCGTTGGAACAAACAATTAGTAGTACGCAAGACTCTAGGAGGAAGACCGATTGGATACAAACAAATAGTACTACACGAGAAAATGAGACTATATTCTATCCGTATTGACACTGACGCGATTTGATATGAAATGATTTTATTCTCTAGGATGTTATTTACTGTTGTAGCCACATCTTTATGAGCTGCAAAACGTCAATGATCCTTTGCAATATATCAGTCCAAATAGAAACAAGATGAATTCCTCGGTGCATTGCTACGGGAATTTTGTGGACACTTAGGACGTATTTGGCATGATTCTGCTCTACGGTGGAGTAGCCCTGCTCCAAAACTCCATCGTGGAGCTGCTCTGCTGTGGAGTTGGAGTTCCTTGTTGACGTGTTTGGCTAGTTGCTTGTTCTAGCTCCAAAAAAGAGAATTTTCAACATAAATTGTCCTTGTTGCCCATAACTCATGACCCTACCTGTCATCCTCTATATTTTTTCCTCCTTTTTTCGCATTATCTTCTGGACGCGAGCCATGGTGGAGGCACGCCGTGTCGTGGGAGCAGAGCGTCGACGCCTTCGACCGGATGCTGATCCTGGACAGCTGCTTCATCCTCGAGTTCTTTTTCAAGTCGCACACCAAGCAGCCGGATGCACTCTTGGACGTTGGCTGGGACACTTGCTCATGACCGTAACATCGCACTCTAGGGAGTACACTATGTATACGTATTGATCACTGGATCAGTAGTTGCACACATGGATGATATAAACCCGATATAACAATCTTTATTAATTCCTCAAAGGGAAATAGCTAGGGGATGCATGGTCTGGATTACTGAAAGTGCATCTAGGCCCCTCATTTTATTTTGGATGATTGATATCAATACAATTAAATTTGGACTAATCCTTTCATGAGAATGTGTGTAGTGAATATCCAAAGCGCATGAAAGTGTAGCAAGCACAATCAAAAAGGAGAAAAGAAATGTGAGATGCAATAAAAGGAAGATTTGGAAAAGACCCCTCTCAAAGCTTGTGCCTCGCTTTATTTCTTTGCTTTGAGTCATAGGGATGCCGTACTATAAAGAGGGATGCAAATCACAAACGTGGCTAAGAATGGAGATGCTCACAAACTCAAGAAATCTCCTCCAAACCCATTCTTCCTGAACCCATCGGAAGCTCCGGTGTGGTACCGGAAGTTCCGGTAGGCTTACGAGAGTTTTGCTCTCGGGAAAAGCCATACCGGAAGTTCCGGTAGGCTTACAAAGAGCTTTGAGCTCTCGGAATGCCATACCGGAAGTTCCGGTAGGCTTACAGAGAGCTTTGAGCTCTCCGGAATGCCATACCGGAAGTTCCGGTCCCCGGTACGGAAGTTCCGGTAGGCTAACGGAGAGCTTTGAGCTCTCCGGAATGCCATACCGGAAGTTTCGATACGGCACCGGAAGCTCCGGTGCGGTTCAGTTCTCCAACCCTAAACCTACGTACCGGAAGTTCCGGTACTCCACCGGAAGTTCCGGTGCGGGCCAAAAGTCCAGATCTAACCCTAATTCGAACCATACGCTATCGGAAGTTCCGGTGCGGGGTTTTCAGACAGAGCCAACGGCTCTTTTTGGGCTGTGGTATATAAGCCACACCCCCTCTCCATTCACTCTCTCTTGCACAACTCCGAACCAATACACACTTGAGCTTCACTCCATCTACTCCAAATCCTCTCCAAAAGCAAAAATTTCATCCTTGAGCTAGGATTTGAGTGAGAGACTTTGAGCAAGTGTTTGAGAGACTTGATTCAATTCTTGAGCATCTTCACTCCCGTCAAGCTTGTGATTTGGATTTGTTACTCTTGGAGCTTTGACCTCCTAGACGGCTAGGCGTGCTCGTGAGCTCCCAACTTGTGTGGTGACGCCCGAGAAGTTTGTATTGCCCGTCCCGGAAGGGACATTGATAGTGGAAAACTCAAGCTCAACCTTGGTGGTGACTTGAGGGAGAAATAGGGTTGAGAGAAACCCGGTCCTTGGTGGACTTTCTCAACGGAGACGTAGAGTCCTTGGTGGGCTTGAACTTCGGTGAAAAATCCGTGTCTCTTGTGCTCCCTCTTTTTACTTACGCGTTGTTGTTTATTTACTAGGTTGTTTGTTAGCTTTTCGTTGTGTCGTTATATTCCTAGAATTGCATAGGGGTGTTCCTTTGTTTATTGCAAACACTAGAATTGTGTAGGGTTTAATTCTGCATTTATCACCCTGCACCGGAAGTTCCGGTATCCTACCGGAAGTTCCGGTATTTAACGTTTTCATCTTAGTGTTATTTCGCAGAAATTTTTAGGTTCGCCTATTCACCCCCCTCTAGGCGACTTTCAATTACAAGCCAAGAGGTGGATAGACTAGCCTCATATAAAATAAAACACACTAGAAAGCTTCATAAACTTCACGAGACAACATCGAGCGGAGAACGCGACCTACTCCTCGTTTTTATAGTACTCCATCTCCGTCTAAATGATTAAGCAACGGGTGAGTACATAAGGTACTCAACAAGCTCTACCACTAGCAATGAATAATAATATACATGCATTTGAATGTGGTCAAGGTATGGCTAAGGTTCTCACGGAAAGCGCACATGCAATGGGCCGACCTAAAAAATTGTACTCAAATATTGTGTAATAATAATAATGGAGTTTGGAAAAGATTCGATAGAATTTGGTGAAGGTTTGAAAATGAATCAAGTGAGAAACAAATCAAAGAAAATCGCAAGGAATTAAATTCAAACTCCATGTCTTGGGCCGAAACTCTGCCGGCCCATTCCCCGTTCTCCCTCGTGCTAGCCCAGCCGCGGCGCGGACCCGACCCGAGCCGAACAGTTTTCTTCCTCCTCTCGCGCTTTCCAGCTCACGAGCGCGGCGAGCACGCCACCTCGGACGGGCGTCGTTTCGCGCCGCCGCAACGGCCTCGGGGCCCGCACCGCCAACTCCCTCCTGCTTTTCTCGCCCTCAAAGCCACCCCCGAGCCGCCGTTCCCCCGGCTCCTCCAAACCGTAGCAGCACCGCCGCCGCGGTATTCCCCTCCGCCATGGGCGAAGTGCCGAGCCTTTGGTGCTCGTGCTGCTTTTCGTGCTCGGCGTGAGTCGCAGAGCACGCTGGTGCCCTTAGCTTCGTGAGAGGAGCTCGGGAGTCGAAGCACGGGGCGCGAGAATATTGCGGGTGCCAACTCCCTCGCCGTCGATCATCTTCTCCGGTGAGTCCCCGTCCAGCTCGTGTCGTGTTCCCTGTTCCCCTTCATGCACTCTCTCTCTTGGCACCGACAGCCCCGCTCTTGGTCCTTGGTCGCAGCAGAACGAGCTCCCACGTGGTCACCATCTTCCCCTCCGTCGCGCATTCATCATCCGCCGCCGCCGTTCATCGTCGCCCGTCGCCGTCAAGCCGTCTCCTTCCCTTCGAGCCCCACGCAAGCTTCCTGGTAAGCTGTCGCGTCGATCCCCCCTCTCTTCCCCTTTGATTGGTGACGAATTGGTCACCCTCGTCGATTTCCGCCACCGCGTCACCATGGACGCCGGCGAGCTAGTGCTTAGCGGCGTGCTCATGCCCCTTTTCTGGTGTGGATAGCTTCGTGGTCATCTGCAGTTGCTCGTGCGTGCCTCGGTTAGGAGAATGGGTGGAGCTTTGGTAGTTTTCGCAGCGACCCGTTGAGCCACCGCCGCGGAGCTCACCGCCGGCGTCGCTCCGGTCAGCCTCTCGAGTCGCGAGGTGGTCTAATAGAATCGCGGGAGCATAAGCTACAAGGGCACCAGCCATAGCTATTGGCCACATGGCCATCGATCGCTAATAAACTTTTAAAGTTGCGGATGCCATGTGGCCCGCCGCTGCTAAACGTTTGTAGCGGTCATCGGCTGTCGTGGTACCCTACCGGATCCGTAGCGGCAGCCAGCATGGGATGTGGGGCTAGGTCGCTACGAGTGAGTGTTAGGTGTAGTGTCCAATCTAAATGTATACTAATTTGCGGATTGGATTAGTTGATTAAAAAGTTTAGAAATATGCTCTTCGTACAGCTGGCAACAACCGTCACTCGGCCAAGTAGTACTGTCTCCACTATAGCAATAACTAACTATAGCCACGGTTGGGGACTCTACAGCCGCGGTCAGCCCCAACCGTGGCTATGTTTCCGAGACTACGTGAAAATCATCCGTAGCCTCGAAAAACAGGTCAACTATGGCTATAGTATGTCACTATAGCCACGGTTCACTATGTCAACCGTGGCCCACTATAGCCACTGTTGACAAAGTGAACCGTGACTATTTACTTTTTAACAATAAAAAAATAAATACATATTAGAAATAATAAATTACAATTACATAACATTAACCATAATTACATCACATTAACATTAAAGTATAACATCACATTAATATTTACAAATATTTACAAAATCCATCAAAGATTTAATAACGTACACATGACAATGTTTTTTCAAACTAAGTCTAAACTATACGAATCTTCCACAACATCGGGCTCGTACGGTCGTTTTGAGCCGCACCACTCAAAAAGTGCCCGATGCTCCTTCGTCACTTCACTTTGGTCGTCAAAGAACCGACCACGAGGATCGATGACCTCCCTAAGCAAAAAACGACACATCCTAGCAACAATGTAGTACATGTCGTTTGTACTTAGATACTTTCGTACCGTCGTAAATCCTTTCTTGGAGATTTCATTCAATATCTTTCTATTCGTTATCAATGCCTTTTCTAGACTTTTTGTTCTATGTCAATAAATTCATAAAAGTTGGTACATGACAGACAAAAAAACAGAAAGAATGCAAATTAAATAGATGCAATCTTAGCGTACCTCCTCGATGGTCTCATGGGTGATGATATTCAAGTAGGATGCAACGGAGCTCGAATACGCACATGCGTAGTATCCACAGTGCACACTACCTTTTACTTGTTTAATGCACTGTTAAATAAAGTGAAGTAAAAACATCACTCTATTTCAATGATAGCAGGATGAAAAAATTAGATGTGACGCGTGTCTTACCGGAAATTTATGACGAAAGTATATTTGTTTCCGAATTCTATAAAGCGCCACCTTCGGGTTCTTTACGTAGTTCAAATAAGCACTACAATATTGAGAAAAGGTTATTATTGCATGAAATTATCGCTATTTAATTGTACATCTGTACTTACCAATTTATAACGCTCACGATATCTACGTAGCAGTTTGAGTCGTAGTCAAGGCTATCCAAGACTAATAGATATTCAATTTTTGGCATGATTACGAAACAAATCTAATGACCACTGCAAAAAAAGAACGTATTAGTTAGTATGTTATCTATCTTTATGACTGATAAGAGGAAGGTAGTGGTCGAACTTACTCGAAGTCGTAAGGCACGTAAATGGCGTGACAATCCTGCCATTCCCTGAAGCACCTGTAAATATAACCTACAGCTCGACCCCTAGCTTTTGTCCTCATGGTGTCCTTCGGTTCTTGTAACTCTTGTGGTGTCTTGTCCTTATATATATTGCCTTTCTCATTTATCCGGGATTGATCACACTTTGATTGAGCAAGCTCCGATTGAGGTACCCAACCTTCCAATCGGATCTGTCGTATCTCTTCTTTTGAAATGCTGAATTCAAGCTACATTAAAAGCAAAAGGCATTATGTAACATGTACTGCAAAAAGTAGGAAATAAGAAAAAGATGGATGGAGGCGAGTGGCCGACCTAGAATTTCTCTAAGGGTATGCCATGTAAAAAAATTTGCTATGGCTAGGAATTGAACCCATGACCATCCGGCATAAGGACTATGCCTTGGTGAATAAACCAGTTGAGCTCTCCTTTCTTTATTACATTATTAAACAAATTATTGTTTTTATACCTACACAACCCTATATGCTATAACATATTGCAAAACCTAGGGTATGCCACGGCATATGTGGCATACCCCTAGGTCCGCCCCTGGATGGAGGCACTTAAATGCACCAACGGGTTACGAAGGTCGTGTCCATCTCGCCGAGGCGAAACATAGTGTGGATATCATTGAAATATAGTCCAAGGGTCGAGTCACCGGTATCGTTGAACACGTCCTTCGGAAGCTTACAGGTGATCACATCCACTCCTTCTTTCGCTGCCGCTACGTACCGATCATGCAGCTTCCGCATCTCCTACGGTAGGTTTGACAACATGTTTTTAGATACGAGGGGTTTACCAAAGATGAAATTTGGAAAGTCCTCATTCTCATCACGACCCTCAAATATGTCATCATCGTAATGTACCACTTGACGAGGTTTCGTGATTGGTTGCACGAGTCCCTTCCTCATTCGCTCCAAGTATTTCGTGACATATTAAGGTTGCGGCTTGACGGATCCACCCCCGCAGCGTAATCATCCTAGGGATTAGAGGAGTAAACTCCTTCCGAAGAGGCTCGATAAGCCGAGGCTCTTCATCCAAGGCTAGGGTTTCACCTTCCGGCTCAACAGAGGGGATACATTGCCCCTTAGGCTCGACAAGGGGGACTATTTGTTGCCGAGGCTCCTCATAGCCGTGTACTCGTGGCGGTTTCTTGCTACGGGCTGTCTGCGAGTATAGGACTCATAACCGCTTCCTGTCCATGGTCATCTTGTTCCTTAGCGGCTGAAACAGCACCCGACAAAGGAGACGGTTCTCATGCTCAAACTTCATCCCCCGTGAACTGTTGACTCTCATGAACCGATCCGTGTCCGGACAAGGGGAGGGGAAGCTCGTGGTTCCGAGAGCACAACCTCACGTCATTTCCACATGATGAACGAACCGATAGCATCATGTAGAGTTATAATCCCCGCGTCGGGTATGGGGCACTCAATCTTGTGCTCCTCACATCCTTGGTTGACCTCCTCGACGGTGACACGGACGTACCCGGTGGAATATCCATGTTATAGATTGTTCGTCCTGGAGGTGCTCTACCGGTTGCAACCTTCATGGTCTTTCCCTTGTAACCGAACGACACATACAACTAACAAGGACATTCTTGCGTTATCACTTTCCCTTGTAACGGGGAGGTAAAGCTAGACGAAATGGTTGGGACTGTATCGGTCGTGCTTGGGATACTCGCCACTTCACATATCAGCTTGGTACATCTCTATCTCTCTCCTCCACTCATCCTTGTCCCTCTCCTCCTTATCTTTCTTGTGAAATTTATGTTTTTTGTACAACGAGGTAGAAGAGCTAGAGGAGAAACCCTCTTTCCAAGTCGCCTTGGAGGGCGGTGCTCGCACCGGCCCGCCATGCTCTTTGGTCCCCACAGCAAGAGAGAGTTGGTCTCCGTGATATTCGGATTGAATAACACCGGATCGCGTCTACGACTTGATGTCACCCGTCAATTGCTGGATAACTTGCGCCGATTCCGCGTCCATAGAAATAATCTCCCCATTTTCATCCATCTTAGAGTGCACACGTACCCAATTTTTGGCAAGCGGCTCGAGGCCCTCTAGTGGATCAGGCTTCCCTTCCGCACGGAGCTTTTCTTCCATCGCCTTCCACTCCGGAATCTTTTTCTTATAGCCATCGGGGCCCAAGTGTGGCTTGTACTTATTTTTCCTGTTCAGCTCTAACATCTTTGCACTAAGGTCCTTGGCAGGTCCAGCTGTCTTCTACTAAACAAATACTTCCAAGTCCTGTGGACTTATTTGACCATAGTCGTCAACGGGTGTTATGCCACGTTTGACATAATGATAGTTTAGTCGGGACCTCCATTCACGAAAGATATGTGACATTGCGGTCAGCGTTGCCTTCTTGGCTTTCTCGAGGTCCGTTGGTGGGAAGAGGATGTGTGATCTAACGGCATTCCACATTTCCACTTTGCGCTTCCGAGGAACCACCTTCCATTCAGTCCAGGCTATTTTGCATTTCTCCCTCACCAGAACACCACAATGGTTCCACCACTATGCATGGACACCCATTGGTTCAACGAGCTCCCGGTCGGCGGGGTCCGGCTTTATCACCTCATATGTGCCCTCGGCCTTGTCCACGGACCATTTACCCCCACGCTTGCGCTTTCGGGGGACTCATGGCCCGCTATGTTTTCCGTTTGCGTCTCATGAGGTGTGTCTTCGCAAGCCATCGAATGTGTCGCTTGTGCGGCCAAGCCACGACGAACACTTCGTCGAGGAACCTACCAAATAAAGAATCATTGAAGTTCGAGTAATATGCTAATACGGGAAACTTGAAAAATTTAACAAAAAGAAACATTTGACGTGATACCTCTTCCGAGGGCACGTAATCTAGGTCCTCATTAATACCCCTAGGTTCACGAGGCTGGGGGGTGGCGGGTGAGGATCCTCTCGCTTCTTCCCATTCTCCACTTGATGCGGAGCTTTCATGGTTCATATCCACAACATCCTCTTGTGTATACTAGATCGGGGGCTGTCTTTCGGATTATCTTGTAATGGTATCTTGTCCGCCATTATAGGATTTGATACCTTTAGGGTAAAGATGAAAAGATTTAGTAGCAAATAATTGGAGGAAAGAGGTAAAATAGAGGAAAGATGACAGAAAAGGATTATTTAGCATTGGCATCGGAACATGTATAGCATCGGAATCAAATAGTAGAATAGGAAGACGAGATAGAAGGACATACGAGTGTAGAACACTTTCATAAGAAAGGCAGGTGCACACTATGCAATGCATACTACATTTTATACGACCTCGTGGTAAATAGGTCGGGATACTTGGGTATCCTCTAGAAAATCAAATATAATGTGTCATACACATTACAAAGATGATCCGGAAAATACCCAAGCATCCGATCATGTCTACCTAAGGTCGTACGAGTTGTGGTATGTCTTGCATTTTATTGTACCAACCTTCCTAATGAAAGACACCCTACATTCTACATTCTTCCACCCCATCTTTCCTTTCTCCTATATATACGGATGCTTATCAAGAGTCATTGTCATCTCGCCAAAAAGATAGAATTTTTTTGAAGACTTAGTTGAAAATAGATTTTTTCCAAGAAAAGGAGTATATTCCATGGCATCGTAATGCGGATAGAAGAGGATGCAGCTGAGGAGGATGGACATACAATGTAGAACACTTGCATAAGAAAGGCAGGTGCGCACTATGCAATGCATGCCACAATTTATAAGACCTCGATGTAAATAGGTCAGGATACTTGGGTATCCTCCGGAAAATCATATATAATGTGCCATACACATCACAAAGATGATCCGGAGAATACCCAAGCGTCCGACCATGTCTACCTAAGGTCGTACGAATTGCGGTATGTCTTACATATTGTTTGACCAACCTTCCTAATTAAAGACACCCTACATTCTATATTGATCTCCCCCCCCAGCTACCTCCTCTTCTATCAACAATCATCATCTCGCCAAAAAGTTTGAATTTTTTGCTCTCGGTGCGGGTTGCCGAATCAACGGCTATCCAACGCTATCGTTAAGGTCATCGACTCGTATGTCAACACGTTTCCAACATCCGAGGATGCGGTCCATGCTGCCACACTCATCTCACTTTGCCCGCTTTCATCATCGAGCATGCCTATCTTTATCTTCACGTGTCGAAGGCACAAAAGAACACAAGACTTGGAAGCACCTAAATCCTCTAACACGGCATGGATTTTATACTCGGTACAAACAACTCCATGTACCAAATAATATCGATGCCATGTTAGAGAGCTCAGGCAGCTTCCAAGCCTCATGTGCTTATATAGGACACTCATGGAGTCCGGTATGTCTTGAGACTATGTTTAGCAGATCAAGCACCAAAACCCCTGCAGGATTCATATATATCAGGCAAGCAATACAATCATTGCAATAGAAATACATAACTGTTTGTCCAACTCAAACTTTATCGGGCAAGCAATCCAATAATTGCAATAGAAACTCAAATTTATGAACCAAAACCTTTTGCAAAAGTAGTATAGGTCCTAAATACTCATCTCAGGCAATCATGATTAGTGATTTTTGTTTTTTAACTTATAATATCATACGTAAATTCCATGGATACTATTAGCCAATTAATTATCTAAAGTGTTTTGTACTTACATATTCTTCAAGTAATAATTAATTAGTGTTAAAGTAATATTTCTATCAAATTTAACTTAACAACCAAAATAGTCACCGTATCATCATAGATATAAAAATGTTAAAGCAGCATGTTTGGTAAATACTGTCCGTGTAACTTAGGAATCTACACGTTTTTAAAGGAATTAGCTTTACATTATGAATCAACACTTTGCATTAAAAGTAACGTACACCACGATCGTAGTAACAATGCAGAGGAGGAATTCACAACAATCATCAATCAATTCACAAGCAATGCAGAGCACAAACGAGCTAGCGGTGGAGGGGAGGGGTGGGAGGGGAGAGCGGGCAGGCGTGTCGGGCAGGGCTCACCATTGGGTGAGGGGGAAAGAGAGAGGGCAGACCAGGAGAGGAGCTCGGGCGGTAGGGAAGGGGGAGCTCATGCTCGGCGAGTAGGGCCGAGTCGGGCAGTGTCCGACGATGTGGAGGCCCGTCGTCAAGGCCGGCACGGAGGAGGGCCGACGTCGGGGAGGACCGCCGAGGAGGAGGCCCGGTGTCAAGGCCGGCACGGAGCGGGACAGCCGTCGGGGAGGACCGGCGAGGAGGAGGGCCGACATCGGGGACGACCGGTGAGGAGGAGGCCCGACGTCAAGGCCGGCACGGAGGAGGCCGGCCGTCGGGGAGGCCCGGCGAGGAGGAGGGCCGGTGTTAGGTCCGACGCGGATGAGGGCCAACAAGGAGGAGGGCCGGCGCGAAGGGGAGGACCTCCGGCGCGTGGGCGGGGAGCTTCGGCGGGCGGGGAGGAGCTCGGGCGATCGGCGCGGGTCTCGGGATATGGCGCGCGCTATGCGAGGGAGGATGAGGACGGCGGCACGGTGAGGAGGTGGAGGAGGCGACGCGGCGAGGAGGATGAGTAGGGCGGCGTGGCGAGGAGGATGAGGAGGGCGCGGTGGCGGAGAAGAGGAGGACCACGGGCGATCGTCGAGGAGCGGAGAGGAGGAGGTCGCGGCGCGAGTCGGGTGGCCCGGCGGAGGAGCCGAGGATGAGGGCGGCGCGACAAGGAGACGGAGGAGGGCGGCGCGAGTCGGGCGGCTTCGGCGGCGTCGATTGCCGCGCGCCAAGGGTTAGGGTATGGCCGTCCATGGCCGCCCCCTTTATGAGGCCGCATTAGCCACGGTTGGTGATGGAGCAGCGGGTCCCACATGTCGGTGGGACAAATAACAATAGCCACGGCTCACTTCAACCCCAACCGTGGCTATTGCTGCTCCCACCGACAAATAGGGCCCCCATGTCGAGACACATACAATAACCACGGTTGGTTCCGAAACCAACCGTGGCTATTGTTTCCTCCGGACCCACTTGTCATTGATCGAGTTTCTTTTTTCTTGTGTAATAAAATTTGTCCGGATAAAAAAATCAAATAACACCATGTTTTTTCCATTGTTTTGCACATTTATCATTTGCAAACTATAAGCCCGTTTGACCTACATTTTAGCATGGCATGGTTTCTCGAGCATTCGAACTCACTTATATTTTTAATAATTTTGTTAAAAGATTTTTACAAAAAAGTAGTTCAAATGGGACTATGTGTCTCGAGTGAGTAGAGTTTTATACTTGAAACTCATGGTGTTTGGTCCAAACACATTTATATATTTTAAAAAATTGAACCAGAAATTCTACCTGTGTGTTTATTAATGGCACGCATACTAACCGAATGTTGAGGTCAAAATCGATACGATTTATAAAATAAAAATGATTAAATAAATGTCAAAACGTACCCTAAGTTTTTGAAGAAAATTCAATAAAATAGTTTGGAGATTCTTACAAATAAAAGTGAAAATGGATAGATTGGAGTTTTACACAAATTTAGAAACAAGAATCACTAAATTTGGACAATATTTGAATTCTATATACAAGTTTCAAAATTTAAATAGGAATTAAAAAAAACACAACCTAAATGAACTAGTGGATGAACTACTAATTGATTAATTGATTGACATTATTCATAAATAATTAAATTCAAATTGACACTTAAAAATGGTTATATGTCGCTTCTTTTTAAAAAAAGTTAAATTACACCTTGTCATTTTTTAGAATTTCAAATAAAATTGAACCTAAACATTATCTATTCAATATTTTAACTAAATATATATACAAGTTTTAAAATTTAAAAGTAAATATCTAAATAAGTTTCAGAATTTAAATCTAAAGAGTAAATCTAAATGTAAATATATATATATACAAGTTTTATTATCAATGAAATTTTATAATGAAAGGTAAAAAATTTGGCCCATGGGCCCAAGCCCCTGGAGAGAGATCGTACAACACAGGCCCTCGGAATTAGGCCCACATTCGACTAGGGCCCACACTCAACCGTCCCAAATCCAGGCGGCCCACGGGCCACCGCGGACCCATAATTAGTAACTTCGACATGTACAGCGGAGTCCGAGCTTATAAGCTGGTCCGGGCGACGTTAGACGGGCGAGGTGGTACTAAACCACTGCCGCCGCGCGCCAACCAGACAAAGCATGCCTCTTTTCCTTTCACCTGGCTCGAAAGCGCCCTTAACGCCGGGGAATCGATTACGGTCACGAAAATGATTGCTTTCAACGTGAAGTTTCGGTGCTCATCCCACATACGCACACCTTCCAACCATAGTTTCTACATGTCTTCAAACAATGGTTCCGGGAAGACATCAATGTCGTTCCCGGGTTCTTTCGGTCCGGATATAAGAATGGACAATAATATGTACTTCCTCTTGTGGCACAACCATGGCGGGAGGTTGAACATTGTTAGCAGCACATGCCAAACGTTGCGAACGTTCAGCGTCATACCCAAAGGGTTCATCCCATCCGTACTCAATGCAAATAGTATATTTCTTGGCTCGTGCGAGAAGTCGTCACGGTGGTTACGATCGAAGTTTTTCCACTGGGTTTCATCCGATGGATGACTCATCGGTGCAGCATCTCTTGGGTTGGCAAATATCCGTCTTATGTGATTGACTACCGGTAGGTACCACATGACCAAGACTCGGAACCTTACTATCATCGTCGCTACCATTGACGATATTGCTTTTCTTCCTCTTCCTGTCATTCTTCCCCCTCTTATTGGTTGTGTCTATATCATACTCCTCATTCGTCTTGTAACGACTTCGTTTGCCCCTTGGGCATCTCACGAGGTCCTTGAACTTATCCCCGCGGTATAATATACAATGATTTGGACATGCGTGGATTTTTTGCACACTCGGCGACATTGGGGATATCAGTCTCTTAGCATAGTACGTGTTTTTTTTAACAAGTTTGGCTTTGGCGAGTGTATCGGAAAGAAGATCCAACAATTCAGTGAAACGGCATCCGACCACCCATGGATGGCCTTCGGTTTCATGAGCTCGAGAATTGTACGTAACATAGTATTCTCTTTAGAACATCCCTTAGACTCCTCATACAATAAATCCTTTGATGTCTTCTCTATCGTTGCAAAGTTATCAAGCCCTCTTGTTGTCCCCGCATTGAGTAAAACTTGCGGCTCAACATGACATAACAATTCCTCAAAATCAAAATCAGTACATTGTTCTTCTTCGACATGAAAATCAAAAGTCTCGTCAACTTGGACAAACTGTTCTTCAACTTCAATCGGCTGCAACTCAACTTCGACCGGCTCGTCTTCTCCATGCTTTGTCCACCTCGAATAATTCTACAGGAAACCCCTCCTCACTAAGTGAGATTTGATTACAAGTGTATCTGTCCACAATTTTTTATTCTTGCAGTCCACGCATAGACAATATATTTCTTGTCTTCCTAAACGCTTTGCATGCCCGGCAGCCCTCTTGAGAAATACATCGACTTGACCTCGGAAATATGCACTTAATCTTGACTCTTCGTACATCCTTGTTTTGTCCATCTAAACAAGCATTACGCGAATATAAATTATAATAAATTAATTACTATATAAAATAATTACCATTATGAATATTAAGTATTTATAGAAAATATAAAGAAACTAATATATTCCATAACACAATGTGCTAGAATAAATAATTATTAATTAATTACTAAATAATCTATTTACCATTATGAATATTATATATTTATAGAAAATATAAGGGAACTAATATATTGAGTAAGACAACGTGCTATCATATATAAAACCCCACTATACAAATTATTATTAATTGACTCGAATTTTTTAATAATTAAATTGTGCTCTAGGGGTGTCTCTCAAGAGAGCATAAAGTAGATCTTAAATTGATTGACATGAAAAAGGCTTGTAAGACATTATTTTTTTATGCAACACAAGCACATGATATATGAGCTTATTATACACAACTAAAACTAACAACAAACCTAGAAACATGTAGAAATTTGACAAATCAAAATCAAAACCTAGGTCAAATGGTAATCTAAATTCTCCATGATTACAACATTATAGCAACAAATAATACATGAGATGAGTTTCTCTTACCATGGAGAACAAATATCTGAAAAAAAAACGAGATCAAAACCTTCCTCCCTCGATTTTCATTTCTTTTTTCGAATTTTGAGCCGCCACACTTGGAGTGAGCTCCTGTTCGGTCCGAACGCGGCTTTTATACTGTACAAAACAGTAGCCACGGTCCACATCTTCAACCGTGACTATAGAATCCACTACAGCCACGGTTGGAAATGTGGACCGTCTATTGATGGAGGCCACTATAGCCACGGTTCACAAAGCCAACCGTGGCTATAGTGGCTTCTATAGCCACGGTCCAATGGCAGGTAGCCCCGCCACCTATTGTAGCCATGGTTTATTTTTCTTGCCGTGGGTACTTCATTTTGGGTGGCGTGGCTATAGCGAGTTTTTGCTATAGTGCTCAGAACCTAAACAATACCTGATTACCTGTACTCCCAGAGAAACCACACTTTAAGCTATTATATTATTCAATGTAGATAGTGCATCTGGCCGCATCTTTCACAAACCGCGGATGCCATCTGAATCAATCATGTAACAGCTTGTCTGCCAGTCACCTGAGTTATGATTCGATCATGTCAGATCTCTCTGTTCAAAATAAATATTCCTTTTTATATCTTTATATAAATTTTAACAAAATAAAGTATTAAACATGCTTATATATTGAGATAGAGGTACTAATCTAAATTTCTTTAAGGCAGTAGATGATAAAAAAAGTTTTAAAATAAGCTCGCCTATTAAGGGCGAAGCAATACATATGTCACTAGGTGTCAGAACCTAAGCAATTCTCTACCTGATTGCATGTCCTTCCGTGAGGAACGGCATCTTTGAGGTACTATTATAGAATATAAACTAACCTAAGGAACAGCATCTTTGAGGTACTATTATAGAATATAAATACTGGAGTAAATCGCATCATTGACAAACCAGAGATGCCATCTGAGGTACTTAATAGGTTGTTTACCAATCAGCCACGCTATGATTTAATCAATTCATATCTTTCGATTCATTAGTATAAACGATTCTTTAGTGGTAGTTTTCTAAGCCACCACTGAGCTGGCATCAATACGGGTGGGTAGCCACTAAGTTGTGCAAGCCCAGTGGTAGTTCTAAATTGGGTTCTTGTCTTCAATGGCGATTTTAATGATGCCATCAAAATCACTACCAGTGGGAATGCATGGCATCATGGAAACCAACACTTCGTCATCATTAGAAACATCACTGACAACCCTGTCCATAGTAATGTGAAATGACGTCATATACCGACCACTGGAAATTCAAAATGCAAAAACTCACATCAAACTTATAAACACATAGTTTCCAGAGAAAAATTTAAAACACTAAACTCAAGTTCAGATCATCATAACAAGAGATATATAATCAAAGGATAACAACAATGATCCAATAACACAAGTTTACACCATGTTCACAACAGCAAAAGTTTCTTCTCATTCAGCCAACTGTAGTTCTTTGGATCATCATTCACGTGCAAATATTCGAAGATTTTTGGAATCAGTTGCATTTGACCATTTCCTTACCCAGTCCAACCAGCAATATGTCTTGCCACAACACCTCTTGGCTCATGGAAAAGACCTTTTGGACAAGTAAGGTCATGCATGATGAAGACCGACAGCATATATCAAATATTTACCAGCGGGTTCCAGTGGCGATTTTTGCTGACGTCAGCAACAACCATCACTAGTGTTAGTTTCTAGTGCTTGCTTTTTTCGCTAGTGTTAGATTTTGGGATTGTAGTGGTTAAATTTCTTTTTTAGCAACCGCTAATGCTAAAAAAAAGTCCAATGTCATTAAAGGATTGCTCTGTAGTAGAAACAATTTATTGACTACTATTTTTTCTCAAACTTGTCCTATGCTACCATGCGAGCATGAGTAAAGCATATATACAGAGGTCTTGACAACGGTACCATGCCCAGTGCCTACCCTACACGGCCATGTCATTTAACGTAGCCCACGGAACACAGATCTAGATCTGGCCCCGATAACCATCATGATATCTATTTTGTTGGGTCCGTGCCACTTATCTTCCATCAATTCTTTAACAATTTGAATTTATTTTGGTGGAGTGTAGTATTGCTGGAAGTTGCTATACGTCTCCTTGTTTGCGACAATTTTTTGTTGTTGTAGTAGTAGAGGGCTAGAGGCTGTAAGAAAAGTGTAGCAACAGTGAATAACAAAGGATTCCATTGTTAGTTTTGCGCAAACTAAATTCTTAAATCGTTCGAGTTGTGGAATTATTATTTTCTTCTTTGGCAAGAAGATATGAAGTCACTTGTATCGGCATCAAGGACAAAGTGTTGTCCATATTGTTACTCAAGGACAAGAAAAATACTACCAAATTTCAGTTTTTTAGTTTGACAAATCTCATTCAGAACAAAAAAACTCGAATCAACAATTACATAATGATTCAAATAATTTATGGTACAGAAATAGTAAAAATAAGATTCTTGAGAGAAAATTGCTTTCTTAAAACATGGTCACACTTTTTTATACACAAAAAAGAAAAGATATTACTTTTCAATTTGTTTACATCTGGTGTGAATTAGATACGGGACAAGGCTTGAGGAGGAAGACAGCTTGGAAGTCGGCAGTTGTAGTTTGAATATGATGGCATGCCTCATGCGGGAATCTGCATTGGATCAAACAAATAGTAACATGTGAGAATCATAGGAGAATGGGAGATTGCCCCCCACAAGCTAGGCTGGAGGAAGACAGCTTGGAACTCAACAGTTGTAGTTTGAACATGATGGTACGCCTCCTCATGCGGGATTCTGCATTGGAACAAACAAATAGTACTACGCAAGACTCTAGGAGGAAGACTGATTGGATACAAACAATAGTACTACACGAGAAAAATGAGAGTATATTGTTCATATGGACGTTGTCTCTATTTGATATGAAATGATTTTGTTCTTTAGGATGTTGTTTACTGCTGTAGCTAAAAGATAAAACAAGTTTAGGAAGCGTTGAACCCCGTTAGGGGCCGCGTCATCTGTTAATATAGGCAGGAAACGCCCCTGCCGTGGCTTGTACAACAATCAATCGATCGCCAACGATACGGTTGTTAGGATTACATATTTAGTTACAGCAGAAAATAGAACCAAACTCAAACCAACTATATCTCTAATTACAATTCACCTAGCCACGTTTATCTGCTATTCTAACAGTAGCCTCATCTTTACTGCTCCTCGAAATCACGCCGCTATCTTGTGCTGCCGCATGCAAATCCTGCAGCACAGTGGCATGGCCTACCAAGTATTTATGAGTTATTAGTTTAAAAAAAAGTATTTATGAGTTGCTAAACGTGAATGATCCTTTGGAATACATTAGTCCATATAGAAACAAGATGTCTCAATTCCCTGGCGCGTTGCTGCAGGAATTTTGTGGCCACTTAAAAATGAATGCTAATATTTTATTCATATGATTAACGCATCCATGATTAGCCAAACCTATACATTGTATTATGGAAAATGTGATGGGGTTATTTCTCAGTATTTAATATATTTATCTATTACAAAAATGTCCCTCCTTTTGACTTCCGTTGGAAAAGATAAATTAGGTGAATTGAAAAAAATAATATTTAAGCTGACAAAAGAGAGATGATGACGCAAGTACCCCTGGTGCTCTTTCTCATCTTCCGCGTGGCCTCCTCACCCACTCAGTTGAACATGAACGTAAGGGCAGACGTGGAAGCAAACAAAAAAATAATGCACACTATGACCAATCAATGTATGATGAAATAAAAATGATGTTAGACAAATGAACTGTTTTCAGGGTTAAATTTAAGTAAATAAAACGTTAACAGAAGATTACCTGACAACAATTACACGGCTTACAAATACAGCTATTTATTTATTTTTATTCGAGTAAAAATTGTAAAAAACAGTATGAAAATGGCACAATCCTGCAATAAATTTCAGTCATGCATTCATCGTAGTAACTATATGGGAAAATAGTAACTGCAAAGGAATTAGGTTGGTGAAAACAACACACCATGACTGTAAACTGACAGCAATATGGTAAGCCCGTAGGAGAGAGCATACTCTGACAGCAAGATGTAGGAAATATGATCCATTGGACTAATCATGCATCAACAGAGTAACGAACGAGTTATTGCATCGATCTATCCTTCAAAAAGGGATTTTATTATACTGAATGGTTTGATAGATTAATGACGTCAGTTTCCTTGGATTTTATGGAGGGGAGTAGCAATTGTAGCCATTCACTTGCATGTGGACGAATGTGAGAGGGAGAGTGGAAGGGTTGTGACTTGTGCAGTTCGAATGCGAGCACTAATGTCGACAGATCATGCGTGGCATCGTCCAGGTTGTCGTGGGTCAGAACCATTGTTTATGACATCAGGAAAACCAGGTCTGAATTTGGAGGGACAAAGCTGTGAAACTACAATCCTTTTTTATGGGGCATTAATTATACTTAGTGGACGTGACTTATGGCCCTGTTTATTTACATTCTCTGGGTCACGCTTAGATTGCCAGAAAAGCGAGGATTTTCTTGCTTCTCGCTTATCGATTCTCGTAGTTCAAATCTGTGAAGCGGCTACCACGAGAAGCGAGAATCCGTGAAAATAAGCAAAGTGTTTGGTGGGATTATTGCTTATTTTCACCAGTAAGCCGCTTATAAGCGGAAACAAACGGGGCCTATATATATTCTAGATTAACTGGTTCACTAGGGGCAAACACCATAACCATTTTCATTTTAACATTCATGGGGCATTTGACAAGGTTTATGTTTATGGTGCTTATTGAATCAAAAGTGCTTATACTGCTTACTGAACAAAAACTGCTTATGCTACTTATCGAACTATAAGCACATATGCATATAAATTGTTTGGCAAAATTTCTTATCCTGGTAATTTGCTTAAGAATGTCACATGACTATCAGATCCGCATAAACAGCAAAAAAGCTATGTTTTTTAGTGCATATGTTAGTACAAATGAGCAAAGTGCTTATAGGTGCTTATACGACATAAGCACTTTTCTTTTGTTTGTATTTGCCACTGAAAATTGCTTATTGAAACATGAGCACTCCAATAAGAACCTCAATAAGCCCTTCCAAACACACTAATTTTACCAGGTTAAAATAAAAACGAAAAATTAGGAACAAAAATGAACTGGAAGATATCAGGAATTCGAAAGCGAAAACGGAATAATCCGATATAAAATACAGCGGCAGCGGTTGGGAAGCCGTAATTCATTTCAATAACATTGTGCCATAAAGCCAAGTGTGTGAAAATATTAATCTGCTCGAAAAGAAATAACAGTAACGCATATAACTCTCCTAGCCTCCTACCACCCATATAGAAGCGGCACATGCATCACATGAGTAACATATGGATATCTAAGCCACACATATTTAAAGACAACATCTTCATCTTGACTTGGATTTGCAACCACATCGTCATGCTCTTGCATTTGTGCGCCTTTGCCACCAGATCCACGGCCACCAAAGTCTCCAGATCCACTGTCACCAAAATCTCCGATCTACTGCCACAAAAGTCCTCGGATCCACTGCCACCAGATCGACCGCAATCACCTTGACATGGATTTGTGCCTTCCATGCTAATAGAAATACTCTGCGGCTCTAGAAATACTTTTACTGGTAAAAAAGGTTTAACCAGAGATCACTGGTAACCCAAATTTCAGAAATATCAGAAAAAAGTAAAAACAAATATTTGAACATTTAAATAAATTTAATTTTTTGATATGATTTCAACATAAACATTGTGTAATTTATTTCAAAATAACTTTGCATCACAAACTGTAGAAAAGTAATACAGAAATAAAGTGATAAATATTGTGTTTATGAGATAAGAACATTATCCTGAATGATGTATTATTGCAAATTTTATCATTAGAAATGAGAAATCCAGAATAAAAATCTGGATTAGTAAGAGTAAATGACAAATTGATGTATTTACGGTCCAATCTAGCCTAATTGTTTAATTTTTATATGGTCAAATATAATCAAAGGCAATAACTTCATATTTTTTAAGTTTTTGACTGGTAGATGATTTTTACATACCTTCCTTGTTAAAATCAGCATAGCAAAAATTTCAGAAATTTCAATTGAGAAACACAGGGATTGCTAGCGTCCACGTCAGGGAGAGCTACCGGTGGTCTTTGTGTGTGGCAGTGGTAGCATCGGTGACTCGGCACATAGGAGCGGGGGTGTTCGTGGCCTGGCGTGTGGGAGAGGGCAAGTGACGGTTTCCGCGACCGGGCAAGCTTGAGGCTGTGACAGCACGGAGAGTCACCGCTTGAGGAATAAGAACTAACCACAGGATTAGGGTTCGCTACTTCTCTAGGCTACTAGGCTTCGTATTTCCCAAATAAGGGTAAACAAAAACAGGGGACAATCCCACCCAAAAAGTGGATCCCAAGAAAATGCTTCTACTGTTTGTGGTCCTATTTACCGAATTTATATTTCTGTTCCTGTCCTGATCCTGTTTGATATCTGCGAATCTGAAAAGAAGCGTGATGATATGACTCATACAATGCTGCGGGATGGGATTTTCCGTTCCCATTTTCACCCCTACCAAGGACAACAGCTGTCCAGGCAAACTTCTACTCCCTAAGCAGTTGGAACGTGCTGTTTGGAAGGGTATGCCAATCATTCGACCACATCAGTGATGTTGGTAAATCTTTTAGGAATAAACTGTTTATGGGACTGAAGAATTATAATAATGTTTCATCCGTTCCAAAATAAATTTATTGCCGTAACTCATTAGCAGTAGTAGTTTGTGAAAGATCATATCAACTGTTGTAGCCACATGGTATAATAATACTTCATCCGTGGTAAGTAAATTTACATTTCACCAATAGAAAGGGTAGCCCGATGCACGTAGCTTCGACTTCTGCAAGGTTGTCAGGCCATTTAGATCTTCTCTACGCAGCTTTTCCATGTATTTCTGCAAAAAGGCTGTTTTCCAGGACTCAAACTTGTGACGTTATGATTACAATTTTCTGTTGTGCTAGGCTTCCCTTCTTACATTGTTTATACGTTCTATAAAATAAAACAATTCAGCAAATAAGACTATTGTTTATATGTTCTATAAATATAACAATTCAGAGCTCACTAACAGAATTGAACATTTCTGAAAAGAAGATCGATTCCTGGGCAAGAATTTTAGATCAAATTGAACAAAAATTTAAATTTTCGACGTTTCTGGCAAGAAGACAGATTCCAAGCTAATTCTAATAACATTCCATTTCGAAATAGATTTGTCAAAGGAAAATATATATGGAACGCAACGAATAGCATGCGGGTCCTGCGCTTGCAATATTTCCATTTAATAATTGAACGGCCGCGGGTGCCCTTCGGTACATTATATATATACAGGCAAGGGCCCGCCCTCTCTCTTTACTCTTAGTTACGCATCCCATTCTCCAGCCTCCAGTTTATTTAATTCTACTTCAACGTTGCCTCACCGGAGAATGGAGATCAGTGTTAGTCCTCCCAGAGAGAGGGATTTTAGCATGCCGTTATCAGATCTAGGAATGCCAGACCAAATCTTTTTGGGCTACTGGTACCCCTATGAAAGACGTCGTTACTGCGATCAGGACTTTGTAAAGTGGGTTGTGCAAGATGTCGAGGGATTGTCCGTGCAAGAACCGGAGATGAACAAGGCTGATGAGGCGCATGGTACGTAACAAGATTCGCTAGCCTTTAATACCTTTCTTCATTAAATGTTTCAATTTTAGCTCAAAAGGACCTCAACAGTAGGATTTAATTCGGTCAAAAAAAAACAGTACGATTTAACAAAAATAGCAGCAGCTACCGGCTGATGCTTGTGATGTGGAGTCAGCAAGTCCGTGGTGAATCTTCAGGTTTCTCAGGCACGAGAAGTCGTGAAACACAACAATGTCCGGCGAATGGGAGGCGACGGCAGGAGCGCAGGAGAACCTAGCGGTTCGGGCCATCGTTGGAGTATCTGCAATAGATTATGTGAATATTGCTAATATTTGAGAAAAGTATTTTCCAACAGACTGTCTAAGCCATTCTCTAAATTTCCCTGCTCTCTATTCTGGAATTCTAGCTAGCCAGCTATTTTGGAGATCTATTGTTTCTAGCCAATTTTGTAGTCAATTTTACAGAGGTGGTTGGATTAGAGTAGTATTTTTTAATCATATTTTAGAAAATAGTTAAATAAAAATTTAGAATATATTTTAACCAATCTCTTGGATATGCTCTTAAGTGCTGCAGATTTTTTACCTACAATCGAAGCGGGTGTTTCTTGATTAGTGTGTTATTACGCTGTCACAAAAAGTTCCTATTTCTTGATTTTCTAGTAGAAAAAATTATCACACTTAATTTAATTAAGATTGAAGTGCATGGATGGACCTTAAACTTGTCTTTTCGTATTATCTATGTACCTGTACTCTTAAATTGCATTTTTTTACTCTGTCAATCTTAGCTTCGGGTGTCCTTTAGATCCTTATACTCATGAAATGCAAATGTAAAAAAAAAACTTAATCTGCGGGGGTATGACAGCCCTCGGGCATTGTGTTTAAGGAGAAGATCTCTCACACAGATCAAGAAAAATCCCCGAACCTCCTTTCCTCCACCCTTACACGGCGGCCTCGTTGCCTATGTGAGTGTGGGTCAGGCCTTAAACCGTGCTTTGGTGCAGAGTCGGATGAGGGATTTTCTTTTATCCAGGCCACGTAAATTCGCTCCCACTAGGAATCGAACCTAGGTCATTGGTGTGCTACTCGGAAGTCTTAACCATTAAGCTAAGAGCCCTTTCACATGAAATGCAAATGTAGGTCCCTAACATTTGTCGTGCAATCAAGGTTTATAAAGCTGCTACGGTGCCAGTTTTTGTTTTCACCAAAAACCGAGCGGGAAATCGAAGAAACCTGGACTGGTTAATGGGAACCGGCCGGTTTCCAACAATTTCTATAACCAAGCCTACAATATAGTGCTATCCTAATGATTAGCCAATCAGGAAAACCATGCCCAAAATATAATTCAATGCTACTACATTTGTAACTACTTACCACATAGTTTGTTTCCCTAACTTCATCAATAAACAAGCATAGTATCAATAAAGAAAAAAATGACGAAAACAAAGTCCATCTAGCCACATGAAGTACTTTTGTTGTTTACCATCATAGTGTTTATTAATCACTTACTTGATCTCAAATTCATGTTTCATTTAACTATAAGTAATATCAATGAAAAATTAAATTTAATCAATTTATTCGGAACAGCGATATGTTTGAAAAGTTTGGGCTCTTGTTAACCTGAATGGCACCCAAAGTTAACAAATGCAATTTAAGAGTAGAGGAACCTAGATGACACATCGAGATAAGTTGAAGGACCGGCCATGCATTTTACTCTTTAATTAAATAGGTGATAGAAATCCTTGCACATGTTGACAAGCCTAAGGAAATTCATCTCCCCCTATTGGTATGCGAGACCTAGACGACGACACAATATTCTTTCCACATGTGTATGACAATAAAACAAGGTCAAATATGTCAAACGTGAGTAACATTTGACGTGACAAATAAAATTCGAATTGAACCTAATACCTAGCTACTAACCACATAAGTAGATGTGACGGGATAGATTGACCAAAAACTTGAAACACTACTGAAAAACGAAAATTCACCGTGTGTCAAAATATTTGCCGTGTGCTTTTTTACGGGCACACAACAAAGAGCCTCTTTGCTGTGTGCTTTTTATCAAACACACGACAAACATAAGACACACGGTATACGGTTTACCGTGTGTCAAAAGGGGCACACGACAAACACCACTCTTTGCCGTGTGCTATAATAGCACACGGCAAAGAGTGGTGTTTACCGAAGAACGGTGTTTGCCATGTGTTTTATCTTGACACATGGTAAATCAAAAAAAGTGGTTATTCACCTTTAAAACTTTATCTGCTATTCACATATATTATTTGATACTCTATGTTCCAGTTTGGGGTAATTCTCGCTGTGTTTACTATATTTAACTAATTTATTTCATTCAAAAGAATATTTTTGTATAAGTCTAATTTCAACTGTAAATGCATAAAATAATAGAATAAAATGACTCAAAAAATGATATTTATAATATTAAGGCAAGTGTAAGGCCTTATGTAGTAGTTGAAATGAAATTTCAAAAGCCGTATTCACGAAACATTTGAACGACTGGGGGATAAATCAGTATTTAAATCATATAAAATTCAAACGAAGTCTGAAATTCATGAGATTTGTCGAGTATATACTTTTATCATGTACCGAGTCTGTGATAAATGGTTGAGATGGTTTTGCACATTTTGTCACGTACGATGAAGCTTTTCCGAAAAAGTTTCATAGACAATAGAGAAGATGAGGTTATGATCGTAAATACAATAATATTCGAATTAGAATTCCACTTCATAATTTTTCTAAAAACAATAGATAACACATAATGTTTCTAAAGGCAGTAGACAACACACAATTTTTTTAGACAATAGACAACACATAAGTCAAACTAGAATTCTCTTTACCGATAGGCACACGGCAAACACCACTCTTTGCCGTGTGCCAAAATAGCACACGACAAAAAATAGTGTTTACCGTGTGTTTTATCTTGACACAGGGCAAAGAATTAGCTTTACCGTGTGCTATTTTTTCTGACACACGGCAAACCATTTTTTTGGAGCCGCGCGCATCGGATCCAGAATTTTTTACGGAAACTTATCTCCTCCTCTCGCTCTCTCACCAATCTTATCTTCTCTCCTCTCTCTATCCCGGTGCCTCTCTCTCCCGCGGTTCATGTTTCGCGACGCCGACCACACGTGACGGCTGCAACTCAGCGGGGCCAGGAGCGACGGGGCCCGGGGCCAGGCGCGGCGAGTCAGGCGCAGAGTCGGGCGGTGAGGCGGTGGCGGGCCAGGCGCTAAGGTGCGGGCGGGCCGGGAGTGGTGAGGCAGCGGTTGGGCGGGGCCAAGCGCTGCGGCGCGGGCGGGGCGAGGCGTGGTTGCGGTGGCGGCGGACCAGGAGCGGCGAGGCGGCGACGGCGGCCGGGGCCAGGCGCTGCGGTGCGGGTGGGCTAGGAGCGGTGAGGCGACCGTGGGGCCAGGCCGCAGCTGCGTGACGGGCCGAGGCGTTGCGACAGCGCGGTGAGCGGCAACAGTTTCTCTCTCGCTCTTTCTCGACTGGTCTTCCCGCTATTCGTCTCGGCAGCGGCGTCGCCGGCGACGCGATGTCGTGGGATGATGCCATTTTTAAAAAAAGAAAAGTCCATGTTTACCGTGTGTCTTTGTTGGGGCACACGGTAAACTCAAAACTTCGTTGTGTGCGGTGACACATGGCAAAGCCTTTGCCGTGTGCCCGATAAAAGGCACACGGCAAAGCCGGCTTTGTCGTCAGAATTTATCGCCGTGAGCCACCTACGGTGAAAACAACACCGTGTATATTCCAGCCTTCGCCGTGTGCCGCAGTGAAACAAGCTGGCTGGGTTGAGTGGGCCGACGCTTATTTGGATTAACCCCTTTGGATTCACGTATGAAATGGACGTAGAGTAGAAAAAAATAACCGGACGCTCTTTAATTCTACTATGTGGTACCCATGAGATTAGGAATCAATCACGAGTCTAATCATCTGCATATATCATATTTGAAGAATCAATACTATACTGAATTGTTTATCCCATGCTTCTGTGAAACGTTTTTATCTACGAGTAATTTACTACCATTGGAATATGTAAACTACTAACACTGCGTCGCCATGGTTTCGTGCAGTTCACTTTACAGGAAAGATGCTTGACGGTACTGTATTTGCGTCGACAAGAGAAAACAATGCTCCTATGACTTTTAAACTAAGACAAGGTGAATCCACGCATGACAAAATCGGCTGTTTGTTGTACATTTGAATCACACTAGTACTCTAAAAAAATTTATTCCCTCAAGACCGTTTTTCTAAATTCAAAATATAAAACATTAATAGGATCGTAGACAAAAGAATTTAAAAATAAAAATGATCATGCTCCAAGTGGGCTATTTCTTTTCGTGTTATATGATTTTCAGTTGTGCATGAACCCCTGTCTGAATTGGAATTAAATTCAAATTGAGAAACTCTATAATCTAAATAATGTGAAAAGTTAGAAACCGATTATCTTCTTGGGCTGCATCTTCCTTTCCTTTTTTTCCCTTCTCACCCCAACCATTTTTCGTCTTGCATTATTTCTATTAATAATTAATTTCTGTAATTGTTTAATCATACTAATCGTCCGTTTCAAAAATTTGCAAAAAATAGACACTTCGTCATAGGCCGGCCACAACAGAGACTGTTGTTTTTCGTGTTTTGTTTTCTGTTTTCTCAGTAACCCAAACATTCCTAAATCTCAATTAGAAATAGTGTATGATTAAAAAAATAATTCTGAATTTTCTGGTGATACATAGTGAAGCACCCATTTTACCTTACAACAATTTAAATTATGTTGTCAGTTTTAAACTAAATATCGTTAAGTTCAGATAACTATTAATGAATAATCTATTTTTTAAAACATCTTAACCTTCTTAAGAAATTATGAAATAATAACTTACATTTCTTCTATCTTCAGTAGAATTAAAAATTAATTTAATAGGGTTAGGTACTATTGCAAAATTTTGAGTTTCTTTGAATTTAATTCGAATTTATATAGGAATTCAAAGTATATATGAAAATATCTTAAACTCTAATATTACCCTCTATTCTACTACACACTTCAGAAGGGTAGTATACGAATCTTCTACTCCTATGAAGTACGGTCTTCGCTCAGTTGACACCTTCTTAGGCTTTCGTCGCTTTCTGTCGTACAATGCGGGGCTATTCTAGGCTACCTTCCAAGGCCCATATAGCCTCTTTCTACTTTGCTACTCCTGCCTGGGCTGCGCGTCATCCTTCGGTCCCCGCAGGCGTTGGGCCATCTTCCTCTGGTCTTGGCCCAATGGGGGTAGGCGATGGTCACCCCCAACACTTGCGGTGTTGATCTAGTCCATTTATATAGGTGCAGGCTGTGTGAGAGTTCGTTGCACCCGTGCTGCTGTGTTGAGTATTGTTGAATCGTATGAGGTTAGGAGTAGAGCGCGTGGTGCCGGTTCAAGCGGGAAGAAGACGCAGTGCGCGGGTCTAGCATGCGGCTCACCACGCCGTTGCTGATCGGGTTCCTCAGATCAGGCATGAGAACCAGACGTGGAGGTGAGCTCCGTAGTCTACTTAAGCGCAGAGTCTCTCTGTAATGTCGTCTCCATTAAATAAACATTGCCAAGATATAGCAGCAGTTGATCCGCGGAACAAAAAATGCTAGGTACACCCACCGAGTGCGCAAAAATATTTGCTGGAATACAACATTTTTAAGAAGTATCCTGGAATTCTTCTATAAAAGGGAAAGGAGAGCGACAAATCTTGCTGGAATACCCCTCTTAGCGTTGTGCTTTCCTCATCACCTCTCCTCTTAGGACCTCTTTTCTTTATTTGTATTATTTGGTGTTTTGTTTGGATTTTCTCTCTCTTGCAGTAGTATTATTTTCCGTTCTTTTGCATTGTAGACAATGATGAGTTCAAGACGGTGGATGGCTTTAAAGGTATGCTCTGACCTTCCTTGACAATCTTGCTTCTATATTTTTATACCCACATCCAATAGGAGCCTGTTTGAAATTATAACCCACGGTATATTATTATTTGAATGTTTGTCTAGTTATAATCTTCCTGCAATTTGTATGGGGCTATTGTGTTTTTACCCTTGATCCAACATCCAATTGTGGTTTTACCCTCCGTTTTTCAACTTTGTGATTTTACCCATGCGATTTCAAAACGAAGGCAAAAGTTACCCCTATCAGGGATAAAATCGCAATAAAAATATTGTGATTTTACCCTCAGTAGGGGTAAACTTTGTGTTCGTTTTGAAATCACAAGGGTAAAATCACAAAGTTGAAAAATGGAGGGTAAAATCACAATTGAGATTGGAACCAAGGATAGAAACACAATTGTCCCAATTTGTATTGGTGCCCATTACTTGATATTGACGTTAGTTAGTTCCTAGCTAATTTTCGTACCTATTATTTGATATTGATGTCAGTTACTTGGTATTGATAACTATTGTCTTGATCTTGATGCCATTACCTTGATAACATATGAATTTCTTTTAATACATTACAGTAATGCAGAAACGCTGCTTTGTTATTAGCATTCTAAGATACCCTCTATGATGTTCTCGTTGCCACATCCTATAACCATTGGGACACCCTATAATCGTGATTTTGACAACATTTGTGAAAATGTGTTTGGTGATGTGAGTAAACAAAATGGATCTGCGTTGACACTTTAAAGTGCCGTTAAACACAGGCACACCTCTGTGTAGAATACGGTCAAATCTTAAAGACTAGTGTCCGTGGGTCACAAAGGGACCTAACAACGATCAAATTTAACGAAGGGTAACTCTCTTACGAGAAATTCAACGAAGATGTAAACAACGCATCAGGTGACGAAGAACGAATAGTTTATGAGCAGACAAGCAACGAACGCAAACGCAGAAGCTAGCTCTCACCCGGGAAGGACCCTGTGATGGTGTGGTTCTCACCGGCGTGCCCTATGAACCTAGGACATCACCTGTAGTAGTGAAGATCAGAAGATGAATAGCAAGATGGAGATTCAAATACTAAGCTAAAAAGGAACGTAAACTAAATTCATAGATTCAATTAGGTTGTGGTTCGTCAATCGACCATGGCCGTTTATATATGAGGTGCAGAGGTTTATGCCCATGGGACGCAAGAAAGACACCATAAACAGATCTAAACTTAAATCACTGGCTTGATTTAGACTCCTTTGTTGAGAGCCGGTCTAAACGGTTTACCAATGTGGTCTGGCTATTTTGCCTTCCAGCCAATCTTCAGCTCATCATAGTTATTGCATCTGGCCTCCAAATTAGGTGATTAATATATCCATTACAACTGTCCCGGCAAGGGTTTCGTCACGGCGGACTCAAATATGTCATTTGACTTCATCATGATGTTGTTTCAATGACCTCTTTTTATCTGCAAGGCAGTTCATCTCGAAGAGTCCAGAAACGACCAACAGGACCTGCAAAATGCTAAGATATGGCAAACTATAAAAATATAACTGCTAGCACAAAATTGTACATTTGAGCCATTGTCCCACATATATACTGCCCCCGTATTCTAGTAATGCTTGTATGCTACAAAATATTTATTTAAAGTTAAAATTGTCTAATGATGATAATCCGTACACATCGGTCATATGAATGGTCTCTAATCTGGTATGTGCTTAGTAAGATAGCCGAAACAAAATTTGAAAGAAACATAGGTCCATTTTGGCTTCTTATATTGTCAAA
The DNA here is from genome assembly GCA_031894775.1 of Chloris gayana. Lineage (NCBI taxonomy): Eukaryota > Viridiplantae > Streptophyta > Magnoliopsida > Poales > Poaceae > Chloris > Chloris gayana. The sequence goes on along the minus strand of JAUNZO010000248.1, from coordinate 262,582 downwards.
CACATGCCTCAATACAAACCTACTAAAACATTTTAATGAAATCCAATGTACATAATTGAAACATCATGGATGTGGACCACAGTAACATTAGAAGAAACAGGGCCTGTAGCGGCGGGCCAAACCCGCTACAGCGGCGGGTATCACAGCCCACTGCTACAACTCTGCAGCTAAAAATCATAGCCAATAGTGGCACAAAAATCGTGCCCCGTCGTTAGAAACAAGAGCAGTAACGGCGGGTGGCATCTTCACCCGCCGCTACTATTCACACACGAAAATAAAAAAGCCCATTCGGGCCCGAGACGAGGCCTAGGCCGCCCGCCCGGGCACCGACGTCCACGCGTCCGCCGGAAGAGGCCAAATTCATGCCGGAGGAGGCCGGATCCACCGCGAACATCGCCGCTTAGAGGTGGGGAGGAGGACCCACTGCCCCGGCCGCCGCCGTCGGATCCACCCGCAGCGCCGCCACTTGGAGCCGGGGAGGAGGACCCGCCGCGTTGGCCGCCGCCGCAGGATCCACCCCGAGCGCCGCCACATGGAGGTGGGGAGGATGGGTGCCACCGCCGGCTCCACCCTGAGCGCTGCCGCTCGGAGGTGGGAAGGAGGGGCCGGAGCTGCCGCCCGACCGCCACCGTCGAATCCGCCTCGAGCTTCACCGCTTGGAGGTGGGGAGGAGGCTCCGGACCAGCCGCCCTGGATCTGCCCAAGCTCCACCGTGTGGAGGGGGGGGCGGGGGAGGGCATTGCGCTACGCCGCACCGGGGAGGGAGGGCTGCGCTGCCACCACATTGGGCTAGATGGACCGGTCGGCGAGTAGGCGAGAGAGAGAGAGAGAGAGAGAGAGAGAGAGAGAGGTGGTGGCTGGTAATGGGTGAGAGTGGAGGTGTGGGAAAGTGGGAATGGGGGCTTTTTATATTTGGGTCCAAGCTAGCGTTTGATGGGGGTTGTGGGCTCGACTGTGATAGCGGGCCTCTTTGCGGGCCGCCACTAAGAATCACCGTGATTTTTAGCGACGGTGCACGATAGCTGGCACCCACATGGATAGTTTCAAAAAAAAAACTCACCATCTGTCTAAATATGCATATTCATCGAATAGCAAAATTCTTTTGATATAAACAGTAGATCACCATTAAAAGATGTTGTCTGACCTACACATTCGGCATAATTAATTTTCGAAAGATCAATAGCCGAATTGTAACTTTCAGGACCAAAATCGGACTCACATAATTTAGAAACCGGCCATTACACACATTGAAATCAGTCTAACTGATTTAAAGTGTCAAGTGACTCTAAACAAGCTTTGGCGGTTTCAACCAATAGTAAGAGTAGTATCACCGACACTATTACAAGATGCTAGTTGTGTCACATCGATACGCCAAGAGTTTTTAGAAATGCGAATTCACTCAATGTATGATATATTTTTAGCAATCAAGAAAAGAAATACTTATGTCTACACTGTAGCACCGGGTTATAAAGACAAAACAGAATCCGGCCACATGTGTGCCATGGAATTAAACTTCACACAGATGCCAGTAAAGTGAATAATAGTAATAAGTAATGTCTTAAAATACCCTTGTTACAATAATGTCTTGATCAGAAAAAACACTCTCAATCGCGTCCCAAACCTCAAGTGCCCCATAGAGTAAGGATCAAGCCGCTTGTGACCGTAAGCACTGCTGCTATAACAGTTTTACACTCGGAGAGGTTGCACCACTTTACCACGTGTCGTGATTTTATCACATGTCAATTAATAAATTCTCCATGTGGACCAATTCACACTACCCGAGGTGTGAAGCCAAGGGGTCACTAGAAGCCTTTACAAAGATTACTCTAGCATTTGTATTTTGCTTGCTAAGGTTTCATTCCCATAAATAAGTGATAGGACCACAAAGGCGAATGATCTATAAAAGATCGTTCTCCACGGAAGAGTATCATCCCATAAACCCTTCTTGCATCACATTGTGGTTATCCCCATAGAGGCTAATAAAACACTATTGGAATTATGCTTGTAGCAGCGGGCCAAAAGGGACCTTAGTGGTAGACACCTGAATCGCCACCGAGGCCCTATCACTACTTGATTACAAAATTAGTCACGTTCGTCCGACCGCGACAACACGCCTTACCACTTAGCTTAAAATGGGTGCCGGTGGCAGTCTAGGAACAACCGCTAATATTGTTAACCTATTACCGAAAGAAGGGCGCGCCCACAGACCGGCTGGGACCTGCTCTAGACGCCATCACCCAAACACCCACCTGTCCATCCACTGTCCTCCACCGCGCGCCCCCATCATGGCGCGTCAGGTTGCCTTTGCCGCTGCAGCAGTAGGGGGAGCATCCGTCACGAGAGGGGGACCCACCGCCGGAGGAGGGGGAGTCATTGCCGGAGGAGGGGTAGTCGCAGGCTACTCTGTCGGGCCCACAGATAAATGACCTTTAGGCCATAGTTGTGGGCTCGACAGTGTCCGCGACTGCGGTTACAAAGCCGGTGGCGGGCCGGGCGCATGTTTGCTGCGGGCGTTAGGTGCCCGTGACTATTTCGCGGTCATAGTCACGGACACTGCCCTGTTATGCGACTTCGTAGAGGATGCGTCAAGTGACCGTAACTGTGGTTAAAATGGCATCCGCCGCTATAATGGGTTCTTGTAGCAGTGAAGCCAATGCTAGTAAAAATTTAGAGATAACCTAATTATTCAGCGAGCTGCTCCATATCTGCCACATGATTGGTATGGTAGTGCTGGGTTGCCACTCCAAGAAACGGTCCTTCACTGATTCGAGCAAGAATACACATAGTATCCACCATATCATCCCCTTGCTCGAATCAGCTTTCAATGTTACTAAAAAGATTGCCATATTAACACAGTTAAAGTTCACCATTAGTCAAGATTAAGTCATAAAGTTTGATGTGTCAGAGTGCAAGGCTAAGCAAAAACCTACCCGAGACAATCCATCATAGCCTATGGCGACAAGGAAAATGATGCGGAATAGGATAAAGACACATTGGATTCAAAATCAAAGTACAATGCATGAATTTAGAAGACATGCTTTGGAAATGCATCACGGACACTTGCTTATTTGCTCTTGCTGTAGCTGTTCAATGTTTGCTGCTTGGAAGTCCTGGAAATTCTCAAACGGCTCCTCTCTACTCAACATCACATGAACAATATGCAAGAACGCATACAAATAACTAGAAACGCTACACCAAAAAATTCTGTAAACTAATAAAACAGTACTATTAAATAATTTATATCTAATCCGTGAGCGTAAGAATCACTAAAACAGAGCTATGAGCTAGAACTTATAAAGGTTCAATGTTTTAGGGGCTAAATTGTAAAAATAGAGTAGGCTAGCGACCTACCTATAATATAAAAATGACACAACACAGGTGTAAAAGATATATAGTTAAAGTAGTGGGACACATAGGAGAATAAACTATTGTATATGCTAAGCCAAGTGGAGAACGAATAGGAAAGGGCTAAGTTCAAAATGTACTTATGTGTTTTTGCTCCAAAGATTAAAATCATGAGTATACACCATAAACCAGTACAAGCCTTAACCAAAGGTTCTACCATAACAGAGAGGATTACATGGGCTGATAGGGCTGTCACGACTTGCCGGCAGCCCTCTCGGAAACTTGACTATAAGGCAATTAGGCCATTCTCAATGACCTCTTTCATTTTACGTTTTTCAAGTATGACATGTCACTTTCTAGTTTTCTTTTGTGAATTGAAAGTGCATCTCTCAGTGCACTATTTTATTGCACAATTTCATAGGTACAACATGACATTACATGGTTGCGTAGATGTACCGATGATGATTCACTTTTCTGTGCATATGAAAGGAACAGAGTCTCAATACATCTTTCATTCTCCTTTCATCAACTTGGAAAGAGTGTCATTGCCCTTTCATCCAAATGAAAGACTTTCTTCCTCTTTCATATTAAATACCATACCATGTTATCTTTTTTTCTTATGTGTCACCTAATAAATGTAAAATGAAGGACCCATTAAGAATGGCCTTATGTCCATACGACCTACCCTTGGACACGTGATGAGTAGACAACTAAGTCCATATCGCCGAGTCCAATTCCCATCCGGAGGCAAACCCATATCCATTGGTATTCACCAATCTAATCCTACAGATCATCACGGAAAAAGATGTAGAGTTCGTCTAACAATAAGATAAATATAACGGGTACCATAACAAAGCCAGATTATGGGGTGTACACTACAAATAATAATCAAGTAATAGATACTAGATGGTTATGATCACTCTATGACCTAAGAGGACCCACAACCAAACAAGGAACTTTTAGCCAATGCAAGACTATATGTGAAGAAATTCTATTGAGCCATAGCAAATTCTCCAAGAGGAGTTGGGAACAAGATAGAGCCCTATTATAAGCATAAGTCCACTAGAGCTTGCAGCTACTATTAGCACAATGGAGAGGAGTGAGCTATAGTTCGAAGAAATATGCTGAATTGTATATTGCCCGAGTGCTATGTTTGCACGGTGTGCCAAAGACTATTATTTCCGACCGAGGGCCATCATGGGAACCACCCTCCTATCAAAACATAGCGTTGAAGGAGCCAAGGTTGGTTTGACCGACTTGGCTTTTAGCCCTTTTCGAAACAGATATTTATTTTTAGTTGCTTTTTGTACATCTAGAATTTGGTGTTTTGGGCCTTTTTGTCCATGTGGTAGGCACTGCATGTTTAATACAATTTTTTAATGGAACTTTATGCTCATTTCCACCTCCTTTTCTTGCTGAATACACCTACATCCAATAAACCCAAGGACCCGTGGAATTACATTGTTTTGAAATAAGTATGCATGGTGGAAATGTTAGTTCTCGATGTTTTCCATGATATTTGATGGTTAATTTTGGTACTTAGTGGTCATTAACATGGCTCCTATTTTTCACCTGTCCATTCAGCTATACCTTTGCTTGTGACTATATTGTCTGGTACTTTAAACCTAACTACTACAAAAGTATCACCCTTTGTGGTAGTTAGCAATATTGTTTTTCTAGTTTAATTCTAGGATGACCGCATGCCAAAATGCCAAAATGTTACTACTGTTAGCGTTTCTAATTTTCAGAATGCATTGGCTATGACTATTTAGAGGTACTTTATTGCTACCAATTAAATTACTATCCTCAATCGACCTCTTAGAATTATTTGCAATGGCATCACAAATCGGTCTATCAATTGAAAGCATAGAACCCAATTGGGAATTAAGTAAATGACTTGTAAAGACTACCTTATCTAATAAAACATACCCTATATGATATATTGGAGAGGAAACCTTGCTATGAATGATATCATGCTACACCTCTTTATCTGAGCTTGTAACATCCTTTTCTAGAGAAAATAGTTTGACCGGTTTAGGATATCGATTTGACCGGTTTTTCTAGGAGTGTTGGAAATCACCCAGTGTAGATGTCTCATCGCCTTCTTTATTGTTTATGGAGCTTGGACCACCAACAAGTGTATGTATGGCATTGGCCGAGCCTTGTTCGGTTGTTGGTTGTTGGTGATATTGCTCAGCAATGGAAAAACGATTATGAAACTTAATCTCTAGTTTCTCCCAAAGGTAGATAGAAGAGAGCAGAGGTGAAAACCATGAAAGTGTTGTTCCAGTTAACGATTAAGAAAATAAGTGCACCATCAAAGAATCAAAGTTGTACCTTCCCTAATTGAGCTAAATATTGACTAACATGTTCCTTACAATGATGTTGCCTTGATCAATATCGAGTAGCAGACAATTGTTGGAAAAGATAAATTCGGCTTTGATTACAATTATAGAATCACATAACATATATGGGTAAATCCTTCCCATATATGTTAAAAATCGGTCTAACCGCTTTACCAATCTAGTTTAGCCTGATTTGGAAAACTGCCAATCTTTAGTTCGCTATAATTCCTGCATCCGGGCTCCAAATTAGGCGATCCATTCGACTATATTGGCAAGGGCTTTGTCATGGGACACTCAACTATGTCATTTGCTTCACTGTGATGCTGTTTCAAGGGCTTCTTTGTTTCTTAACTGAAAATCATCTGATGTGTCCACACATGCATGATCTATAGGACCTGCCGAATGCTAAGATATGCAAAACTTGCAAAAACCTGACTGTTAGTATATTCAAGCCATTGTTCCACAGAGGTCATTATTGGTCAATTTTTATTGTCAACAAAGAACAATTCGTGACAAATGATTTAGAAATTTTTATTTTTGCTTGTGGGTGAGGCTCTAATGTTTATAATAGTTGGTTGAGCTTCGGTTTGGTCACCTGTTGCAGACAAGAACTCCTCCTGATTGCACAAGGACAAGCTAGCTAGACGTTAGCATGATTACAATTATAGAATCACATAACCTATATAGGAAGGATTTACCCTAGCTTTTTGGAATTCTTATGAGCATATTCCACTCCAATTGAAGCCATAGAAACTCAATGGTTTGTTTCGGGATCTTAGATTGGTCGATTGTATTTCTAATCTACGACGTCAAACATCATGCATCGCAAAAACCTTTGCACCCCTCTATAATGGACTTATAAGAGTAGATGGAAAAAATGGGTCAAGTGGTATGTCACTCCTTTGTAAAGGGTGCATAACATGTGGATAAACTGTGCAACATCTGCAGAGTATATTATCACGTGACTGACTGTTGTCAAAGATATTGATACATAAACACCTTGAGTCATTCTGTTTAGTTTAAATATTTTTTTCCTTGAGGCACGTGTAGGTAGTACCAATCATTTGGGAAAATATATGGGCTTTTCCTGAGTAATAGGTATGACCTTCGGTGAGGAGACAATTGTTGGAACTGTTTGGATTGAATGAATCCCCCAGGGACCAAACAACTAAAATGGTGAATAAATTTATTTGTTCATCTAAATGTTTTAAACCCCTTTGGTGGAATGGCTTCATGAAGCGCATTGCACAAAGTGACACAAAAAAGCCTAACCTTGTTTTACTTACCCTACCTGAGTGGTATATCCTTTGCTTAGTGCTAGGGCTAGCTGAGTACCATCCATACTAATTCTTACGTACTGCTTTATGTCAGAAGAAGATAAAGAACCTGTTGGTGATGATGAGTAGGTCGCATCCCCTGCTCGAGTTGCATGTAGAGTATTTTATTAGCAATATCTTTGTTTAAGGTAGGCTTCTCTGTCACTTTGGTGTGTAAGTCAAAATAATGACTCTCTTCGCCTTCTGGGACTTAATAATATATGCTGTACAGACTGAAGTTCTGTGAATGTGCATGAACTACATATCTAGGGATTAGTATGGTAAGCACAATAGAATTAAAAAAAAATTCTGGCAAAACCATAGCCATGGTCAAACTCCCATTTCTTGTACTTCCTCGTTTCCGAGCACAAAACCGAACATAGCATTTCCTTTCTCTTTGGCCACAGTCCATATGCAGCTGGCTGTTGTGGCTAAGCTGATAGGCATTCTCTCCGTAGAGTCACAGCCCACGTGTAGCTCTTCTCCGTTTGTCTACTTCTAGACGGAATGGGGTCCTCTGGATTGACGTATGTCAACAAAGGATATTGTTTAATTGGAAATTAACAGGTTTTCTAGCCATTCCGATCCAATAAAACTGTAGATCTTGGTAGAATGCAATCAGATGCAATATGGACTGCATTAATACATCATTAAATGGTTCTTTAAATACTCATGCTTGTGGAAGACATTGATTTAATTGGACATTATTGTTGTTATTTCATATATAGCTAATATAATGCCCAGATAATTGTTCGTGTGAAATGATGAGTTCAGTAGTTGGTGGTGAACGGTTGACTTCTTTCTTAAGAAGTTAAGATAGATCAAACGCTGGATGATTTTTTTGATGATTTGGCTGCACCACACAAGATAATGCCTCTTAGTGGGTTGCTTCTATTATATATATATATATATATAGACGTAGATCAGATATCAGTGTCATATATATAAACATGGAAGTTATGGAGTCATTTTTAAATATATAGATCGACCTTATCCGGTAAACCATTTGCTTAATTCTATAACTAACCTGTGAAACAATATGTGCCCAAATGGCCACAGTTTTTTGTTGTGGTGTGAGGGATCCCATTTCTCAAACCAATCACGTTCTCTGATGGAAAAGTAGTACTTATGACATTTTTGTTTCTTAGGTGATGTGATGAAAGGCTTCAGCTTGGCAGTTTCCTCAATGAAACCAGGGAGAAAGCCATATTTTGCATCCCTAAAGGATATGCATGGAGCAATTCGGCCTCTCCATTTATAGCAAAGAACATCCCTTCATATCAAACATTACGGATCGATGTTGAACTCATCTGCTTCATAACAGATATTCACAAAGATCAAGGCATATTAAAAAAGACAGTCAAGTCTAGATCTACACAAGAGCACAACCACCCTTGTCATTTGGATGAAGTGTTAGGTACATTATATTCCCTGCTCTTGTTTGCTTTACTCTTCGTCAATTTCATTTCTATACGCTAGCAAAAAAACATATCTCTGTCTCACCTTGGAAATTTGACATTTGCCAGAGCAAATTCCTAAATTATCACCATAAAAAGGTGATTATTCCACCCAAACACAAAGTTACATTGTATTTTCACTTTATTTGAATCTATTTATCTACACCATAGCAGTGGGTTTTACTTCCTTCGTCCTAACATGCAGTTTGTTTTTTCTATTGACATAGCCCACCGGAGATCTCCAATACGATATCATTTCAAAATCTAAAATACCACAAAATAATTCTTTTTAGATAACAGGTTTCATCCTGACCTTGGCCTGAAAATAGGTTACCGCCACTCATTACAAGAGACGGCAGCACTTCCGTCTGCCTAAGCACTCAACACAGAGTGCCAAAAACAAGGTGATTCAAATAAAGTGTTTAAGTAAATCCATTATTACAAGGTGATTCAATTACAAAATCTCCAAAAAATGGACTAATTTCTGCATAACTGTTGTTTCCAAAGCACGGCATGCATTTTAAGTTATCCTTGACAACAATCCTATTAAAAAAAGGAGAACCCAACAGCGATGAAGTAAATCCATTATTACAAGGTGATTCTATTACTAAATCTCCAGAAAAATGGACAGATTCTGCATAATTGTTGTATCCAAAGCACGGTATGCATTTTTTATCTTGTTGGTGTCCTCCTCATGCTTTTGTAATTGCGCTCAATGTCTCACGCGCGCAATGAGAGTGACCCTATATGACACCTGCATATAAGTTTTAATCGTGTTGTTGTCAAAGATAACTTCATTCCATGTACTGCAAAGAGCCCAACAAATAGCAGCTGCCGGTTCACACAAAAAAAAAACTAGCAGTTGCTTCTCTTAGAATTTGATATCGTGACTTATGATCAAAATCAAATAACGAATCTGAGAACGCATTGCCAAGATTAGTTCGGACTGGAAGACCAACGATATGTTAATATTTTGATGAAGGTAAATCTTTCATTAATTGCTCATAAAATAAGAAGTGATATTTGTCTTGACATGATTTTTTTGTAACATATGCCAACACCCAAATTAGTTTGTGCGCTTCTTCCTCTATTGGAATATTACACAGAAGAATTGTCTTGAATGTGCGCCAACAAGCGATTTAGTCCTAAACCGACTGTTCGGCCTTGGTTTTCCCTTCGCAAAGAACTAGACAATGGCCTCAGCTAGGTATTGCTCAGCCTTGGAACTGTTTCGTTCTCTGCATTGATTGATCTGAATAACGCTGACCTCATTTAGACAGAGTCGCAACTAAAAATACCCATTTAAATCGAAGTCACAACTAAAAATATTCATTTAAATCGATCAAAGTTTGGTTGGCCTGCTATCTGCCGTAGTATCCAGCATGTACACAAGTCTCTACCCGCGTGAATATGTCCCTGACATGTTAACGCTGGCTGGATTGCCTTGCGCACAAATAAAGCTAAGGACAAAGTATACAGTTGGTTGGTAAACTTATTTCGTTATGTCACTTACATTCATCTACTCTTAAATTGCAGCTTTGACTCCCTGAATTGAGCCTCAGGCTGCAAGTACGCAATGCCATGATGCTAACACAGCCGAAATGCCTCATTTTGCCTAGAACTTCTAATTCAATCAAGTGAACGTGAACTAAAAGTTGCTCTCGCTCCACATGTGATCTGATTCAACTATTTTTATTTCAAAAAAAATGAAACAATGGATTTCCTTAGGCATTGCTACATCAATTTATAAACAAAATAAAATTTAGTCAAGAACATAATAGTTTGATCGGAGAATAACAGTGTGCATGTGATCAGATGTGTTCTCACTCCCCAATTAATCAATTTATTTGGGTAACACTTATTTTGTGAGTATAGGATACAAATGTCACCCGAAGCTAAATTTGTAATACGAGACTATAGAGACCTAAATGACACGTGAGGCTAAGTTTAGGCAACGAGAACTGTGATTTAATTAAGAGTAGAAGGCCCCGAGTGGCACAGTTGGATAAGTTTAAGAATTGACCGTGCACTTTACTAAATCTACTTTGTTCCCTTACAACACTGCACAACCATCTAATATAAGCATTAGGACTCTTCCATGAGTTCCATGCCATCCACATGTCTACTTATGTGGTCCTATACTACCTCTCTCCAATATTTGTTATTTGAATTAATCCAGGTGATGTGTCAGAACCACCTCTAGTGTACCAGCTCCAGCTCTCTCTCTCTCTCTCTCTCTCTGCTTAATCATCCTGACAACCAACTATATTAAAATTTCACAGCCAAAAACAAATGGATAATAGCGAAACTAAAGCCTCAATTCTAAATAATTTCCGCAAACAGGGGATTTGTCAACAACGACTCAACCAGGCCAGCTGTAGGAACTCACAAGCATCACTAGCTAGCTCTCTTCGAATATCGGAATAAATCTACTTTTACCCCCTCACCCAGTGTCTGCATTTCATTATTTCTATATGTATAAAATTTGGAGCCCTCCCACATAGAGCAACATAAGGTTAAACTATCCAGTTTACAACTAACATGGGCATCTTGTGCCTTATGGTTACGTGCTTTAATAGGTCCCATTCTGATCACGCTCCCCTCTTGGAGACATTAATTACTACCATGCTCGTGGCCTTAAATATTTCGTACAAACTTCAATAGAAACGAGTGCTTAGCTCATGAATAGGAAGAGGGAGGGATTGTGGGGGGTGGGGGGGAGTGCGGCGGCGCAAAACTGATCCACGGAAAAATTATTACTCTATTCTATTGCTTGTGAATTTGATTGTGATCCTTACAGTTATCATACTTCGGGATCAAGGGTAATGCTGTCCAAGTGACATTATATCGCAAAATAAATGTAGGTAATTTTGAACGTCAACATGCATGGTATACCAGGTGACACTGACCCGTGGTTTCTGTATAAACTTGACATCTAAAAGAGAATATAGTTCTATGTCATTAAAATGTGATGTTTCTGTTAATGTAAATATACAATAGCATCATAAACAAGTTCGGTTAATTTTAACATATAACAATTTTTCGAACAGAAATAATGGAATTAATCCTAATAGATATACGGGTAGTGTGGCTATTCCCTTTCATCATTGAGCTGTTGAGGGAAGCTTACGAGAACAGCGATAAAGGTAGCTGCAAAAACTATATGTCGGGATAGTGGACGGAAAGAGTAAGGGAAGCCAGTATGGGAGGAAGCCATCCAGGCAGTCGGCTTTCATGAAATATGGGTTTTTATGTGCTCTTCTTCTATTTCCATTTTCAAAGGTTATTAAGTTGAATTAATCTGTTTTTCCTTTAATACCTTCTCTGCCAGTTAAATATGATGCTTGCCTTGCGGATGGGACATCTGTATCCAGATCTGCAGGAGTGGAATTCGTCATTGCAGATGGTATATAAGGACCATTTCTTTATATTATGTTGTGGGGCCACATCTAACAGAAGAAAAACGAAAACAGGCTTCTTCTGCCCTGCATTCGCAGATGTTGTGAAGACCATGGGGCACGGAGAGGAAGCTGTTGTTGTTATAAAGCCAAAATGTAAGTACGTCATTTTCATTGGAAATTGATATTCTTCCGAACGGTAGCCGGGCAGTGCGTCAATCCATCCTGAATCCAACGATGGCCCGCACGTTCCCAGCCGCCACTGCCATGTGCTTGTCTACCGGTGTGCTTCCAGCAGCCCAAATAAACCTTTGCATGATTCTTTCCTTTTGTTTTTGCGAAAAGCATCATCTTTCCAAGCTTCAGGCGAAAAAGAGGAAAGTGGTCTAGGCAAGTCATTGCCGACGGGCGGTGTTGCCTCATCTGACCCACTGCGTAGCAGAATCTCCTTGCAACGGTGTAAATGCACTTTTAAGCAGGACTTTCAGATTCCTGACTTTTTGGATTTTTGTGTTTGTCCTATTCCATAAAATATAGCTATAGGAATAGAGCTGTTACTGCATCTGAACTCAAGGAGACCTAGAAATTAATGAAGTTATTCCTAGATATCACAACAACCATATCTTTTAAGATCACACAAACACTTTTTAATATAGTGTCCCTTTCTAGATGGTTTTGGTGAACGAGGGAGACCTTCTGTAGGAGACGAAGTAGCTATCCCACCTGATTCCACTCTCCATGTGAGCCTCCAATTGATTTCCTGGACAGAAGTTCGATACATCGGAGAGAAACAGGAAATAATCCAGAGATTTCTCCATAGAGAACCCGAAGACACCAACCGCCGCCCAAAGAATCAAGCATTCGTGAAAGGTACTCAGCTATATACGGCTTGTGTACACGCATATAATACATCTACTCCAAATCATGTGTCTAAACAAGCACAAAATGAAATGATAGTGCGGCTGATCGGTAAACTTCAAGATGGGACTGTTTTTGATCGGAGGGGCCACAACGGAGAAAAAGAATTCGAGTTCACCATTGATGAAGGTTACACAATTTAGTACCCCCAATACAATTCATGTTTGTGCAATTTACACCATTTCACAGGTTTTTTTTTTGTGTCTCGACATACAAGTTGAATTTGAAATAGAAATTTTGTACGACGATAGTTGACACAACAAACAGTGTTCCAAAAATATAAAACATAATAATGTATTCATAGATTATATATACGTACCAATAATATTAAAAATGTTATAATTATTTTGACGTAAGGTATTATGTCACTTCTTACCATGCAAAGTTTAAAGTTCGAATTCAACTTGTACGTTGAGAAAGAAAAAAGATAAAATTTTACAAGGGGATATATTGCATCAACTTAAATTATTTTGGGTAGTAAATTGAGTTATGATTTTTTTAGGGAGTAAAATGGACAAAGTGAATTGATTGATGTAGTAAAATGGATTCAGAAAAAAAATAAACAACATAGACGGGTATAAATTGTGACAGTATACAAAGAAGTTATCATAACACAAGTTGGTACACACAGATATGCCCTTTTTCTTCTGATAATTAAGATGTCGATCTGTTTTTAATCTTTCCATCAAATGCTTCAATTAAATGTGCAGAACATGTTATCTATGGCATAGACGAAGCAGTGATGACAATGCAGGAGGGAGAAATTGCCACCTTCACCATTCCACCCCAGCATGCGTTTGGTGCTGTTGGTTCAGAGCAGTATGAGCTTGCAATTGTGCCTCCTAATTCTGTAGTCATATACGAGATTGAGCTCCTATCTGTTGTCAATGTGAGTATGAAATTACTTTATTTCGGTTTGAATCAGATAAATTCAGGATTCTAAAATTATGTTTTTCATGAAAATTTCTAGTTGTCACGTCCTTGAATATCACATATGTTATTTACAGTGCATGTATATTGAGTATAATAATTTTATAAAAACCATATCACATGTTTAATTCCTTGAATTCATGCAGGAGGAGCCTTGGCCACCAATGCGTATGCCTTATGAGGTGGGCATTGAAGAAGCAAGATCGAAGGTAGAGGAGGGCGATAAGCTGTTTGACATAGGAAAGTTTTTGCCCGCATATAGGAGATATTTCAGGGTTAGTAATTTATACCAACATACTCCATGTATTCAATTTTATAATACCCAGTTTCATCTGATAGGGTCATCTTATTTAACCCTTGACCATAAATTCTCCTCGTATTATATGTTCCTGGTTTTAAAAGTTGTTACTATTAGTATCACTGATTTATTGCACATAAATTAACCAAACTATTGTCCTAAAGATAAAAAGTTTTAATTTTAAAATTACTTCAAACATACAATATACATATTTGGACCGATAGGATAATATCTTTTTTTATCATCTAGTGGTAATTTTCTTCAGACAACACCATAGAGGCTAGATCATGGAAACACTGAAATATGCCGATTGTTCTAGTTAATTGACATTGTAATGCGTGCAGGCCAGACAACTCCTATCGATGACAGTTGGAGGGCTAATTTTATGTGGCCTTGAAATGAATATTTATGTGGCCTTGAAATGTGCTGAGTGTGCAATTCACCTTCAACGCTACAAACAAGCATATGACCGCTACCGTGAGGTACTTTCTTTGCCAGCCACTTCGATATGTTCGACAGTTCACACCATTCACCATACCTCATTTAAACACTGATGCTTTAGTTAGGTACTAGTATGCGTGATTTTATCCTTATTCCATGGATTGCCGTTCTGGTAAACTAAACCTACTATCTACTGAAAACTCCCGTCACTGCAGAATACAGCACGTTTGCCCATAAAATGCACGGTAAAATGTTTGCCAGCGATCACCCAAGGCAAAGCCTGGACCACAAAAACGTTGTCGGCAAAGCCAGCTTTGCCGTGTGCGAGGGACAGCCGTCGGCAAAAAATAAGGCGTCGTCACCTGGTAGAACGGTGACGGCGCTCTGTTCCGTGTGCTCGACAGTTGGCACACGACAAATGAAGCTATGTTTTCCGTGTGTTGTGGCCCGGGCACATGGCAAAGACAGCTAAGACTGTCATATGCCAGACTATGTGTCGTGTGTTGCTAGCCTGGTACACGGCAAAGATCATGTTTGTTGTGTGCCCGATATAAAGCACATAAGAAAGTGTCAGACACACAGCATACAAGGTCTTTCCCATAGTGAGTGGATTCCCATCATTCGGTTTCATTACCACTCAGTCTAGGACGAAATTTTTGATTCTGGATGACACGTGGAGGGCCTGCCGAGGGCGAGCATGGCTCTGTAAAGCACAACTTTTGCCCATGGGTTTGCCTCCAGGAGAGGGCAAAGAAGGAGCTTCTGATGGGTACTCCCCTAACTATCCCACGTTAGGATCCTTCCAATGGGTTGAACTCTTTAGATTTGTAGAGTTTGGAAAAGCTATAGAAGCATCATGCATCACTCTCCTTCTACACATTTTGTAGGAGTATTGTTTTTTTTTCATACATAACAGTTGGCAGTGTACCTGGGAAACATGCAAGCTATGTAATGGTGCCCGCTAGGAAGAAGAAAGCTCGCAACCACCATGAACAGCACTATATCCCTTCTCGCTACTGCTACTGAGCTCACGCCACTAGAAGCGGCTGAGCGCTTTGGCGGTTCTATGAATTGCCACTGGAACACAAATACGAGTGGTGGCTAGGATGACATCAGTAGTAACTACCAAGAGACCTGATTCTAGTGGTGGTTGATGCTGTCATCCTATCTGCCATCTGAGATCCTGATCCTGGTGGCATCACATAAGTTATTGCATCCAAACAGTGGAAATTATGCACAGTTTTACACCAGGATTGAAAATTCAAAAATTTCAAATTCCAGACATAACACAGATTTCAGATCACAGAATAGCATCAATAACATAACAAAAGATAGTATCAGTTACAAAAGCTCATATAAATTTCAAATGTCACCACAAGTTTACATCAGGTGTCAACAACATTGCTTTCTTTACACAAAGTGTTCCTCCAATCTAACCTCTTTCTAGTCGTTAGGCCCAATTCTATCCTTTTCATCATCCTTTTTTCTCTGCTCTCTCCAATCTTTCTTTGGATACATTCCATTCAACCTTGTCCTTTTCTTGTCTAATCAGCCATATCTAGATGCTTTGTGACCACCATGTTGGAACATGGAAGTCACCTAATAGATGAATAATCTCATGCATGATTAAGCGGACCATTCTGTAAAAAATACTATGGAGCTCATATTCCGTCAGCATCGTGCATGCCGTCATCAAGTAGGAATCTGATGAGGTGGTGGCTCCTCATGTCCCACTCCCACAACATTGAGGAGCACACTGACCCCAAGAAATTCATCTGCATCTATGAGTCCCAGCTCAAGGGCTGCGGTAGTAACAGGACCAACAAGGCCAAGTGCTTCGCACTGACACTCATGGAAATCACACCAAAGTATTACTTCGATCCTTGACAAACCACGGTGGGTGGCAGATTAGGCAAAATCTTAGCTGCCATCGCCGCCAGTCTCCCCACTGTCCATTCCACCTCGCCACCATCGGAGCGGACACTGGAAAGCTTTATGGCCGCAGGCTCATTTGCTTGCGTCGTCCGGTCGTCCCTGCCCACTTCTCGTGCTTTGTTGATCCCCAAATCACTATGGTACTGATAGTAAGGGAGCCATGTCCCTTGCCTGAGAGTCCAAAGCAACCCTTGCATGGTTGGATCCAATTTGGAGATGTACCTATAGTACTTCCTGTTACAGTTTGATCTGCCATAGCTTCCAATCCACCATTGGATTTGGACCATGCTAGCACTGCCCGTTGCACTAGCTAGTGGTGGGTGTTGCGTTGGAGTAGCACCTAGTTTCATGGTTGTTGGATGGCGGAAAGTCCTCTGGTAACTAATCCAGGTGGATCTATTGGTCTGGTTGTGGCCATCAATGTACGGAGATTGTTGTGCTTCTGCAACCTAGACTAATTAACAATGATGGTGTGTACTATGTCGTTAGGCTATGCGGGGCTCCCTTACCACCGATGGTTGTAACGATATTGGTGAAAGCCCTTGCAAGCCATCTACTCTATTAATTGTCGGCAACGGGAGTGCTATGATGCACCACATTACTCTTAGCAATCGCCATAGTGCCGCACATGCTATACCCATGACATTATCTGGGTAAAAGATTGCTGACATAAGATAGCAACCCTAAAGTATAAATTGCATCTGCACTGGTCAATCTTAGCATTTCTTTCAGAGTATTACAAAGATGATATGGAATTCATAAGGACCAGCAATTGATCATGAAGCACGCACAAATACACATAAGGGGATAAATAGTTGGTAAGATAAAGAATTAACCGTGATGGCACACTACATGCACCAAGACAAAGTCTGGAGTTAGCCTAAGCTTTTCTTATTGATAGAGATATCGACCGACATAAGTGCAAAAGTAGCAGCATAGTGCTATTTTATCTTATGGACTAAGCTCCTTCAGTGTATGTGACAGACCCGCCTCACGAGAGGCGTTTCCGTCTCCAGGATTATCATGGGTGGTATCACGCGCTGTGATACCCGATATTACAACATACAAACATAAGCATGATACAATGAATATAAGTCCAAGTCTCTTACATTCATCCAAGTGCATGATTACATCGAGTCTCATGAGCACCAGAAGCATATAAGTTTGGAAATTAACTAAACAGCGGAAGCAATAAGATACCGTCGCCCTCTCGGCGATACATCACGGGACATCCGGCAGAAACATGTGTTTCTGCCCTAAAACACCTTACCAGCACATCAACGTCGCTACTCCTCCGGACCGCACCACTCCCGGGTGTAGTGGCCTCCATCCGAGGGCTGATCCTGCCGGACGTCATCTCCAGCGACTATCTCCTGCTCAAGTGGGTCCTCCGAAAACCACATAGAGCAAAGCTCGAGCAACTAGAGCTCAGCAAGACCGACCCGTCAAAGTGGCCATCTACAGCCGACTCCTAGACATGCAAAGGCCAAGGGGTAGAATAAATTAAGCACTAAGCTGGCCTACAAGTGATTCCTTACCTTCAGCTTTTAGCAGTTTAATTAAGTTGCATGAAGAATAAATTTAATTTGCACTATGCTACTGCATTATATGTTTTCAAATTAAGCAATACAGCAAATTAATCATAATCATCATCATCATCAATGTTTCTCTTCTTACTACGTTCCGGCGCAGGGACAAGAGGTACTCGTTACTCGTGAGGGGCAGCGATTCAAATCGATTTACATCTTGCAGGAGAAACCTGTTTGCACGTCACATACGCGCTTCTCGGAAGCCGCATGAGACAACATTTCGCTTCAGTCACCACTCAGCCGACTCAAATCCACCTCCTACGAGCAAGGGTCCCTCAACGCGAAGCCGTCCCGGACGTCAACCGTGAGCGGATGGCTCCCTTCCCGCACTCTCCCGGCCTCCACCTGGAGATGGGTATTGTCCGACCTTTCAGCTCCCGTCGCTACATCAGTTCATCGGGCCCATAAACACCAGCATGCAAACAGTACGTTCAAACTTATCCACATGAGCCGGACATGACACGGTCCTTGTGTGCATAGACGGGGCTACCACCTTGAAGACTCTTTCAATCCTTCACTTTCCACCTAAGTTGCTCGTCCGGCCTCCAATTTTCCATTCTCTTCTCAAATACTTAGCATCGTGTCCAAAAAGGTGATTGTCCTATCTACGAGTGGTCTCCTTACCACTCGACGGATCATTGCCCAATTTAAACAAGCATCTAGCGTAGCGCAAGCGAACAAGGATAATAGGATCCTACTTCATGCTAGGGTTTCATCTCAACTCCTATACACCTAATGCACAGTACAAGCCTACAAACATGTAGTGATCAAATGAAAAACGTAACGTAAATAGGTTGTACACCGGGGCTTGCCTTGAGCTTGACCCTGAGTAGCTGGGTCAGCAATAGCAGCAGCTTCGGCTCCTCCTCACTGTGTTCACCATCGCCGCTACATGATGCAAAGGTGATGTGTGAATTTAGTGAAAACATAATTTGAATATTTTATGGAATAAGTACGAATTTTGTCAAATACACGTAATTTGTGAGTATAAAATAACTTGGTGTCTAGCGAGTTGAAATGATTTGATTGCAATTAACAAATTTAATTTACTTCATCAACTCCCATGAAGCATTTAATCATTATCACATGTGCAAGAAAGTAATTCATTAATCCTAGCAAAAGCTAGGTAAAATAGCGTAAAATAGCAATTAAATTGCCTCTGGTCCTTAAGCACATGTTATGGACAATAATTAAGCTAAGCTTCATAATTTGGGGCACTTAAATAATCAATTAAGCCCTAATCTTGAATTTCCTAAAAAGAAATTAACCTAAATAAATTGCCTTTGATCATGCCAAACTAAATGCACTATAAAATAGTACATGTCTCAAGGAGTCCAACAAAATTTAGTTTGCACGATTTCGAGTTCAGGAGCAAAAGATATGAATTTTTGAAGCTTCTAACATTTTATGCTAAAACAACTAATTCCGAAAAAAGATTAAAAAAGGGACAGACCAATCAGATCTGAGCCACAAACGTGGCCACACGGTGAGCTGTGCAGCAGATGCCGATCACCACCAGCACCAGCTCGGGCTGGAGCTTGCCATGGCGATCGAGCTCGCCGGAGCAGCGGCGACCCACCGGAAATCGGTCCACAGTGGTCCTAAAATCCCAAAACAAATACCAATGCGTAGTGGTGCTCAATGCGCATCCACCCGAGGGGCCACGGGTAGTCGGGAATGACCGGAGCTTGGTCGGCGATGAAGCACGCAAGAACCCGCGTTCGACAACGTTCGACGAGGTCGCACGTCTTTGAGGGAGCACCAAATCCAGTTCCGTTTCTTCCTAGAGCTTCAGGGCAGCGAGTAGAAGACCGGCATCGAGGTTGTTGTCGATAGAGATGGCCGGAACTAGGGACGCGACGGAGGCCTCGCGTCGGTATGCGTCGGAGCCGGAGAAGAAGACCAAGAATCAGCCTCCTCGCATGGGAAAAATTGGGGAAAAAGGGTTAGGAGGGTGCGGCTTTGAGTCACGCACGCGAGAGGTCAAGAAAGTAGGGTTGAGGCTCATTGATGGCGACGAATTTCGCAGTGGCGCCGGATGTCCGAGTCGATGAACTTGCCGGAGTAATTTGCCAAATACTCCTCGCTCGGTGAACGAATGCGGGTGAGGCTTCCTCCTACGGTTCCAGCACACCGAGGCGCATCTACGGTTGGTTGTGGCTCGTGCTGGGACGTTGTGTGGCTGCCGGGCGGTGGAGCTCGGTGGAGGGCGTCAATGGAGCTTGGTGGCGGCGAAAATAGGGAGAAAATGTCTAGGTTTAGGGTTTCCTCGCCCGGGATTTAAATAGGAGGTGGAGTTCGGCCGGCCGTGGCGGTCGTGGCCGACCGGCGTGGGGGCGACGCCGGCGTACGGACGCCACGTGGTGCAGAGGCGCCGGTCATTTTCTGACATGCGATGCAGCGAGAGAGAGAGAGAGCTGACATCCGGGACCCGCCCGAGTTTGACTCTTTCGTTGGTTTTTCCAATTTCCTGCTGCTTAGAAATTCCAAAACAAAACCTTCCCGGGCTCAATTTACCAAAACAAAATATCCTCGTGATCTTCAAGATTGGCCCTAATGTCTGAGATGTCAAACTCCTCATAAACTGCCCCAGGAAAAATCACATAAATTCGATAAACAGACTGTTTTCAGGGCTTTGACCGATTTATTTGGGGCATCAAACATTTGAGAAAAACTATGGAGATTGGCCTGAATTTTTCTTTAGTAATGCCCTACAACATAAAGTTTTGGGAGACCCAACTTATGTTGTGAAAATTTGAGTCATACTTTAAATCAAATCAAATTTGAATTAATTCGATCCTCAAATCATATTGCATGCCAATGAAACTTCTTGAGGAGGTGCTACTAGACTAGGTGCACGTTTTAAAATTGCTAAATCGCAAAAATGTGACACGGGGTGTCACAGTGTAGTTCCTCCATGAAGAGATATCACAACTCTATTTGGTGGTACTGATGAAAGGCCATGCTTAAAAGCTGTCCTGCCACGGCTGAAAGCCCCTACTAGGGTGGACAAGATACACCTGAAAATTGATGTCTATCTAGTTGCACAGGTTGCGGATTCAAGATCTAATCTCCATGATTAGCGCAATCTCTCAATACTAAACATGTACAGCAGCATCCCCTACAATACAAGAGTAGTCATAAGCAAGCGTGGAAATAGATACTAAAGAACGTACTGCTTGGCACAAGGATGCATCCATGACAAACCTCTCCACAGCTCCTCTCTGCAATACCCCTTGTGTGGCCCTTTTCTCCAAGATATAGAATACAATTTGAATCATATGCATATGTTCTTGAAAGCTCTCTACGAAATCAACACCTCCAACTATTCTCATTTGAGACTGTCTTAATCTTCGAAAATGCACTGCAATGAACTGCTTTTTTTTACGTGACAATATCTTTCCTTTGGGAAAATGTTACTAGAAAGGCTTAGGCCCTTGTCCACAATGTTGGTCTTGCATGTTGGGATTCGTGGATGTCCGAACGTATGGAAATCTGGCTTAATGTCAGTGCTTCTCTGGATTGAGCATGTATATTGTACTTGAGAGTCTTCTAATATATTGTTGATCAAAATCGTTGACTTTCAGGACATATCTTGATAATTTATACATACTGATATAAAACATAGTGAAAGAGCTAAAACAAGAAACTCAATCATAGGCTGTGGAAAGGGAACGAACAACACCAATAAAAGACAAAGTACACCTGCATACAAAAATCTAATCAACACGTGTGGAATTTGTTAGTTGAAAGCCCCATTGATATGTTGGTTGGTTCATTTTATCAAATTTCTTGTAGAGAGTTGATGGTAAAATTAGCTCCTAAGAGTCCTCAACAGTGAGATCTGATGCATTCCTAACATTAGCTCATAAGCGAACATGGAAGAGGAGGATAGCGTGGTAGCACAATCCTGCGCGCTACCGCGATCGATAAGGAGGTGATCTGGGCACAAAGTCTGGGTCTAGTACCCTCTTGCGCTGAGAGCATCTGTGCCATGGATTGCACACAGAAGCTTCCGCTACCTCTTCCACACACCCCCCCCCCACACACACACACACACACACACACAGACAGTCACACCCACTGGCCTGCATCTCAACGATTAGTGACTATGAGACTAACACATTAATGATGTCAAGGATTGATGGCTACAGCATTGTCGTTGTGCATTGAACCTTAGTTCGTCTGTTTGAGTTTGTATAGGGTTATACTCCAACATGGATCAGATACGATAGTATCATTACTATTGGAGCCGATATTGATTATTGTATTTTGGAAAATAGGTATTGGCGTTGGACCCTAATAATGACAAAGCTCTGCAAATGGTGGCGAAGCCAGTACCAAACGATACAGGTGTTATAGACGAAGCTGCAATGCACAGGGGTCTCGAGGTAATATTTATTCCCAGTACCTTTTCAGCAAATTTTAAGAAATGACATTTCTATTACGCTAAAGAACTATCGTATCCTGCATTTTAAAGTTCAATTTCGTATCACAACATTTTCAATGCTACTATGTATCAGATTACTATATACTGGAGGAATGATTCCATTACACTTCTACTGTCACGTCACAAGACAGACAGATACACTTTAAGATAATTACACACTTCTATGGGGCTATGGTGAACAGGGTTTAACATCACCACAACGTACTTTGAATTTCCTCTTCAGGTGTCCTATTTAATCAATAATGACGTGTCAAAACTAAATAAACTAGTATGAGTTTTTTAGTCCAAAATAATGGCCATTATTTTTCTTCAACTAATAGCCATTAGTTGGAGGGTAGTTTAGTAATTTTACTAAAATTAATATTTTTATTCATACAAATTTGTACTAAAAATACACTAAAATTTGACTACAATAATGTTGATGACGATAAATATTTGTAAGAAATATTTTAATTG
The DNA here is from genome assembly GCA_031894775.1 of Chloris gayana. NCBI lineage: Eukaryota > Viridiplantae > Streptophyta > Magnoliopsida > Poales > Poaceae > Chloris > Chloris gayana. The sequence continues at coordinate 239,704 of JAUNZO010000248.1, read as the reverse complement.
TAAATTCACAAATTTATTAATTATGATGAATTTTTGTATTGTAAATATATTATTTTGACAATTTTAACCCTATTAATGGTCATTAGTTGTTAATTTCTAATATTAAATCTACACCGTTGGATCCAACTAATGACCCTTAGTTGTGTAAAAATAATGGCCATTATTTTGGACCAGAAAACCCGTCAAAACTAAATCCTGAAATCAAATCTATATCGGGTAGTCTCCATACCACCTGATTTTACTGCCGATGACTCTACATTAGGCCAGCAAAATTCTAACCAGAAAACTGGAACAGAGCTGAACCATACCCATACGAAATAAAGAACCATACATGCAACTACCATTCCAAATAAGTCCTATAAGTAAACTGGCAGGATTGTTTTCATCTGAAGTATTTTATTTGATAACCACAGATTACTACCTAATTAGGTTAAAGGGGTAAGCTATTGGAGTTTTCATTCAAAACTTATCTAATACAGTTTTGGTAGAAATACAAGATGGAGAATTACAGGTCAATCCTAATATGTTGATGTACAATACATCTAAAATGCTGCCATAAAACATGCACGAATAAATTGTCAATATTAATATATCTTGAGAAAGGAAATTTAATTGCAGATATAATCCAAGAAGTTTAAATCTGAGACTTACTGTACACTAAAGATCTTCAATTGTAGTTGTAGGTATGCATCACTAGTTTCAGGATTTAAAAAATACGGAAATATAGATATTAATAAATATTTTTTAGTTTTCTGAATTTTGTACAGCCAAATTAAGTTTCAACAAAATTAGTTTCACATTTTTTGGAGCAATTGTTGATTTGGTATGAATTTGTGAATTTTCAGATCGTATAACTAACGAAAATTATTTTATGACCACGGCGACTGCTGCCCACGGCCAACAACGATGACACGTGACTGTTAATTTAGTTAATCATAAATCATAATGCACTCATAACACCTGCTGTCATGCAAGCATTAATGGGCAGAAAAGAATGTGATAGCAGTATAGGTGGCATCGGTGTAACCTGACAGGCGGTGATAGGGGTATCAGGGCATCCAAAACACTCAAAGGTCCCGCATGTCATACTTAGTTTATTATTTCCTTTTTCTTATCCTCCCGAGCTGCCGTCTTCATCGTACCGCTTGGGCCACAAAAAGTGTGAGATAGCGTCGAGGTGAGCTGCAGGACAGCTTTTGGTTCCGCTATACATAACCGTTGCTGCAGAAGCTAACTTCACTCTCCTCTACACGTACGGAAGCTGATGTGGCTCTGCAGCAGCTAGCTGCACTAAACCGTTGTGGAGGCCCACAGTATCACCCGGGGCGCTGGTAGACCCGTCAGTTGCGGCCCCGCCTGGCTGCGCTATTGTTAATGCGAGTGTGCATCTAGTCTTTGGGCTGCAGCTGGTGGTGCCGTCGGTTGGGGCCCCGCCTGGCTGCGCTATTGTTAAGGCCCCCTTTGGATTGAAGGAAAAACAAAGGAAATTTGGAGGATAGAAATTGTAAAGGAAATTTTCCTATTTGACCCTTTGGCTCATAGGAAAAGAAAAGGATACTTTCCATAGAAATGGATTTCTATGTTTGATTTTGGAGGAAACAAAGCAAGAGGTTATACTTCTTTTTTCTTTCCTTTGTTTTCATGTAGAGCATGAGCAAGCTATAGATTCCTTTATTTTTCCTATGAGACTACCAAAGACCTTCTCATCTCAATTCCTATGTTTTCAATTTTTATAGGATTTCAAAAGCATACCATCTCAATTCCTACATTTTTTCTATTTCTATGTTTTTCCTATCCTACATTGCAAAGGAAGCCTAAAGCGTGTTGTTCAAATCTCGCTCCGTTACTGCCGACCTTTCCCCAGGCCTGCGGTGGGGCTCGCAACAGTGCAGTGGGCTGTTATCGTATGAATGGCTCGCAACAGTGCAGTGTAGCATGCTTGCAGCGGCAAACACTAGTACGTGAATTTGGACCATTCAACATCCCAACCCTCGTAATAGGCTGAGGAACATCTTGCTAACATCGCACGGAGCTGCCCAAAGACTAATTAGGGGCAGCATGAACATCTTGCTATCATCCACTGATCCAACCCCCGGCCTGGAAAGTAAGCTAATTAGGGGCAGCATGAATAAAAAAATTAGCGGCCGGAAGCTTCCGGTTACCGTGAAATCTGACTTCCATTAAATGGCGCCACCTGCCGCTGCCCTTTGTCCATTTACGCTAGCCGACGAATAAACGCGTTCATGAAATCGTGATGCGTGCGGGATGAAAACTTTTGACCAAAGTTTTGAAACTCGTTCGGCTCGCGCGCCGTCCTATGTGAATTAGCACCAGTCATTAAATTAAAGCACCCTCTTGATTACATAACCCCTGCGCGCATCGCAACGCATCTTCTGCCGTCTACGGCCAGCCTGGGCGTGGGCAGCGATCTCCGTGGTCACAAATTTCACTCTCATATAATTAATTTCCAAAGCAAAGTAGTCACGGGCTTGCTTGAGCTTCGCTGGAGTGCGGCTGGCTCAATAGCGACACTGATTAGGAAGTGTCCAGCACCAGGTCAGCGCTGAGCAAGCTGACAGCTACCACTTTAGCAGCACGACCGCAAAGAGGATGGAGGCAGGGGCCAGGCTCGCTAAGCTCGTGCACATCCGAGTGTTTTGATCCTGTTACTGTAGTCGGTTTGCGGGAAGAAGTTGAGGCATATGGACGGATATGCTAAGATTCCTATTGTACAGCCGGCTGCGGGCGAGATTCCTATTACACATCCGGCTGCACGGCAAGGAACTGGTGGCATGTAACTGCCTTCTATCTGCACACGTGGTGGAATCCACTATAATATAAAAGTTATAAATTCTAAAAAAATTATATCTAAAAGTCATGACGCAAAATCAAGTGTGTAAATTACGACAAAAAAAATATGTATATAAGTCAACCCGATATCTTATGTATACAATTTGTGATAAAACTTCCCTAAAATATATATTTACGGGATGAAAATTAACCATTCGCAAAATAGTAAGGCCACAAGTTTGTTCCTCTATGGCCGGCCGCAAATTATCAGGCCCCGAGATATATATATGGTGATTCATACATGGGGTAACGTTGGCTGACGGACGATGATAGCAAGGAGGAGAAGATGGGCGAGGGGAGCTGCACACTTGGGGCTGAAACAAGTCAAGGAGGTACTTTGTGTTTCTGCACAGCTACTTCGAGTGAATTGGTTGGAAGAGGATCCCCAGCAAAAACAGAATCAGTGATGAGGCGGTCTTGGGAAAACGGACGATTTTCGTGGTTTTGCTGCAGGGAACGAGAAGATAGAGCTTTGGTGAGGTTCTAGGGATCTAAGCCTAAAGGAGTGGCAGCGGGTGGCTAGTTCAATCGGAAGGAAAGGTGGCGGTAGCAGGCTTCGAGCAAATCGAAAAGCGCGCACGCGCACACACAGAGAGAGACGGTTGGAAGCTGAACAAGGGGAGGCAAGGAGGAGCTCCACCTTCCCCAGACACTGGCGTGGCCGATGATCAGCATCGGCGTGGCGACAATATCCTGCGAGTTCAGCTACAACAGGAGCTCAATATATTTTTTTTGTATGAAAGGAGCTCAATATATTTACGTTACAGAGCTCAAGATTCCAAAGTTTTTTTCTAAGACAGGATCACCTAAGCACAGCTTTGACAATAGAATTGTGTTTTGCTATACACAAAAGTAATAAGAATATAGTTCCTATAGGTACTTAAAACTGTTGTTTTTTCATAGTGACAATGATAATGTAGCTCTAGAGTTTGCCTATTTAAATGTAAAATTTGTGATGTTTTCTGAAGTCTTGACGCTTATGAAATTTATATACTTGCACACGGGTACACACTTCTGGTTAAAATTATTTTTATTACTTTCCCTGAACTGTGTTATACAAAATTATTTCAGTGTATTGATATTAAAATTTCAAAGATGATTAATGCAACCTTATTATATGATCACAATTGTAAAAAAATGAGTGAGAAGCACATCACAAAGAAATCAGCCTTGAATTATTTGTATATGCTCATTATCTACTGCCGCAGATCCCTGTCGACAGTATGCCAATAACATTTTCTCTCTGGACTGGGAAGGAGAAGGAACCCAATAACCCTATGATAGCAACAATTCATGTTCCACCTGCTGCGGCTGCTGATGAGAACCAGACACCGTCGACAACTTCAGTTACCGGCAGCAGTAGCGCCACATCTGTCAGCCAGGACAAACTGTCTGCTGCTTGAATCATTTATTAAAATGAAGTTATTATTCAAAAAAAAGGCAATAATAACTGTTTATTTCTCAATACTGTTGTTTTGTCATGCAGTGACAATTATAATGTAGCTCTAGCAGCTTGACTATTTAAATGGATATTTTGTGATGTTTTGTGTACTGTTGACGTCTATGGAACTTATATACTTGCACATTATGGAATATCTGTTTCATTACACCCTTTTGGTTAAGTGTAACATCCTGGCCAAGGCTTAATAGGATTGATAGAATACTCATGTCAACAAGTTATAACTTCTTTTCCGAACACTCATCTCTAAAGAACTCCTAGGTTAAGCGTGCTTGGTGCTGGAGCAATTTAGGGATGGGTGACCGACCAGGAAGTCTTTCCCGGTGTGCACTAGTGATGACAAAAGTACGCAAAAAAGACTAGTATTGATCCGTGAGGAAAGACTTGAGGGCCTATTAAGCTGCTAGGTGTAAGCGGGCCCGGCCCGGAGTGGTGGGGCATTACGGTTGGTATCACGGCTGACTCTCGCGGTTTCACGGGCGCGTGTGTCGCACATGTGTAGGGATGGTGTGCATGGCTGGTGTGCGTTCGGAGTGGTCACACGAGAATGGAACATGCGCCGATAGTGGACACACGAGATATAGCCAAGAGAGGAAGTTTCGACTCGGGGTTGATCGACGAGGACGTCGACCTCCTACGGGAGTACGTGTGTATCATCCTGGCCTAGGGCTTAACAGGATTGATAGAATACTGTTTTCAACATGTTACAACTTCTTTCCGGAGACTCATATCTAAAAAACTCCCGGGTTAAGCATGTTTGGTCCGGAGCAATTTAGGGATGGGTGACCGACCGGGAAGTCTTTGCCGGCGAAAAAAGACTAATGTTGATCTAAAAAAAGACTAGTGTTGATCTGTGAGAAAAGTTTTGAGGGCCTATTAAGCTGTCAGGTGTAAGCGGGCCCGGTCCAGAGTGGCGGGACGTTACATTATTAAGATTATTTCAGAACTCCTTGAACTATGTTATACAAACATATATAATTATATTGATATTGAAATATTGCATGGACGATTATTGCAACCTGATTATATAAAGAAAACTGTAAAAACATTTATTAAGTAGCACATCAAAAAGAAACTAGACCTAAACTAATTATATATGCCCATTATCGACGGGCGCAGATCCCTGACTTGGTGCCATATTCACTCTATGTCTAGAGCAGGAGGCGGAAGAAACACGATAATCCTATGATAAGAACACAATTCATGTAGTTTCCAAAAAACTTCAGCATGATTAAAAGGATAACGGTTAAATTACAAAGCATTATGATAAAATTATCTGTTCAGCAAACAAAAGACTGGTCCTATGAAAGACAACTACTGGGTAGGTCTGCTGGAATCGCCGGTATCTTTGGTCTTCGGGTCTTCCGCGATCTATCATCAAGCGTGTCTTAAGAATCGGAGGAAGAGAGCAATAAATCTGCATCAAGGTCTTCGTACTCCTCCTCTACTTGTTTGTCTAAAGGCGGCAGCAGCATCTTGAGCAGCTTGACCCAGGGCGGGGAGTGCCGCAGCTTCATTTAGTGGGATGCCGGTCGGATCCGGAGGAACATCTTCAATTAGTTCAGAAATGGTACCAATAAGTGAATTTTTCAACTCATTGAACCGGTCTTCACTAGTCTCCGGGTGGGCACCCTCTCCGATCAAGTTGAAATCGCAGTCTTCGACCGGAGTCCAAGACTGGATTATGGTAGCAATATGCCCTCCTCCTGCCGCGGCGATCATTTTGGAGTGCTCTCCGATCCTTCGGGGGACATCCCAAATAGCAGTTTCAAGATCCAGACTCATCTTGGTGAATGGGTTGACCCCCGTTCAAATACTCGAACGTCCGCATACTGCTTGCTGCAAGTTACGAAGAGGACGAAAAAGTAAGGGAAAAGTTATAAGTGCTTGACCGGTATTAAAAGGTGTTTCTTAAACAAGAATAGGAAGAAGGAACTTACGCTTGTGCTCGATGTCCGCAACTCCGAACTTGTCTTTGATATGGAGATTTGAAGCCCTCGGCTTGGTTTCGCTCTTTAGCGGGCGTTGGATTTCAAGCTGTTTTCCTTTGAGAGCGAGTCGAAGCGGACTCGTGCGCGATCCTCAAAGGGCTTTCTTTCTCCATTTGCTCGGTTTTGACGACTTCCAATGCTTTAACTAGCTCGGCCTTCAAGCGAGCATTGTCGGCTTCAAGCATTTTATTGGAGCGTAGAGTCCGTGCCAAAATATTATCCTTAGCGGTGAGCTCGCCCTCCATTTCTCCAATTCGAGCCGCCTGCTTGTTCTTCGATCCGGGAGCCCTCCTGAAGAGCTTGTTCTTGAGCGTACGCTTTTCGGAGAGAGTTTCCTCGGCCTTTTTATGAGCAGCGACAAGATTTTTGAGTGCTAAAGCGAGATAAGACCGGCGAGAAGAGTTATAAGTTAATTAAGAAAATTAAAGCTAAAATTAAAAGCTTACTTTGGACTTCCTTCCGGAGTTTGATGATTTCCTGCCGGTGATCCTCCATCATGCGATAGGTATTCAACAGATTTGCTTCCCTCCTTAGCAAATCAGCTTCTCCGGACTTCGGGTTGGCGATCCGAGACTCGAGTTCAACCAACCGCTCTTGATTCCGATGACGTTCTTCTTCAAGACGAGCAATGATTGTACTCTTGGCCTCGGAATTTTTATGAAGAACCTTGAGGATAGGTGAAACGAGAGGGTCGATTATAATATGAAGAAATTAGGAAAAGAGCTGGGTAAGGGATGGAGATATACGACCGGACTCGGAGAAGTTCTTCAAGGCCTCTTCTTCTTGAAGGGAATCCCATTGGGCGATTGCTTGTAAATTTTCTAGCTCTCCTCGAGCTATCAACTTCCACATCACCCACCACCATCTTGGCAAGTCTAGGTGCACACGAAGCTTTACGAGTTGTCCTGGCCCGGCGGAGGATTTCTTCGATCCGGACCAGCCCCGGTGGGAGTTCAGGTGCGGCCTGGAACAAAGTGGCTTCGGCGGGAAGTCACTTACGATTGTATCACCGACGTTGATATCGGTGACAACTCGCTCTTCGACCTCCTTGGAGGACTGTTCTTCAATTGGGGCAGCGGGGACTTCCTTTGCGCTTGCTGCACTCTTGGCTTCGGGAGCTTTTACGATGCTGGGAGCCGAAGGAGTGGAGATTGGAGTTGTGCCACTAGGCTGTGGCAGGTATACTGGGCTTATTTATTAACAAGCTAGCAATGCTGGCTTGGAGATTGGAAGGAATTCTACAAGACGGATAAAAAGGTTGAGAGACTGGAATTACGCTAATAAGTAGAGTATCAAAGCGGATCGGGTTAGGAAAACTTACGAGGAGGCTTTTTTAAAGCCAAAGGAAGTCTTGCTTTTCTTTCTTGGAGGACCTTGAACTCCCCCACTTGAACTTTATGCGCTTCTTTTCGCCGCTGTTTGGACTTGCGGCGTCGGAAGGATTCTCTTGTAGCATCCCTCGAAGTACCGGTGCTGGATACCATACCGAGACTTCTTGGGGATGTTGGCAAGAGAATCTGTTAATTGAGGGGTTCCTTGAGACCCCTAGCAACGGCCGCTTCAAACGCGGCCGGAGCGGCTTGGCGGTCTCTTTCAACGACTTCTTGTTCTCGACGCCGATCTTCAAGCTTTTGTGCTTCCGTACGGGAATCTCCGGGTGTGGAAGCAGGAATTGCAATAGGTTTGCTTATGTTAAGCGCCGCTGTGCGTTTTCTTGGTCGGGGGCTTGAAAAACCTTCCCAGATTTGGAGATCTTTGGAGCTGGCCCGATCGGTGGAAGAGTGGACCGGTCCGAGGTCCCTTGAATAAGAGTGGAGGGGGCGGACCGGTGCGAACGGCAAGAGAGATATTGTTGGATTCGTAATCTTCTCCCCGAGGCATCATTGGGGGCGGGGGGGGGTAGTGGAGGATGTCTTACGTAGTTATCAATTTTCTGCATTCAATAAAAATATACGAGGGACGATGCGGTGGTGATTCAAATACTGGTATTTAAGGAAAATAATGATACTTACGGAATCTCGGGGATTTGATGAGCTGAATGCTAAACCTACTCTCTAGCATCCCGTTCCATCGTACCCGGATCGAAGCATCCTCTTCGGACGCTTTCCCAACCATTCCGGATCGGGAAGAGGTGTTCCGTCGGTTGGATTGGCGCTATTTTCATTAAAGGACCATGCTTGGATGTTCTTGCTCTTAAGTGGTTGGACTCCCCGTACGATGAAACTCCAAAGCAACTTGTTTCGGTTGTGACACCTTTAATCTCCTTCGAGATATTTGATACTTGTCAAGAGGACGAGTATTTCTTCATCTTCTTTGAGGTCGTCTTTGATGTCTTTGGAGGAGAGTTCTTTGGCTACCTTGGCTCTGTAAGGGGAAGAGCGGGTTGAGGATTATCGCAGATAAACCACTCATTCTTCCAGCGAGACAAGCTTTTGTTCAAGGGCGGGGAGAAGTATTCCTCGGTATTCCAGACATTGTATTCCGACTCCACCCACTGCAGCACGATTGGCTGATGTGGGGAGTGGGCGGATTTGAAATAGTTCTTGGAACGAGCTTCAAGTTAGGGCGGATTCCAAGAAAAGCTTCACATAGATGAATGTAAAAAGCAATACGGAGGATGGAATTCGGATTCAGGTTTACTAACTCCCACCCGTAAAAGAAAAGCAATCCTCCGAAAAAAGAACACCAAGGGAGATCGAGGCCGCAAAGAAAGAAAGATTTAAACACTAATTGTTGGGAATCGTCTACTCCCCATGGAATTTGATCGGGAGTAGGCACACTCCGGTTCGGAACGGTTGCGGGGAAGATATCCGTCAAGAACCATCTCGTTGAGAGATGATTGAGTAATTTTGCTGTCACCCAAATCTTGAATGCCAAAGGTGTCACACCCGGTTTTAACGACCAAAACCGAATGCATCCGTATGCGTGCCCGGGAACAAGTTTTCACGCACACGGGACAAATTAATGTGATAAAAGAACTATGTCTTTATTAAATTGAATACTACATCGATATTGTCTCAAAGGACTAAATACAAATATACGCTAGCGGAAGACTCCAAAACACCACGGGCAATCGGCCAGGGGTTCGCACGCCTAGACCTTTCTCATGGGTGGTCTTCTCTATCTTCCGAGGAGCGATAGTTTGTAGCAAAAGGGAAATAGCAAGAATGAGTACATGTCGTACTCGGCAAGTGTGGGAATACATGACATGCAATCTGAATGAAAGGAAGGCTAACACATGGTTTGCAATAGAAAGCACCTACACTAGTCAAGTTAATTAGAGCAACCTATTTACTAAGTGAATATGAACCAACGAGGTTACCCCACTGTCAACCACTGCAAGCTACCCTACTTGCGAGTAAACCACACTACGAGGTTACCCCACCTGTAGCCCACCACACTACAAGTTACCCCGCTTGTAGCAAACCACACTACGAGGTTACCCCACCTGTAGCCAACCACACTACGAGGTTACCCCGCCTGTAGCAATCTACGAGTTACTCCACCCGTCCATGCCCCCTAGTTCTCGTGAGGATCCGGGCCGTTCGTGACCGTGAACACTGCTGTTATAACAGTTTTACACTCTACGGAGGTGGCACAACTTTACCCACGGTCGGTGATTACATCACCCGTCGGTGACTAAAACCTCAGTTATACCAGACACACTTCCTTAGGTGTGAGGCCAAGAGATCGGCGCAAGGTTTTTCTAAGGACTTTCCAGCTTGCAAAACGCCCATGCTAAGGTTTCACCGCCGTAAAAGTGACGCATCACCCGGAGGCCCCCTCTTGCACCGTGGCTTCAAGTACTCGCCTTTCCTCGCCCGAATCTAGAAGACACCTTCTTCCTTCATCTTTCATCGATGCTCGCAGAAGCCGGGAAGTTACCTTGGTACTAAACCTTACCTACCCATTATCAGCCCTGTGCTTTGTGCGGAAGTCCTGGGTTGCCGCTCCAAGAACCGGTCCTTATGATCCCAAATAGGTACCACCACAACTAACGGTGTGCACCGGCACCATCATCGACAATCCTCCTGTCGGGATCACCTAAGTTCCAGGTTGCTAAAAAGCATTACCAGCTCATTGATCATTATGTTCAAGTGGACAATTAGTCGGGATTAGCATTTAGTTCAAGTTGAACCCCATTAATAACAATCTAAGCAATGACATACCCGAGACTATAACACTACACCCAAAACTAAGGCGACAAGGTAAAAGTATGGAACAGGGTATGACACAATATGATTCAAATTGAATTGTAATGCATGAAAAGTAAATTCGGATAGAAAGAAGTAGGCGCAATGTGCATCAAGGACACTTGCTTGTTTCCTTTTGCTTGCTACTCATGTCTTCAAGTCTTGCTCTTGAGTTCTTCGAAAAGTACGTTCTTCTATTTAACGTCATACTGATACAAACATACAAGCAACTAAGAAACAATACACCAAACAATATCTAATGACTATGAAAACAGTACTAATAAATAGTACACGTCGCTACGATCGCGTGAGCGCAAGAATCGACTTAATCGGAGTTACGAGCTAAAAGTTATGAACATTTGTAAATATGGGAAAAGTTCAATGGCTAGAGAGTACAAAGGCTAGGGTCTAAAAATATAAGTTTATAAAACACCGGGGTTCATTTTGCCAAAGAACATGATTTAATGTGGTTTGAGAAAACGAGGGCAAAAACGTAATTTAATAAAAGGTTAGGGGTGTTTACGTAAAAAGGCCATAATTAAAGCGTTGAAATAAATATGTCTCAATGACCTAAAAATAGTTTAACAACTAAATAAAAATCTTAATGAAAAAGGGTAGGATGAAAACAGAACTAAAACGAAGGTTAGGGTGGCTTTTATAAAATAAAGGACATAAACGTAATTAACTATAGACTTAGAGGGCTAGCATGTAAATTTACCTAGTCACAAAATATGCGCTCATAAACTTAACAAACTACAAGGGCTAATTTGCAAATCTTATAGTCCCGACATGTGGCGGGGATTAAAAGAAAATTAAATAAAGTCTATGGTTGGATTTTATAAATAGAAGGATCTAATCGTTAATTTACAAAAGTATAAGGGCCTATTTATCAAATAGCCGGATCAGGAACCTATCCGTAATTTTCAAAAAGTATAGGGACTAAAATGTAAAGGTTATGGATTGAAATATAATTTATGAAAAACCTAGGGTTGTTTTTGTAAATGTGCGGGACCTAAACATAATTAAAAACAAGTTCGGGGGTTTATTTGTAAAAATACCATTTAATCGGGAACCAGGGGCTTAAACGTAATTAAAACTAAGCATAGGGATGTTTATGTAAAAACGAGAGGACCCGAGATGTAATTAAAATAAACTACATGGGCCTACGTGTAAATCTACCAATTAATCGGGAATTAACGAATTAAATTAAATTGGAAATTCCGTGGACCAAGTCAAAAGTGTCGGTCCATGGGTCTACCATAGACCTAGGCGAAGGGGTAAAGGTGCGATCTAATCTCACGCGTCCAAGGGAGATCCAACGGCCGACGTGGCTCCGGCCGGCTTTGGTCGACACCGGCGAAGTCTGCGGCGGCGCATCGCCGGAGGTGGCTTGGTCCGGCGCTTCGGGGCTTCGTTCCTTGCCGCGCTTGGTCGGGAGAGAGAGAAGAGGGCGGCGAAGCTCACCACGGGGTCGCGCGGGAGCGAGAGACGGCCGGAAGCGGCTCGCGACGGCGAGGTGGACGCGACGAGGTCCGTCGGCGTCGTGGAGGCTTTCCGATGCGGGAGCTTCAACGAGAACTAGTCCGGCAGGGGAGTTGTGGCCACGGGATCGACGTCAAGGTGTCGGACGCGTCCGGGATGGCTTCGTTCTTTGTGGCCGTCGGGCTTGGGTCTCCGGCTCCAATGGCGGCGGCGTGCTCGAGCGGGCGAGGCGCGATGCTTGCGGTGATGGATGCGGGAAAAGAGAGAGGCGGACGCGGGGCTTGCTTCTTATAGGTGCGCGGGGCACGAGTTGCCGTGGCGCGCACGCCGAGGAGGCGGCGCGGCGTACGGGCTCGGGGTGGGTTCTAGTGTTAGGTGCTTGGGGCCGGGGACGCGGCTGGGCCTGCGGGGGCTGGCGGGGGCCGACGCGTGGGCTGGGTTCTTGGCTGGGCCGTGCAAAGGCGGGAAAAGGGAGAGAGAGAGAGAGAGGGAAGTTGGGCGAGAAGAATTGGCCCATGGCCAGCTGAGGATTTTCTTTTCTTTTCCCTTTTCTTTTTCTGGTTTTATTTCTTTCCTATACTATTTCCTCTAGTAGAACAAATCTAGTACAAATTCTACTTAATTGAAACTTTCAAACAATAAAGACCAAATGTGGAAGTTCAATCATGATGCATTAGACCAAAATATAATAACATAAACTAATTTTGTATTTAACTAAACTTAGACATAAATACCATGAAATCAATTTGGTTTCCAAACCAAATTAATCAAAAGTAATTAAAATCTTGCTCTTTATTAAAGTATAAACCTTTTGGAAACAAAGTACTTTAAACAAAGTTTATTATTATTAAATATATTCTTTTATAAATCTCATTACCTATAAAACCAACTAATCTTTATAAAACAAGTTTATTTATTAAGCAAACCTTTCTATAAATCAAATACATTTATTTGATAAGCCATTTTCAAATATTTATAGTATTTATTCCATAAATCAAATGTATGGCTTAATTCAAAAGTTCTTATAAATCAAACTTTATTTGATTTGGAAAAATAGCTCCTTTTTCTCACATGAAATGATAAGACTCTTATTTTGTTTTCAAAGTGAAATACCTCGTATAAAATAATGCTTTTTGAAATAAACTTGTTTTCATAAATCAAATATAATTGTTTAATGATTTATTTATCATAAACCATTTTCTTAAAATAGATTGCCTCCATAAATCAAAAGTTTTTCTTAAATAAATGTTTCCATAGATCAAACTTTTTTTTCAAAAACAACCTCTTTGGTTCACATAAAATGACAACACACTTTTGTCTTTCTTGCAAAAAGGAAAATACCTTGTGTAAAATATTGTTTTTCAAAATAATATAAATTCGTACATCAAATATGTATTTTTCAATAAGTCATTTTCATAATCCAAAACAAATCATATGTTCTTTTGGGAAAATTCATTATTAACACTTTATAAACCAAATAACTTGTTTTAATTGGTTGAAACTTTATAATCAAAATAATTGTTTGAGTTTAAAAGATAACTCTTCCTCTTAAAGAAGAAAGAAAGAAAAAAATATTTATAATATTATCCTTTAGATAATATTTAAATATGCCTTTAAAAAGTTTTAAAATTTTGTGAATTTCATGCAATCCCGAATTTGAAATTCGGGGTGCTACAAAAGGGAAGTCGACTCGTCTATTCCCCATGGAATTTGAGCGAGAGTAGGCGCACTCCGGTTCGAGAATTGGTTGCGGGGAAGATATCCGTCAAGAACCATCTCGTTGAGAGATGATTCCGTAATTTTGTTGTCACCCAAATCTTGAATGCCAAAGGGAAGCTAACGGCGAGGAACGGTTGACGAAGATGAAGGATTAGCAGCAGATTTCTTCTTGCCGATCTTGAAGGACGGAAAAAGGAAGTTGGAGATTAGTTTATACGGGAAGGAAGGAGTCGATCGCAGTGTCCGAAGAACAAGGAGATATGGTGGGTGCGTGTGGAATTTCAGGAATGAGTTTCACACTGGTCGACCTTTCGTTTCTTTAATAGGTACCCGAGCTGGGCTCGAGGCTAGAAAGTTATTGGGCTGCTTTTTACAGCTCGATAAATTTAGTGTTAATGATTTATGGCTTGATTGTGCAATTATGACCTAACGGTCATAAGGGTAAGTCGACATGATTATTATAATCATGGGGTCTTTCTTGTGAATAAAAAAGCGGTCCGAAATATGCAATTGTCGGATACTTGGATTAATATAGTGCCGAATTTAATTATTGGGCGGTATGAAAGAGTTAGATCGAAGATGATTTGGATCTTGCCTAACTCAATTTTAATAATGGATGCCTTAGGCCATGGGTGTTAATCATCCTGCTGATTATAGGCCATGGAGACTCGAGTCGATATGAGAATATAGGGAAAAAACTGGTCCGATCGACCAGGATTTTGGTTCTTAGTTAAAATTAACTAAGCAGATTATGGGTTAAGAGCGATTTAAGCGGTCTGTTATGTTAAAATTGGTATGAATCTTTAAAAGATATGACGTTATGATTGGTTTGACCGGTCTGAAAAATATGTTCTTGGCAGAAAATTGCAGAAAGAAATGTAATTTGATGGAAAATAATGAAGCATAGTCTCTCAAGAAGGACTCTTGCATTATTTGCGATCCTTAAATGATACAAGAGTCGGGGTCTATACCCAATTGGGTGCACTGATCGGTGCACCGTGTTAGATCACGGGAAGTGAAAAATAATTGAAAGGAGCGTCTGTAGAGAATGCATATTGAAAGAAATAATAAAGAATCAACTAATGGACTCTTGCATTATTTGAAAGGAATTCAAATGATTCAAGAGTCGAGGGCTATACCTAATTGGGTGCACCTAATTGGTGCACCTCATTTTTAAGCGCGGTCTATGATAACTACGGGAAATATACAGAAATTTTACATACTCAACTGGGTGGTATGGAAGAAAAAATGTTAATTTTTTTGGCTGTTTTGAAGTCATACTGGAACAGAAAAGAAATATGGCGAGAAGATTGGAGTTCTTTTTAATTTTACCATGGAATTAGACCAACATGCGAGAAGATTGGTCAGTTTTATTCAAGGTCAAATAAAAAAATTACTCGGAGCTGCTGTCGTATACTTACCTTACGGGTATACGAGATGATAAAAAAATGGATAATTAGAGATACGGTGACAAATCAGATAAGACTGGTGGAGAGAGTCCACGGAATGGTCCCCGACCGGTATGGAATAACAGAAGATTCTATATACCGGTATGGAAATAAGACGGGCATCAAAACCGACGTATGATGACTTGAGCAAGTGAAAACATAGTACATCGGAGGCAAAGGATGGAATGTTTGGAAACTGGGAGCAAAGCAGGTGGGCTAGACCCGCAAATGCTAAGTATGACCAACAAAGGGGGATCAAGTGTCATGGGCAATCTACAAGGCATTAAGAGGACAGCAGGCCTTCATCGTCTGGGCTGTTATTGTAGAAGCCCAATACAGTAGCGGTGGCAAGGATAGGGTCAGCTGCCTCAATACGAGGAGAGGTTAGGCAGAAATTAGGATCAGGTTTGAAATGACAAAATCTAGTAGTCCTTTATTGCCCTGCTCTTGGGGTGCAGCCACCGCCGTTGCGAGGCTACGATATTTGGTTTAACGATCAGTCCATCGAGGTACATGACAACAAGTAGGCAACAAGTGAACCTAAACTAACAATTGGACGAACCAACATATGACAGAAGTGACACAAATTAAATTGGCGACAACAGCTCAAGAGATACCAAATACAGGAAAATAATATATCATCTCCAGGGCAACATGTCAGTTAAAAGGAATGTAGATGGGGACAACAAAGCATTAAATATCTGCTTCTTCAAATGAATATTAATTTACTTAACTCGTGTAAGTGAATCAGATATCTAAAATGGTGCTTGGGAAATGAACATAATGAGAACCAGCTATTAGTAGAGTGGGAGTATATTAAGGAAAAAGATCACCAATCAAATTTAAGGTGTGTTTGATTTGGTTGTGGTTGTGAGAAAAAGTTGTTGTGAGCTGTTGGCCGTGAGAAAAGCTAATAAAATCCATCTGGCTGGAATTGCTGTGAGCTGTGAAAAAGTTGTGTAATGTCTATCATACCCCGAAGATCTTTGTAATAATTTATACAAAAACTTATCATAATGCATTGTCCTATTCGTAGATTAACACGTAAATGATCCTTTTGTAAGGAGAAAATCTTAATATTTTTAAAGTAGCAATATCGTTTGGTTGAAATCTTTAAAAAGGGAATTTTAATATGTTTTAAAGTATTCCATCCATCATTTAACACATGTTAATTAAAAACGTGCACAAGTATTATTTTTTACTTCATAATTCAATTAATCATGGTAGTAAGCCGCGTGTTTCCCATCTCCTGGTAATAATGTTAAAAGAAAAAAAAGAATTGTTGCCGCTGGATCCCGATCTCATCAGGCAGGAGCAGCTCACCGTGCCGCAGACGACCACGACTTGGGGGCCTTGGCGTGTGATCCACTCGGTTGCCGCACTATAAGAAAAATAGCCTCTAGACACGTTTATGTTGTTACGTTTTTATAAGTGTGTCCACATCAGTAGCTAGAGACACTTTTTAACATGATTTTGAGAATGTGTCAACATGACATGATCTTAGAGACGCTTTAATGTTAATAAATATGATAAACACGTTTTTTGACATGCTTTCTAAAACATCACAAAGTGTTACGACTTTAGACATGCTTTGAACCATTGGTATCCAACATAAAGACGCTTGTTGACATGTTTTTGAGGACATCTCAAAATGATAGGATATTTAGAGATGTTTTAACCGTATCCAACGACATAATACATGTTTTTTGACATGTTATTGAAACCGTATAAAAAGTAAGATGATATTAGACACGTTTTAATCGTATCTACCCTTATTTAGAGACAGTTTTGACACGCTCTTGAAAATCCTAGAGACGTTAAAGCACTAAGAGAACATGAGTATAAAAGAATATGTGGTCAAAGAAAAACAACTTTGTTTCCTAGATGACATGGTTAGATGAGCTTGTAGAAAACAAAGAAGTCGTAGGTTCAATTCTTACTAATTGCATGAATAAGTCAATCGCTTAGAAGAAGTTTTACAATATTTTTGAAACATTATATACAACGTGCCTATATTGGTAGAAACGCAGTCCAAACGTATCAATAAAATCGTGTCTACTCCAATAC
Organism: Chloris gayana; assembly: GCA_031894775.1. NCBI lineage: Eukaryota > Viridiplantae > Streptophyta > Magnoliopsida > Poales > Poaceae > Chloris > Chloris gayana. The sequence continues at coordinate 222,495 of JAUNZO010000248.1, read as the reverse complement.
ATACAACACATTCATGAAAGCGTATCTGTAAACATATCTATGCTTTATAGCATCTCTACTGAATGTCTTTTACTTCAATAGACATGTTTTCAAAAATCGTATTTACCAAACTTTGACACGGCACGTTCGGAGACGCCTCGGACACGATTTATGAAAACGTCTCTATAATTTGATTGAGACAAAATAAACGTATCTAGACCTTAAATAAAGCGTATCTACAGGAGATGTTTTCTAGTAGTGCCGGCAGCATGCTGTGAGTTGCAGCCTCGGCCGTGGAGCTTCATCTTGTGCAGAGGAAGGCCGGAGTGGAAGCATTTGAGGGGGAGATGTCCCGGTAGGAAGTAGGAGCTTGACAACGCGGAGTCCGGGTGAAAGCGTAAGGCAATAGGAATAATGCACAATACAGTGATCATGATCCAGTATGGTTACATATATACTCGGTGGGGAGCCGGGAATCCGGGATGGCAGGCCCACAAGCCCATATACAAGAATACAAGATGTGCTCAGCACGGTATAGTCTAACACAGGGAAACACAAATTTTGTCGGCTTTGACTATGGCTCTCGAGGACAAGAGAGAGTCAAGGAATCATGCAGGTGAGAAGCTAGGACTGTGGCGAATCGGACGCGAGCACACAGGAGAGAGAGGGGTGGCAGCCCGCAGGTGCTCCTGGTCCTTGGGACAAACGAACGGGATCCGGATGGAGCATCCTGGCGCCGCTAAAGCTAGTCCCGCCGCTCAACAATGGCGCATTCGTCGGGGCATCCGCCAGCAGGGCGGTGGACTACAGGCTATAACGTGGGGGCGGCGGACTTCGTCTTCGGCCTCAGGGTGATGACCGTGTTCGGGTGTGGATGAGCCAGTTCGAGGGTGAAAAGAACTGAACGTTATCTTCATAACCAGTGGTACTGTAGGTAAATAACGTCAAGTTTGGCCCTCTACCATCGGAGAAAGCACCACCGAGAGTGCTGTTGAAAATTGTATTGCGCAAAAGCAGCTTTTTGGAAAGCACCTAGATGAAAGTAGCCCCTTTGGTTCTACTACTGACTTTCTCCAAAAGCAAAAGCCCAGAAAAGTAGAACCAAATAGGCAAACACCCTTACAGTTCTAGTGAAAAAAGACTGTACAAATTCACAACATAAACAGAATGTAGGCCTTTGTGTAAATGGCAGTGGAAGGTAGAAGCTGACAAAGGCTTATTGCAGGAAAACAGATACCAGATAAAAAAATACACACACAAAAAAAAATGATACAGAAGTCCGTCGTACGCAGCTTTGAGAATGAAGATGGGGTGCGAGGGCTACTACTGATTTCTTGCATGATTGCTATGACTCATTGCACATGGAGGATGACTTTATTTTAGATGATAGGTTGAAAAAATGAATAAGAATGTTAAAATGATGCAAGATATATCTTCTGCTAAATAAAAGGTAGTTCTCAATAAGTCAACTTCTAGTTCGAAATGGAGCGAGTAACACTGTCACTCCCTGCAGCTGGTTAAGTAAAAAAAAGTGATTTCAGGGATAGCATTAATATCAAATATTGTATTAGACTGCTTATTAAAACAGGTGTACAATATTAGATATTGTACTACACCTTTTTAACTTCAAGATAGTCCCAATTGGTGGCTTAGAAAAAGGTTCCATTATGAAAATAGTCAAGGTAAATACAATTTAGAACAGAAAATATTTAGTTGATTCTATCCCTAGCTTCTGGCTCCTCCTCACTGTGTTCACCACCGCCGCTACATGATGCAAAGGTGATGTGTGAATTTAGTGAAAACATAATTTGAATATTTTATGGAATAAGTGCGAATTTCGTTAAATACACGTAATTTGTGAGTATAAAATAACTTGGTGTCCAGCGAGTTGGAATGATTTGATTGCAATTAACAAATTTAATTTACTTCATCAACTCCCATGAAGCATTTAATCATTATCACATGTGCAAGAAAGTAATTCATTAATCCTAGCAAAAGCTAGGTAAAATAGCGTAAAATAGCAATTAAATTGCCTCTGGTCCTTAAGCACATGTTATGGATAATAATTAAGCTAAGCTTCATAATTTGGGGCAATTAAATAATCAATTAAGACCTAATCTTGAATTTCCTAAAAAGAAATTAACCTAAATAAATTGCCTTTGATCATGCCAAACTAAATGCACTATAAAATAGTACATGTCTCAAGGAGTCCAACAAAATTTAGTTTGCACGATTTCGAGTTCGGGAGCAAAAGATATGAATTTTTGAAGCTTCTAACATTTTATGCTAAAACAACTAATTCCAAAAAATGATTAAAAAAGGGACAGACCAATCAGATCTGAGCCACAAATGTGGCCACACGGTGAGCTGTGCAGCAGATGCCGATCACCACCAGCACCAGCTCGGGCTGGAGCTTGCCATGGCGATCGAGCTCGCCGGAGCAGCGGCGACCCACCGGAAATCGGTCCACAGTGGTCCTAAAATCCCAAAACAAATACCAATGCGTAGTGGTGCTCAATGCGCATCCACCCGAGGGGCCACGGGTAGTCGGGAATGACCGGAGCTTGGTCGGCGATGAAGCACGCAAGAACCCGCGTTCGACAACGTTCGACGAGGTCGCACGTCTTTGAGGGAGCACCAAATCCAGTTCCATTTCTTCCTAGAGCTTCAGGGCAGCGAGTAGAAGACCGGCATCGAGGTTGTTGTCGATAGAGATGGCCGGAACTAGGGACGCGACGGAGGCCTCGCGTCGGTATGCGTCGGAGCCGGAGAAGAAGACCAAGAATCAGCCTCCTCGCATGGGAAAAATCGGGGGAAAAGGGTTAGGAGGGTGCGGCTTTGAGTCACGCACGCGAGAGGTCAAGAAAGTAGGGTTGAGGCTCACCGATGGTGAAGAATTTCGCAGTGGCGCCGGATGTGTGAGTCGATGAACTTGCCGGAGTAATTTGCCAAATACTCCTCGCTCGGTGAACGAATGCGGGTGAGGCTTCCTCCTACGGCTCCAGCACATCGAGGCGCATCTATGGTTGGTTGTGGCTCGTGCTGGGACGTTGTGTGGCTGCCGGGCGGTGGAGCTCAGTGGAGGGCGTCAATGGAGCTTGGTGGCGGCGAAAATAGGGAGAAAATCTCTAGGTTTAGGGTTTCCTCGCCCGGGATTTAAATAGGGGGTGGAGTTCGGCCGGCCGTGGCGGTCGTGGCCGACCGGCGTGGGGGCGACGCCGGCGTACGGACACCACGTGGTGCAGAGGCGCCGGTCATTTTCTGACATGCGATGCAGCGAGAGAGAGAGAGAGAGCTGACATCCGGGACCCGCCCGAGTTTGACTTTTTCGTTGGTTTTTCCAATTTCCTGCTGCTTAGAAATTCCAAAACAAAACCTTCCCGGGCTCAATTTACCAAAACAAAATATCCTCGTGATCTTCAAGATTGGCCCTAATGTCTGAGATGTCAAACTCCTCATAAACTGCCCCAGGAAAAATCACATAAATTCGATAAACAGACTGTTTTCAGGGCTTTGACCGATTTATTTGGGGCATCAAATGTTTGAGAAAAACCATGGAGATTGGCCTGAATTTTTCTTTAGTAATGCCCTACAACATAAAGTTTTGGGAGACCCAACTTATGTTGTGAAAATTTGAGTCATAGTTCAAATCAAATCAAATTTGAATTAATTCGATCCTCAAATCATATTGCATGCCAATGAAACTTCTTGAGGAGGTGCTACTAGACTAGGTGCACGTTTTAAAATTGCTAAATCGCAAAAATGTGACACGGGGTGTCACAGTGTAGTTCCTCCATGAAGAGATATCACAACTCTATTTGGTGGTACTGATGAAAGGCCATGCTTAAAAGCTGTCCTGCCACGGCTGAAAGCCCCTACTATAACGGATGGACAAGATACACCTGAAAATTGATGTCTATCTAGTTGCACAGGTTGCGGATTCAAGATCTAATCTCCATGATTAGCGCAATCTCTCAATACTAAACATGTACAGCAGCATCCCCTACAATACAAGAGTAGTCATAAGCAAGCGTGGAAATAGATACTAAAGAACGTACTGCTTGGCACAAGGATGCATCCATGACAAACCTCTCCACAGCTCCTCTCTGCAATACCCCTTGTGTGGCCCTTTTCTCCAAGATATAGAATACAATTTGAATCATATGCATATGTTCTTGAAAGCTCTCTACGAAATCTACACCTCCAACTATTCTCATTTGAGACTGTCTTGATCTTCGAAAATGCACTGCAATGAACTGCTTTTTTTTACGCGACAATATCTTTCCTTTGGGAAAATGTTACTAGAAAGGCTTAGGCCCTTGTCCACAATGTTGGTCTTGCATGTTGGGATTCGTGGATGTCCGAACGTATGGAAATCTGGCTTAATGTCAGTGCTTCTCTGGATTGAGCATGTATATTGTACTTGAGAGTCTTCTAATATATTGTTGATCAAAATCGTTGACTTTCAGGACATATCTTGATAATTTATACATACTGATATAAAACATAGTGAAAGAGCTAAAACAAGAAACTCAATCATAGGCTGTGGAAAGGGAACGAACAACACCAATAAAAGACAAAGTACACCTGCATACAAAAATCTAATCAACACGTGTGGAATTTGTTAGTTGAAAGCCCCATTGATATGTTGGTTGGTTCATTTTATCAAATTTCTTGTAGAGAGTTGATGGTAAAATTAGCTCCTAAGAGTCCTCAACAGTGAGATCTGATGCATTCCTAACATTAGCTCATAAGCGGACATGGAAGAGGAGGATAGCATGGTAGCACAATCCTACGCGCTACCGCGATCGATAAGGAGGTGATCTGGGCACAAAGTCTGGGTCTAGTACCCTCTTGCGCTGAGAGCATCTGTGCCATGGATTGCACACAGAAGCTTCCGCTACCTCTTCCACCCCCCCCCCCACACACACACACACAGTCACACCCACTGGCCTGCATCTCAACGATTAGTGACTATGAGACTGATGGCTACAGCATTGTCGTTGTGCATTGAACCTTAGTTCGTCTGTTTGAGTTTGTATAGGGTTATACTCCAACATGGATCAGATACGATAGTATCATTACTATTGGAGCCGATATTGATTATTGTATTTTGGAAAATAGGTATTGGCGTTGGACCCTAATAATGACAAAGCTCTGCAAATGGTGGCGAAGCCAGTACCAAACGATACAGGTGTTATAGACGAAGCTGCAATGCACAGGGGTCTCGAGGTAATATTTATTCCCAGTACCTTTTCAGCAAATTTTAAGAAATGACATTTCTATTACGCTAAAGAACTATCGTATCCTGCATTTTAAAGTTCAATTTCATATCACAACATTTTCAATGCTACTATGTATCAGATTACTATATACTGGAGGAATGATTCCATTACACTTCTACTGTCACGTCACAAGACAGACAGATACACTTTAAGATAATTACACACTTCTATGGGGCTATGGTGAACAGGGTTTAACATCACCACAACGTACTTTGAATTTCCTCTTCAGGTGTCCTATTTAATCAATAATGACGTGTCAAAACTAAATAAACTAGTATGAGTTTTTTAGTCCAAAATAATGGCCATTATTTTTCCTCAACTAATAGCCATTAGTTGGAGGGTAGTTTAGTAATTTTACTAAAATTAATATTTTTATTCATACAAATTTGTACTAAAAATACACTAAAATTTGACTACAATAATGTTGATGACGATAAATATTTGTAAGAAATATTTTAATTGTAAATTCACAAATTTATTAATTATGATGAATTTTTGTATTGTAAATATATTATTTTGACAATTTTAACCCTATTAATGGTCATTAGTTGTTAATTTCTAACATTAAATCTACACCGTTGGATCCAACTAATGACCCTTAGTTGTGTAAAAATAATGGCCATTATTTTGGACCAGAAAACCCGTCAAAACTAAATCCTGAAATCAAATCTATATCGGGTAGTCTCCATACCACCTGATTTTACTGCCGATGACTCTACATTAGGCCAGCAAAATTCTAACCAGAAAACTGGAACAGAGCTGAACCATACCCATACGAAATAAAGAACCATACATGCAACTACCATTCCAAATAAGTCCTATAAGTAAACTGGCAGGATTGTTTTCATCTGAAGTATTTTATTTGATAACCACAGATTACTACCTAATTAGGTTAAAGGGGTAAGCTATTGGAGTTTTCATTCAAAACTTATCTAATACAGTTTTGGTAGAAATACAAGATGGAGAATTACAGGTCAATCCTAATATGTTGATGTACAATACATCTAAAATGCTGCCATAAAACATGCACGAATAAATTGTCAATATTAATATATCTTGAGAAAGGAAATTTAATTGCAGATATAATCCAAGAAGTTTAAATCTGAGACTTACTGTACACTAAAGATCTTCAATTGTAGTTGTAGGTATGCATCACTAGTTTCAGGATTTAAAAAATACGGAAATATAGATATTAATAAATATTTTTTAGTTCTCTGAATTTTGTACAGCCAAATTAAGTTTCAACAAAATTAGTTTCACATTTTTTGGAGCAATTGTTGATTTGGTATGAATTTGTGAATTTTCAGATCGTATAACTAACGAAAATTATTTTATGACCACGGCGACTGCTGCCCACGGCCAACAACCGTGACTGTTAATTTAGTTAATCATAAATCATAATGCACTCATAACACCTGCTGTCATGCAAGCATTAATGGGCAGAAAAGAATGCGATAGCAGTATAGGTAGCATCGGTGTAACCTGACAGGCGGTGATAGGGGTATCAGGGCATCCAAAACACTCAAAGGTCCCGCATGTCATACTTAGTTTATTATTTCCTTTTTCTTATCCTCCTGAGCTGCCGTCTTCATCGTACCGCTTGGGCCACAAAAAGTGTGAGATAGCGTCGAGGTGAGCTGCATGACAGCTTTTGGTTCCGCTATACATAACCGTTGCTGCAGAAGCTAACTTCACTCTCCTCCTCCTTACACGTACGGAAGCTGATGTGGCTCTGCAGCAGCTAGCTGCACTAAACCGTTGTGGAGGCCCTCAGTATCACCCGGGGCGTTGGTAGACCCGTCAGTTGCGGCCCCGCCTGGCTGCGCTATTGTTAAGACCCCTTTTGGATTGAAGGAAAAACAAAGGAAATTTGGAGGATAGAAATTGTAAAGGAAATTTTCCTATTTGACCCTTTGGTTCATAGGAAAAGCAAAGGATACTTTCCATAGGAATGGATTTCTATGTTTGATTTTGGAGGAAACAACGCAAGAGGTTACACCTCTTTTTTCTTTCCTTTATTTTCATGTAGAGCATGAGCAAGCTATAGATTCCTTTATTTTTCCTATGAGACTACCAAAGACCTTCTCATCTCAATTCCTATATTTTTAATTCTTATAGGATTTCAAAAGCATACCATCTTAATTCCTACATTTTTTCTATTTCTATGTTTTTCCTATCCTACATTCCAAAGGAAGCCTAAAGCGTGTTGTTCAAATCTCGCTCCGTTACTGCCGACCTTTCCCTAGGCCTGCGGTGGGGCTCGCAACAGTGCAGTGGGCTGTTATCGTATGAATGGCTTGCACCAGCGTAGTAGCATGCTTGCAGCGGCAAACACTAGTACGTGAATTTGGACCATTCAACATCCCAACCCTCGTAATAGGCTGAGGAACATCTTGCTAACATCGCACGGAGCTGCCCAAAGACTAATTAGGGGCAGCATGAACATCTTGCTATCATCCACTGATCCAACCCCCGGCCTGGAAAGTAAGCTAATTAGGGGCAGCATGAATAAAAAAATTAGCGGCCGGAAGCTTCCGGTTACCGTGAAATCTGACTTCCATTAAATGGCGCCACCTGCCGCTGCCCTTTGTCCATTTACGCTAGCCGACGAATAAACGTGTCCATGAAATCGTGATGCGTGCGGGATGAAAACTTTTGGCCAAAGTTTTGAAACTCGTTCGGCGCACGCCGTCCTATGTGAATTAGCACTAGTCATTAAATTAAAGCACCCTCTTGATTACATAACCCCTGCGCGCATCGCAACGCATCTTCTGCCGTCTACGGCCAGCCTGGACGTGGGCAGCGATCTCCGTGGTCACAAATTTCACTCTCATATAATTAATTTCCAAAGCAAAGTAGTCACGGGCTTGCTTGAGCTTCGCTGGAGTGCGGCTGGCTCAATAGCGACACTGATTAGGAAGTGTCCAGCACCAGGTCAGCGCTGAGCAAGCTGACAGCTACCACTTTAGCAGCACGACCGCAAAGAGGATGGAGGCAGGGGCCAGGCTCGCTAAGCTCGTGCACATCCGAGTGTTTTGATCCTGTTACTGTAGTCGGTTTGCGGGAAGAAGTTGAGGCATATGGACGGATATGCTAAGATTCCTATTGTACAGCCGGCTGCGGGCGAGATTCCTATTACACATCCGGCTGCACGGCAAGGAACTGGTGGCATGTAACTGCCTTCTATCTGCACACGTGGTGGAATCCACTATAATATAAAAGTTATAAATTCTAAAAAAATTATATCTAAAAGTCATGACGCAAAATCAAGTGTGTAAATTACGACAAAAAAAAATGTATATAAGTCAACCCGATATCTTATGTATACAATTTGTGATAAAACTTCCCTAAAATATATATTTACGGGATGAAAATTAACCATTCGCAAAATAGTAAGGCCACAAGTTTGTTCCTCTATGGCCGGCCGCAAATTAGCAGGCCCCGAGATATATATATGGTGATTCATACATGGGGTAACGTTGGCTGACGGACGATGATAGCAAGGAGGAGAAGATGGGCGAGGGGAGCTGCACACTTGGGGCTGAAACAAGTCAAGGAGGTACTTTGTGTTTCTGCACAGCTACTTCGAGTGAATTGGTTGGAAGAGGATCCCCAGCAAAAACAGAATCAGTGATGAGGCGGTCTTGGGAAAACGGACGATTTTCGTGGTTTTGCTGCAGGGAACGAGAAGATAGAGCTTTGGTGAGGTTCTAGGGATCTAAGCCTAAAGGAGTGGCAGCGGGTGGCTAGTTCAATCGGAAGGAAAGGTGGCGGTAGCAGGCTTCGAGCAAATCGAAAAGCGCGCACGCGCACACACAGAGAGAGACGGTTGGAAGCTGAACAAGGGGAGGCAAGGAGGAGCTCCACCTTCCCCAGACACTGGCGTGGCCGATGATCAGCATCGGCGTGGCGACAATATCCTGCGAGTTCAGCTACAACAGGAGCTCAATATATTTTTTTTGTATGAAAGGAGCTCAATATATTTACGTTACAGAGCTCAAGATTCCAAAGTTTTTTTTCTAAGACAGGATCACCTAAGCACAGCTTTGACAATAGAATTGTGTTTTGCTATACACAAAAGTAATAAGAATATAGTTCCTATAGGTACTTAAAACTGTTGTTTTTTCATAGTGACAATGATAATGTAGCTCTAGAGTTTGCCTATTTAAATGTAAAATTTGTGATGTTTTCTGAAGTCTTGACGCTTATGAAATTTATATACTTGCACACGGGTACACACTTCTGGTTAAAATTATTTTTATTACTTTCCCTGAACTGTGTTATACAAAATTATTTCAGTGTATTGATATTAAAATTTCAAAGATGATTAATGCAACCTTATTATATGATCACAATTGTAAAAAAATGAGTGAGAAGCACATCACAAAGAAATCAGCCTTGAATTATTTGTATATGCTCATTATCTACTGCCGCAGATCCCTGTCGACAGTATGCCAATAACATTTTCTCTCTGGACTGGGAAGGAGAAGGAACCCAATAACCCTATGATAGCAACAATTCATGTTCCACCTGCTGCGGCTGCTGATGAGAGCCAGACACCGTCGACAACTTCAGTTACCGGCAGCAGTAGCGCCACATCTGTCAGCCAGGACAAACTATTAAGCTGCTAGGTGTAAGCGGGCCCGGCCTGGAGTGGTGGGACATTACAGTTGGTATCACAGCTGACTCTCGCGGTTTCACGGGCGCGTGTGTCGCACATGTGTAGGGATGGTGTGCATGACTGGTGTGCGTTCGGAGTGGTCACACAGTAATGGAACATGCGCTGATAGTGGACACACGGATGTAGCCAAGAGAGGAAGTTTCGACTCGGGGTTGATCGACGAGGACGTCGACCTTCTACGGGGGTACGTGTGTATCATCCTGGCCTAGGGCTTAACAGGATTGATAGAATACTGTTGTCAACATGTTACAACTTCTTTTCCGGAAACTCATATCTAAAAAACTCCCGGGTTAAGCATGTTTGGTCCGGAGCAATTTAGGGATGGGTGACCGACCAGGAAGTCTTTGCCGGTGCAAAAAAGACTAATGTTGATCTAAAAAAAGACTAGTGTTGATATGTGAGAAAAGTTTTGAGGGCCTATTAAGCTGTCGGTGTAAGCGGGCCCGGTCCGGAGTGGCGGGACGTTACATTATTAAGATTATTTCAGAACTCCTTGAACTATGTTATACAAACATATATAATTATATTGATATTGAAATATTACATGGACGATTATTGCAACCTGATTATATAAACAAAACTGTAAAAACATTTATTAAGTAGCACATCAAAAAGAAACTAGACCTAAACTAATTATATATGCCCATTATCCACGGGCGCAGATCCCCGACTTGGTGCCATATTCACTCTATGTCTAGAGCAGGAGGCGGAAGAAACACGATAATCCTATGATAAGAACACAATTCATGTAGTTTCCAAAAACTTCAGCATGATTAAAAGGATAACGGTTAAATTACAAAGCATTATGATCAAATTATCCGTTCAGCAAACAAAAGACTGGTCCTACGAAAGACAACTACCGGGTAGGTCTGCTGGAATCGCCGGTATCTTTGGTCCTCGGGTCTTCTCGCCGTCTATCATCAAGCGTGTCTTAAGAATCGGAGGAAGAGAGCAATAAATCTGCATCAAGGTCTTCGTACTCCTCCTCTACTGTTTGTCTAAAGGCGGCAGCAGCATCTTGAGCAGCTTGACCCAGGGCGGGAGTGCCGCAGCTTCATTTAGTGGGATGCCGATCGGATCCGGAGGAACATCTTCAATTAGTTCAGAAATGGTACCAATAAGTGAATTTTTCAACTCAATGAACCGGTCTTCACTAGTCTCCGGGTGGGCACCCTCTCTCGATCAAGTTGAAATCGCAGTCTTCGACCGGAGTCCAAGACTCGGATTATGGTAGCAATATGCCCTCCTCCTGCCGCGGCGATCATTTTGGAGTGCTCTCGATCCTTCGGGGACATCCCAAATAGCAGTTTCAAGATCCAGCTCATCTTGGTGAATGGGTTGACCCCCGTTCAAATACTCGAACGTCCGCATACCGCCTCGCTGCAAGTTCGAAGAGGACGAAAAAGTAAGGGAAAAGTTATAACTGCTGACCGGTATTAAAAGGTGTTTCTTAAACAAGAATAGGAAGAAGGAACTTACGCCTGTGCCTCGATGTCCGCAACTCGAACTTGTCTTTGATATGGAGATTTGAAGCCCTCGGCTTGGTTTCGCTCTTTAGCAGGCGTTGGATTTCATGCTGTTTTCCTTTGAGAGCGAGCTGAGCGGACTCGTGCGCAGATCCTCAAAGGGCTTTCTTTCTCCATTTGCTCGGTTTTGACAGCTTCCAATGCTTTAACTAGCTCAGCCTTCAAGCGAGCATTGTCAGCTTCAAGCATTTTATTGGAGCGTAGAGTCCGTGCCAAAATATTATCCTTGGTGGTGAGCTCGCCCTCCATTTCTCCAATTCGAGCCGCTCTGCTGTTCTTCGATCCGGAGCCCTCCCGAAGAGCTTGTTCTTGAGCGTCCGCTTTTTCGGAGAGAGTTTCCTCAGCCTTTTTATGAGCAGCGACAAGATTTTTGAGTGCTAAAGCAGATAAGACCGGTCGGAAGAGTTATAAGTTAATTAAGAAAATTAAAGCTAAAATTAAAAGCTTACTTTGGACTTCCTTCCGGAGTTTGATGATTTCCTGCCGGTGATCCTCCATCATGCGATAGGTATTCAACAGATTTGCTTCCCTCCTTAGCAAATCAGCTTCTCCGGACTTCAGGTCGACGATCCGAGACTCGAGTTCAACCAACCGCTCTTGATTCCGATGAAGTTCTTCTTCAAGACGAGCAATGATTGTACTCTTGGCCTCAGAATTTTTATGAAGAACCTTGAGGATAGGTGAAACAGAGGGTCGGATTATAATATGAAGAAATTAGGAAAAGACTGGGTAAGGGATGGATATATACCCGACTGGACTCGGAGAAGTTCTTCAAGGCCTCTTCTTCTTGAAGGGAATCCTATTGGGCGATTGTCTGTAAATTTTCTAGCTCCTCTCGAGCTATCAACTTCCACATCACCCACCACCATCTTGGCAAGTCTAGGTGCACCCGAAGCTTTACGAGTTGTCCCGGCCCGGCGGAGGATTTCTTCGATCCGGACCAGCCCCGGTGGGAGTTCAGGTGCGGCCTGGAACAAAGTGGCTTCCGGCGGGAAGTCACTTACGATTGTATCACCGACGTTGATATCGGTGACAACTCGCTCTTCGACCTCCTTGGAGGACTGTTCTTCAATTGAGGCAGCAGGGACTTCCTTTGCGCTTGCTGCACTCTTGGCTTCGAGGAGCCGTTACGATCGGGAGCCGAAGGAGTGGAGATTGGAGTTGTGCCACTAGCTGTGGCAGGTATACTCGGGCTTATTTATTAACAAGCTAGCAATGCTGGCTTGGAGATTGGAAGGAATTCTACAAGACGGATAAAAAGGTTGAGAGACTGGAATTACGCTAATAAGTAGAGTATCAAAGCGGATCGGGTTAGGAAAACTTACGAGGAGGCTTTCTTAAAGCCAAAGGAAGTCTTGCTTTTCTTTACCGGAGGACCTTGAACTCCCCACTTGAACTTTATGCACTTCTTTTCGCCGCTGTTTGGACTTGCGGCGTCGGAAGGATTCTCTTGTAGCATCCCTCGAAGTACCGGTCCGGATACCATACCGAGACTTCTTGGGGATGTTGGCAAGAGAATCTGCTAATTGAGGGGTACCTTGAGTCCCCCAGCAACGGCCGCTTCAAACGCGGCCGGAGCGGCTTGGCGTCTCTTTCTACGACTTCTTGTTCTCGGCGCCGATTTTCAAGCTTTTGTGCTTCCGTACGGGAATCTCCCGGTGTGGAAGCAGGAATTGCAATAGGTTTGCTTATGTTAAGCGCCGCTGTGCGTTTTCTTGATCGGGGGCTTGAAAAACCTTCCCGGATTTGGAGATCTTTGGAGCTGGCCCGGTCGGTGGAAGAGTGGACCGGTCCGAGGTCCCTTGAATAAGAGTGGAGGGGGGCGGACCGGTCCGAACGGCAAGAGAGATATTGTTGGATTCGTAATCTTCTCCCCAGGCATCATTGGGGGCGGGGGGGGAGTGGAGGATGACTTCGTAGTTATCCATTTTCTCGCATTCAATAAAAATATACGAGGGACGATGCAGTGGTGATTCAAATACTGGTATTTAAGGAAAATAATGATACTTACGGAATCTCGGGGATTTGATGAGCTGAATGCTAAACCTACTCTCTAGCATCCCGTTCCATCGTACCCGGATCGAAGCATCCTCTTCGGACGCTTTCCCAACCGTTCCAGATCGGCAAGAGGTGTTCCGTCGGTTGGATTGGCGCTATTTTCATTAAAGGACCATGCTGGATGTTCTTGCCTCTTAAGTGGTTGGACTCCCCGTACGATGAAACTCCAAAGCACTCGTTTCGGCTGTGACACCTTTAATCTCCTTCGAGATATTTGATACTTGTCAAGAGGACGAGTATTTCTTCATCTTCTTTGAGGTCGTCTTTGATGTCTTTGGAGGAGAGTTCTTTGGTTACCTTGGCTCTGTAAGGGGAAGAGCGGGTTGAGGATTATCGCAGATAAACCACTCATTCTTCCAGCGAGACAAGCTTTTGTTCAAGGGCAGTGGAGAAGTATTCCTCGATATTCCAAGCATTGTATTCCGACTCCACCCACCGCAGCACGATTGGCTGATGTGGGGAGTGGGCGGATTTGAAATAGTTACTGGAACGAGCTTCAAGTTAGGGTGGATTCCAAGAAAAGCTTCACATAGATGAATGTAAAAAGCAATCTGGAGGATGGAATTCGGATTCAGGTTTACTAAGTCCCACCCGTAAAAGAAAAGCAATCCTCCGAAAAAAGAACAGCAAGGGAGATCGAGGCCGCGAAGAAAGAAAGATTTAAACACTAATTGTTGGGAATCGTCTACTCCCCATGGAATTTGATCAGGAGTAGGCACACTCCGGTTCGGAACGGTTGCGAGGGAAGATATCCGTCAAGAACCATCTCGTTGAGAGATGATTGAGTAATTTTGCTGTCACCCAAATCTTGAATGTCAAAGGTGTCACACCCGGTTTTAACGACCAAAACCGAATGCATCCGTATGCGTGCCCGGGAACAAGTTTTCACGCATACAGGACAAATTAATGTGATAAAAGAACTATGTCTTTATTAAATTGAATACTTACATCGATATTGTCTCAAAGGACTAAATACAAATATACGTTAGCGGAAGACTCCAAAACACCACAGGCATTCGACCGGGGTTCGCACGCCTAGACCTTTCTCATGGGTGGTCTTCTCCATCTTCCGAGCAGCAGTAGTTTGTAGCAAAAGGGAAATAGCAAGAATGAGTACATGTCGTACTCAGCAAGTGTGGGAATACATGACATGCAATCTGAATGAAAGGAAGGCTAGCACATGGTTTGCAATAGAAAGCACCTACACTAGTCAAGTTAATTAGAGCAACCTATTTACTAAGTGAATATGAACCAACAGAGTTACCCCACTCGTCAACCACCGCAAGCTACCCTACTTGCAAGTAAACCACACTACAGAGTTACCCCACCCGTAGCCCACCACACTACAAGTTACCCCGCTTGTAGCAAACCACACTACAGGTTACCCCACCCGTAGCCAACCAAACTACAAAGTTACCCCGCCCGTAGCAATCTACGAGTTACTCCACCCGTCCATGCCCCCTAGTTCTCATGAGGATCCAGGCCGTTCGTGACCGTGAACACCGCTATTATAACAGCTTTACACTCTGCAGAGGTGGCACAACTTTACCCACAGGTCGGTGATTCCATCATCCGTCGGTGACTAAAACCTCCGTTATACCAGACACACTTCCTTAGGTGTGAGGCCAAGAGATCACCGCAAGGTTTTTCTAAGGACTTCCCAGCTTGCAAAACGCCCATGCTAAGGTTTCACCGCCGTAAAAGTGACGCATCACCCGGAGGCCCCCTCTTGCACCGTGGCTTCAAGTACTCTGCCTTTCCTCGCCCGAATCCGGAAGGCATCTTCTTCCTTCATCTTTCATCGACGCTCGCAGAACCGGGAAGTTACCTTGGTACTAAACCTTACCTACCCATTATCAGCCCCGTGCATTGTGCGGAAGTCCTGGGTTGCCGCTCCAAGAACCGGTCCTTATGATCCGAAATAGGTACCACCACAACTAACGGTGTGCACCGGCACCATCATCGACAATCCTCCTATCGGGATCACCTAAGTTCCAGGTTGCTAAAAAGCATTACCAGCTCATTGATCATTATGTTCAAGTGGACAATTAGTCGGATTAGCATTTAGTTCAAGTTGAACCCCATTAATAGCAATCTAAGCAATGACATACCCGGACTATAACACTACACCCAAAACTAAGGCGACAAGGTAAAAGTATGGAACAGGGTATGACACAATAGGATTCAAATTGAATTGTAATGCATGAAAAGTAAATTCAGATAGAAAGAAGTAGGCGCAATGTGCATCAAGGACAGTTGCTTGTTTCCCTTTGCTGCTACTCATGTCTTCAAGTCTTGCTCTTGAGTTCTTCGAAAAGTACGTTCTTCTATTTAACGTCATACCGATACAAACATGCAAGAAACAAACATACAAGCAACTAAGAAACAATACACCAAACAATATCTAATGACTATGAAAACAGTACTAATAAATAGTACATGTCGCTACGATCGCGTGAGCGCAAGAATCGACTTAATCGGAGTTACGAGCTAAAAGTTATGAACATTTGAAGATCTAGGCTTTAAAACGTAACATCAAGCAAATTAAGGACCATTTTGTAAATATGGGAAAAGTTCAATGGCTAGAGTGTACAAAGGTTAGGGTCTAAAAATATAAGTTTATAAAACACCAGGGTTCATTTTGCCAAAGAACATGATTTAATGTGGTTTGAGAAAACAGGGGCAAAAACGTAATTTAATAAAAAGGTTAGGGGTGTTTCGTAAAAAGGCCATAATTAAAGCGTTGAAATAAATATGTCTCAATGACCTAAAAATAGTTTAACAACTAAATAAAAATCTTAATGAAAAAGGGTAGGATGAAAACAGAACTAAAACGAAGGCTAGGGTGGCTTTTATAAAATAAAGGACATAAACGCAATTAACTATAACTTAGAGGGCTAGCATGTAAATTTTCCTAGTCACAAAATATACGCTCATAAACTTAACAAACTACAAGGGCTAATTTGCAAATCTTATAGTCCCAAGCATGTGGCAGGGATTAAAAGAAAATTAAATAAAGTCTATGGTTGGATTTTATAAATAGAAGGATCTAATCGTTAATTTACAAAAGTATAAGGGCCTATTTATCAAATAGCCGGATCAGGAACCTATCCGTAATTTTCAAAAAGTATAGGGACTAAAATGTAAAGGTTATGGATTGAAATATAATTTATGAAAAACCTAGGGTTGTTTTTGTAAATGTGCAGGACCTAAACATAATTAAAAATAAGTTCGGGGTTTATTTGTAAAAATACCATTTAATCGGGAACCAGGGGCTGAAACGTAATTAAAACTAAGCATAGGGATGTTTATGTAAAAACGAGAGGACCTAGATGTAATTAAAATAAACTACACGGGCCTACGTGTAAATCTACTAATTAATCGGGAATTAACGAATTAAATTAAATTGGAAATTCCGTGGACCAGAGTCAAAAGTGTCGGTCCATGGGTCTACCATAGACCTAGGCGAAGGGGTAAAGGTGCGATCTAATCTCACGCGTCCAAGGGAGATCCAACGGCCGACGTGGCTCCGACCGGCTTTGGTCGACACCGACGAAGTCCTGCGGCGGCGCAGTGCCGGAGGTGGCTTGGTCCGGCGCTTTAGGGCTTCGTTCCTTGCCGCGCTTGGTCCGGGAGAGAGAGAAGAGGGCGGCGAAGCTCACCACGGGGTCGCGCGGGAGCGAGAGACGGCCGAAGCGGCTCGCGACGGCGAGGTGGATGCGGCGAGGTCCGTAGGCGTCGTGGAGGCTTTCCGTTGCGGGAGCTTCAACGAGAACTAGTCCGGCAGGGGAGTTGTGGCCCCGGGATCGACGTCAAGGTGTCGGACGCGTCCGGATGGCTTCGTGATCTGCGGCCGTCGAGCTTGGGTCTCCGGCTCCAATGGCAGCGGCGTGCTCGAGCGGCCGAGGCGCGATGTCTGCGGTGATGGATACGGGAAAAGAGAAAGGCGGACGCGGGGCTTGCTTCTTATAGGTGCGCGGGGCACGAGTTGCCGTGGCGCGCATGCCGAGGAGGCGGCGCGGCGTACGGGCTCGGGGTGGGTTCTAGTGTTAGGTGCTCGGGGTCGGGGACGCGGCTGGGCCTCGTGGGGGCTGGAGGGGCCGACGCGTGGGCTGGGTTGCTCGGCTGGGCCGTGCAAAGGCGGGAAAAGGGAGAGAGAGAGAGAGAGAAGTTGGGCCGAGAAGAATTGGCCCATGGCCATGCTCGAGGGTTTTCTTTTCTTTTCCCTTTTCTTTTTCTCGGTTTTATTTCTTTCCTATACTATTTCCTCTAGTATAACAAATCTAGTACAAATTCTACTTAATTGAAACTTTCAAACAATAAAGACCAAATGTGGAAGTTCAATCATGATGCATTAGACCAAAACATAATAACATAAACTAATTTTGTATTTAACTAAACTTAGACATAAATACCATGAAATCAATTTGGTTTCCAAACCAAATTAATCAAAAGTAATTAAAATCTTGCTCTTTATTAAAGTATAAACCTTTTGGAAACAAAGTTTATTATTGTTAAATATATTCTTTTATAAATCTCAATACCTATAAAACCAACTAATCTTTATAAAACAAGTTTATTTATTAAGCAAACCTTTCTATAAATCAAATACATTTATTTGATAAGCCATTTTCAAATATTCATAGTATTTATTCCATAAATCAAATGTATGGCTTAATTCAAAAGTTCTTATAAATCAAACTTTATTTGATTTGGAAAAATAGCTCCTTTTTCTCACATGAAATGATAAAACTCTTATTTTGTTTTCAAAGTGAAATACCTCGTATAAAATAATGCTTTTTGAAATAAACTTGTTTTCATAAATCAAATATAATTGTTTAATGATTTATTTATCATAAACCATTTTCTTAAAATAGATTGCCTCCATAAATCAAAAGTATTTCTTAAATAAATGTTTCCATAGATCAAACTTTTTTTTTCAAAAACAACCTCTTTGGTTCACATAAAATGACAACACACTTTTGTCTTTCTTGCAAAAAGGAAAATACCTTGTGTAAAATATTGTTTTCAAAATAATATAAATTCGTACATCAAATATGTATTTTTCAATAAGTCATTTTCATAATCCAAAACAAATCATATGTTCTTTTGGGAAAATTCATTATTAACACTTTATAAACCAAATAACTTGTTTTAATTGGTTGAAACTTTATAATCAAAATAATTGTTTGAGTTTAAAAGATAACTCTTTGTCTTAAAGAAGAAAGAAAGAAAAATATATTTATAATATTATCCTTTAGATAATATTTAAATATGCCTTTCAAAAGTTTTAAAATTTTGTGAATTTCATGCACATCCCGAATTTGAAATTCCGGGTGCTACAAAAGGGAAGTCGACTCGTCTATTCCCCAGGGAATTTGACCAGGAGTAGGCGCACTCCGGTTCGAGAATCGGTTGAGGGGGAAGATATCCGTCAAGAACCATCTCGTTGAGAGATGATTCCGTAATTTTGCAGTCACCCAAATCTTGAATGCCAAAGGGAAGCTAACGGCGAGGAACGGTTGATGAAGATGAAGGATTGGTAGCAGATTTCTTCTTGCCGATCTTGAAGGACGGAAAAAGGAAGTTGGAGATTAGTTTATACGGGAAGGAAGGAGTACGATTGCAATGTCCGAAGAACAAGGAGATATGGTGGGTGCGTGTGGAATTTCAGGAATGAGTTTCACCCGGTCGACCTTTCGTTTCTTTTATAGGTACCCGAGCTGGGCTCGGGGCTAGAAAGTTATTGGGCTGCTTTTTACAGCCCGATAAATTTAGTGTTAATGATTTATGGCTTGATTGTGCAATTATGACCTAACGGTCATAAGGGTAAGTCATCATGATTATTATAATCATGGGGTCTTTTTTGTGAATAAAAAAGCGGTCCGAAATATGCAATTGTCGGATATCTGGATTAATATAGTGCTGAATTTAATTATTGGGCGGTATGAAAGAGTTAGATCGAAGATGATTTGGATCTTGCCTAACTCAATTTTAATAATGGATGCCTTAGGCCATGGGTGTTAATCATCCGGCTGATTATAGGCCTTGGAGACTCGAGTCGATATGGGAATATAGGGAAAAAACTGGTCTGATCGACCAGGATTTTGGTTCTTAGTTAAAATTAACTAAGTAGATTATGGGTTAAGACCGATTTAAGCGGTCTGTTATGTTAAAATTGGTATGAATCTTTAAAAGATATGACGCTATGATTGGTTTGACCGGTCTGAAAAATATGTTCTTGACAGAAAATTGCAGAAAGAAATGTAATTTGATGGAAAATAATGAAGCATAGTCTCTCAAGAAGGACTCTTGCATTATTTGCGATCCTTAAATGATACAAGAGTCGGGGTCTATACCCAATTGGGTGCACCTGATCGGTGCACCGTGTTAGATCACGGGAAGTGAAAAATAATTGAAAGGAGCGGTCTCGTAGAGAATGCATATTGAAAGAAATAATAAAGAATCAACTAATGGACTCTTGCATTATTTGAAAGAAATTCAAATGATTCAAGAGTCGAGGGCTAGTACCTAATTGGTGCACCTAATTTTTTAAGCGCGGTCTATGATAATTACGGAAATATACAGAAATTTTGCATACTCAACTGGGTGGTATGGAAGAAAAAATGCTAATTTTTTTTGGCTGTTTTGAAGTCATCTGGAACAGAAAAGAAGTATGGCAGAAGATTGGAGTTCTTTTTAATTTTACCATGAAATCAGACCAACATGCAGAAGACTGGTCAGTTTTATTCAAGGTCAAATAAAAAATTACTCGGGGCTGCTGTCGTATACTTACCTTACGGGTATACAGATGATAAAAAAATGGATAATTAGAGATACGATGACAAATCAGATAAGACTGGTGGAGAGGGTCCACAGAATGGTCCCCGACCAGTATGGAATAACAGAAGATTCTATATACCGGTATGGAAATAAGACGGACATCAAGACCGACGTATGATGACTTGAGCAAGTGAAAACATAGTACATCAGAGGCAAAGGATGAAATGTTTGGAAACCGGGAGCAAAGCAGGTGGGCTAGACCCGCAAATGCTAAGTATGACCAACAAAGGGGGATCAAGTGTCATGGGCAATCTACAAGGCATTAAGAGGACAGCAGGCCTTCATCGTCTGGGCTGTTATTGTAGAAGCCCAATACAGTAGCGGTGGCAAGGATAGGGTCAGCTGCCTCAATACGAGGAGAGGTTAGGCAGAAATTAGGATCAGGTTTGAAATGACAAAATCTAGTAGTCCTCTATTGCCCTGCTCTTGGGGTGCAGCCACCGCCGTTGCGAGGCTACGCTATTTGGTTTAACGATCAGTCCATCGAGGTACATGACAACAAGTAGGCAACAAGTGAACCTAAACTAACAATTGGACGAACCAACATATGACAGAAGTGACACAAATTAAATTGGCGACAACAGCTCAAGAGATACCAAATACAGGAAAATAATATATCATCTCCAGGGCAACATGTCAGTTAAAAGGAATGTAGATGGGGACAACAAAGCATTAAATATCTGCTTCTTCAAATGAATATTAATTTACTTAACTTGTGTAAGTGAATCAGATATCTAAAATGGTGCTTGGGAAATGAACATAATGAGAACCAGCTATTAGTAGAGTGGGAGTATATTAAGGAAAAAGATCACCAATCAAATTTAAGGTGTGTTTGATTTGGTTGTGGTTGTGACAAAAAGTTGTTGTGAGCTGTTGGCCATGAGAAAAGCTAATAAAATCCATCTGACTGGAATTGCTGTGACCTGTGAAAAAGCTGTGTAATGTCTATCATACCCCGAAGATCTTTGTAATAATTTATACAAAAACTTATCATAATGCATTGTCCTATTCGTAGATTAACACGTAAATGATCCTTTTGTAAGGAGAAAATCTTAATATTTTTAAAGTAGCAATATCGTTTGGTTGAAATCTTTAAAAAGGGAATTTTAATATGTTTTAAAGTATTCCATCCATCATTTAACACATGTTAATTAAAAACGTGCACAAGTATTATTTTTTACTTCATAATTCAATTAATCATGGTAGTAAGCCGCGTGTTTCCCATCTCCTGGTAATAATGTTAAAAGAAAAAAAAAAGAATTGTTGCCGCGGGATCCCGATCTCATCAGGCAGGAGCAGCTCACCGTGCCGCAGACGACCACGAATTGGGGGCCTTGGCGTGTGATCCACTGGTTGCCGGCAGCATGCTGTGAGTTGCAGCCTCGGCCGTGGAGCTTCATCTTGTGCAGAGGAAGGCCGGAATGGAAGCATTTGACGGGGAGATGTCCCGGTAGGAAGTAGGAGCTTGACAACGCGGAGTCCGGGTGAAAGCGTAAGGCAATAGGAATAATGCACAATACAGTGATCATGATCCAGTATGGTTACATATATACTCGGTGGGGAGCCGGGAATCCGGGATGGCAGGCCCACAAGCCCATATACAAGAATACAAGATGTGCTCAGCACGGTATAGTCTAACACAGGGAAACACAAATTTTGTCGGCTTTGACTATGGCTCTCGAGGACAAGAGAGAGTCAAGGAATCATGCAGGTGAGAAGCTAGGACTGTGGCGAATCGGACGCGAGCACACAGGAGAGAGAGGGGTGGCAGCCCGCAGGTGCTCCTGGTCCTTGGGACAAACGAACGGGATCCGGATGGAGCATCCTGGCGCCGCTAAAGCTAGTCCCGCCGCTCAACAATGGCGCATTCGTCGGGGCATCCGCCAGCAGGGCGGTGGACTACAGGCTATAACGTGGGGGCGGCGGACTTCGTCTTCGGCCTCAGGGTGATGACCGTGTTCGGGTGTGGATGAGCCAGTTCGAGGGTGAAAAGAACTGAACGTTATCTTCATAACCAGTGGTACTGTAGATAAATAACGTCAAGTTTGGCCCTCTACCATCGGAGAAAGCACCACCGAGACTGCTGTTGAAAATTGTATTGCGCAAAAGCAGCTTTTTGGAAAGCACCTAGATGAAAGTAGCCTCTTTGGTTCTACTACTGACTTTCTCCAAAAGCAAAAGCCCAGAAAAGTAGAACCAAATAGGCAAACACCCTTACAGTTCTAGTGAAAAAAGACTGTACAAATTCACAACATAAACAGAATGTAGGCCTTTGTGTAAATGGCAGTGGAAGGTAGAAGCTGACAAAGGCTTATTGTAGGAAAACAGATACCAGATAAAAAAATACACACACAAAAAAAAATGATACAGAAGTCCGTCGTACGCAGCTTTGAGAATGAAGATGGGGTGCGAGGGCTACTACTGATTTCTTGCATGATTGCTATGACTCATTGCACATGGAGGATGACTTTATTTTAGATGATAGGTTGAAAAAATGAATAAGAATGTTAAAATGATGCAAGATATATCTTCTGCTAAATAAAAGGTAGTTCTCAATAAGTCAACTTCTAGTTCTAAATGGAGCGAGTAACACTGTCACTCCCTGCAGCTGGTTAAGTAAAAAAAAAGTGATTTCAGGGATAGCATTAATATCAATTATTGTATTAGACTGCTTATTAAAACAGGTGTACAATATTAGATATTGTACTACACCTTTTTAACTTCAAGATAGTCCCAATTGGTGGCTTAGAAAAAGGTTCCATTATGAAAATAGTCAAGGTAAATACAATTTAGAACAGAAAATATTTAGTTGATTCTATTTACGACTGAAGAAAATATTAATAAAATCCACTATAGTATTTGTAAATATATTGACTTATTATGCTCATACTCCCTCCGTTCACATATACTTGACATTTGGAGAGCTAGTTTTAGTTCTCCAAATGTATCTAAAGACAAGGGTTCATTATAAATAAGATGTTTTCATCCAAAATATTTTCATACAAAAGGGAGAAATATGCATTCACATACCAGTAAGCAGATCTAAAACCATGTGCTGTTCAAGCTCATGCATCTCCGCTGCCAATGCTCCTGCCTACAAGAGGAATACATCCAAGCGATAAGACAAACTATAAAAAAAGTTGAAAAAAATGCAAGCATGCCAATGGCAGATGCTGTGCAAGATATCTCCATATCTGAACAGATATATCAAAAATATATAACGAAAATGCACTACTAGAATAAAGGCATGCAATAACGGGCATTTTACCACTATAATAACGGCCAAACGGGCCGTCACTACGTAAACGTTATTACAGTGGTCCATTTTCAGTATCGGCCAAGAACGACCGTAATATCGGTCCAGATGACGTCATACCGACCGATATTGCAAGGGTGTACTGCAATAACGGTCAGTTGACATCACCTGGGCCGTTATTGCAGTGAGTCACTGCAATAACAGCAAGCTAACATCACCACGGCCGATATTGCAGTTTGAACTGCAATATCGGCCAAGGTGATGTCAGCTTACCGTTTTGTTGTGCAGCAGTGCGATAACGCCCATGATGATGTCAGTAAGCCCGATATTACAGTATGTTTTATAATAAGCAGAATTATACGGTTTTATTTGAAATCGCAGGTCGCAAATACATATTTAGTTCACAAACAGTAAATTCATATAGATAAGTTATTCATTCACATACACAATTCACAGTTGAACCAAACCATCATTCACTTTTTTACATAACTCAAAACAATCTCAAATCATCATTCATAACATAAGTCTCATATATATACAACAAAAATTAATATGTTTAAGACAAGTCATCATTGCTTATCCGGCCATTTCGGCTCAAGTTGCTTCAGTCTTTCGTCCTCGGCCTTGGTATTTTCTCTAACTTCAGCGCCGACCCTTCCTATATAATCTCGAAGTAATTCATCCCTCTCGATGTCACTAGTGGGATCATGATATGCACCGTCGAAATATACAAACTCCCGAAACATGAAGCGCAACAACTTAGTTGCAATCAGTTCGAGAACACTAGTTTCGAGGTGGGAATTATTCTTTGGTGGATACTTCGCTGGCTGGACATACAATTGACAAATTAGCACAACTTTTGTAGGTACGAAATAAATATATCAATATTTAATACAAATTCTTTGATACTTACATTTCTCCATACGGAAGGATCTTCCGTAGGGAAAGTGGTGTAGTTCCCCTTGTTAGCGGATATGTAACTACACACATAGTATCCACAATATACGCTGCCATGAGACTGTTTTGCACACTATTTCAAACAAATTGAAATCCTAAGATACATCATCACATGGAGACATGAATAAAATAAAATGTAGTGCAACTTGATAACATTACCGGAATGTTTGTTTTGTTTGCCATTGCCTTCCTCCATTTAGGGTGCCCCTCACCACCAAACCGATGTAGAACTTATATGCACTATTCAGAAGAACCAAAAACATAATTAGTAGGAAATCATAAAGATAATACGTTAATCAATGTCTCGAACTTACTCGTCTAAGACATTCAAAAAATCCTTGTATCAGCTCGGGTCATAGTCTAACGAGTCAAGGACCCGGACTCTAGCAAGCTTTGGATATATGAGAAAAGCAATCCAATGATCACTACATTGAAATATAAGATTAATTAAGTAGTGTATTAGTATGACATAGAGCTGTGCGATTAAGTGCGAGGATAATGATAAAACTTACTCAGAGTTGTAAGGAGCCATAATGCAGCGTCGATCTCTCCACTCGTACATGCGTCGGCCGATGTATGTTGCCACAACTTTCTTTGCATCAGCCTTCACCTCGGCATGTAGTTTCTTTTTTCGGTTAACTTCTTTCCGACCAAGGACGGGTCGTTGTAGTTAAAAACTAGATTAAGCATCCTCCGGCTAATGAGTGTTGGGTTTAGATACCCAACTTCTTGATCGTCTCTATCGGAGTGATTACACATTCTAAGAATAGAAAAATGATAGACCTATTAGTATGCATGTGTAATTTCATTGCATATAAATAAAGTGGTTGAAAACACTTACATGCACCAGACAGGTGATGAGGGTGGCATCGAGGCGGTCAAGACGATACAGAGCATGTATGTCCTCAAATGGCACATGCAAATCAAATTCCCCTTGTCCAAACACATCACCAGGTATCTTAGCAGCCATGAATTGGACACCTTTGCTGAATGCTTTGAAGTACCAGTCGTGAAATTTAAGGTATATCCTTTCCTTTTTTTCACCTGGTCATGTGGTAGGAGCGGCATGCCATGGGTATACTTGGGAAAATCGTCTTGCGTAAGATCCCAGCCTCCTTCGGGACACCAACGGGCAGAATGGGTGTATGTGGCACGAGTACTTTTGCGGTAGACTTGTAGGACTCTATCATGCCCGTCAACCATGTTTCTACTAATAACTATATGAATAACACTACTACAAACCAGCACCGTAGCGGCGGGCCAAAACCCGCTACGGCGGCGGGTATAGCGGCCCGCCGCTACGGCTTCAAGGTTATAAATCAAACACAAACAACGGCAAAAACATGGTAGACCACCGCAAAAGAAGCCCACGGTAGCGGCAGGTGGTATCTTCACCCGCCTCTACTAAGAAACCGAGAAAAAAAAGCCCGGCCCGGACCGGCCCACGCAGCTCGAGACCCTTGTCGTGCCGAGAGAGAGGGGCGGCCGGATCCGGGCGCCGCTGCCCTTGCCGTCCACCGCCGCCCCCAAGCCACCGCACTGGAGGGAGCCGCGGCCCCAACGAGCCGCCCGCGCCGCCGCGTGGAGGGGAGCCGCGGCTCTGCGCGACGTTGTCGTGTGGTGTGTGTGGCACCGAGGTGGATGACGTACGGAGTAGAGAAACATCTTTCTCCACTATTTCACGAGGCGGAGTGGAGAAGCCTGCTCGTTGAGCGATCTCATCGCGCACTTCATGTGCCGGAGATGGCCGAGGTCAAGGTTGGGGCTCGATAGATAAACCACGATCATCCTCTTCTCCATGAGTGGGAGCATGCTCGAGGTGAAACTAGCGGCTGGAGACATAACTCTTGAGAGACCTGTTGTGAATCTTGCACTATATGAATAGTGATCTCTCATCACGGTCAAAGGAGGAATTGATTAATAGCATCCTCAAGTGTGTCAATCCCGTCATCCTCATTGGGATAATCAAGGTCGCACGAGAGATAGTTGTCATGGACCTTGATTATTTGAACCCTAGCACACTCCTCGAGGGATGCGTACATCGCTAAGTGTACGTCCGGGAATAGCAATGACATCGACGACCTTGACGAATATCTTCCCTCGCTTGCCAAGCGCCATGTGTAGCGAGCAAGATGTATTCTCGGTGATGTCATCCACTGGGTACTTGGTGACATCCGGAACCGAGCCATGACTGCTTGGAGGACGAGTTTGTGGACTAGGATTGTCGACACCGAGGTGGAATTCTAGAACCACAAAAGGTTGAACGGGCAAGATGTGGATTATTTTGGATGAATTGGTAGTAATTTTGTACCCACCAATCATGACCAGGAGCTTCAACTGGTGGCCCACCACATCGACTGCATTCGCTTGTGCCCGGAGTGCCCGTCGATGGCATTTCTTTCAACCTTGCCTTTGACGTGACCCCACGCGTACGACCTTGGTGTTCATTGGTCCCGATGGCAGCAGTAAGTTGGTCTTTCGTTGGGGACGGAATAAAAGTGCCATCCTTATCCTGCGTGGCTAGCTGCTTCTCCTTCCGCAATACTTCACCGACCCCAGAGCTTTTTGGAACCAGTTGTCCATCGTCGGTTGACTTTGAACATCCAAGGACCCAATTGAGGGTACGTTCACTACAACTATCTAGGGGGCCGGTTTCCCGGCTTGTCGTTGTCTGTTCTTCCATCTCGCCTCCATTTCTTCACTTTAGCCCGATAGCCGCCATGTCCGAGATTAGGACGCAACTTGTTCCTCCGAGTCGGGTTCTTGAAAACCTCACTCCTCTGTTTGGCTTCGGCGAGTGTTGAGTTTAGTGGCAAACGCCTGCCAATCATCGAGGCGTGTTGAAGCCGTACTTCTCGAACGGCGTGAGGCCCTTCTTCAAAAACTTGGTGTTAAGTGTGGCCCTGAACGTCCTAAGGCATGTTCCCATAGTCTTCAAAGTTGCCGCCTTGGCATGTTTAGAGATCTCGGGAGGGAATATGTAAATTTTCCTCATGATGTTCCATAATGCCTCCTTATCTTGCTTCGGCACCTCAAGCCAGCTGTCATACTTGATGTTTATTTTTGTCCGGACCAAGTAACCACAATCATTACGCCAAGGTGCGTTGACTCCCTCGAGCTCCATTGGTGCCCCATCTTTGTCTAAGGTGTTACGGGGCGAATTTTAGTATTGAGCTTGTTCGTATTCCTTCGCCCTCTCCTTCGATTTTGTAAGTTTGATGAGGTGGGAGCGGGCGGATCCTCCGGTTCTAACATATCAGCCCCTTCTGCGAAGAGGTGTCGAGCACTACGATGAGGGAGAGCAACCTCATCGTCTGGGCTGTAATCCGGATCCGGCACCTCAAGCCGTTGCCTCTTAGCACACGGGGGATCTAGAGGGACGGTTCCTCAAATGATATCTCTTCATCGGAACCGCCTTTGCGTCCTGATGAAAACCGCAACGAATTCCGGCTTCCGGTTGGTTCCGCCCCTTTTCCTTCGTCCATTTTCTAGGGTTCCGTATTTGGAACAACAAGATAAATATTGACAAAAATAATCTATATGTTGGATTTGCACCATAAAATAGGCAGAAAATAGAAAAACTTTATAGTGAGAATTAATTTACAAAATCGAATAATTTATACTACATGGCATCGGAATATGTATAACATCAATAATATACGAGTAGATGAGGTAGACGAGGAAGATTGACATATAATGTAGAACACTTTCAATAGAATGGCAGGTGCACATTATGCAATGCATACCGCAAATTATACGACATCAAGGTAAATAGGTCAGGATACTTGGGTATCCTCCGGAAAATCAAATATAATGTGGCATACACATCACAAAGATGATCCGGAGAATACCCAAGCATCCGACCATGTCTACCTAAGGTCATATGAATTGCAGTATGTGTTGCATTTTTTTGTACCTACCTTCCTAATGAAAGACACCCTACATTCTATATTCATCTCCCCCATCTACCCCGTCTCCTATAAATATAGATGCTTATCCAAAAAGTCATCATCCGCCAAAAAGTTGCTCTTAGTGCGGGTCGCCGAATCAACGGCCTTCCAACGCTCCAAGGTCCTAGACTCGTATGTTCACATGTTTCCGACATTCGAGGATGTGGTCCATGCTTCCACACTCATCTCACTTGGCATGCTTTCATCATCGAGCATTGTTAAATAGCTAGATCAAGGATGTAGCATCCGAACTTTTTGCAAAATAGAGGAAGGAGAGAGAAATTGTGGAAAGTGTTAGAAATAGAGGAAAGAGGACAAGACAGAGGACAGGAAAGGAGGAGAGTAGAAAATAAAGGAAAGAGTGATAATTTATTCAAACACATAATAAAATAATTAAAATATGTCTATATCTAAGACTACACATGATAATTAGGAACATATAGTCCTACATAGCATACAAGCATATATGATGAATAATTACATAAAAGAATATGACTAAAGCATATATCATACAAAGCATAGAAGCATATATCATGAATAATTAAATAAAAGAATATGACTAAAGCATATATCATACAAAGCATACAAGCATATAATTTGACATGAATCCACATAAGCATATATGAATAATAATTTTACATGCATCCACATAAGCATATTTAAATAATATATTTACATGAATAAATGAAAACATAGTTTAAGCATGTAGCAAAAATTTAAACATGAATTTGTACTTAAACAGAATTTAAACATGACATTAGGGAGGCAATCCATATTGAAAAAAAGTATGGCATTTACAAATTCATGTTTAGCAAGCATTTTGCACATCAAGCATTTAGGCAAGTATTGCACATCATATTGCCAACGAGAGGAGCAATAGAGGAGGTCATCGACATTGCTCGATATTGCCAACGAGAGGAGCAAGCACACAAACCAGGAGGTCATCGACATTGCTCGATATTGCCAACAGAGGAGCAAGCACACAAACCAGGAGGTCATCGACATTGCTCGATATTGACAACAGAGGAGCAAACATTCCACAAACAGGGAGGTCGTCGACATTGCAAATAGTACAACAAGTATTGCATATAATTAAGCAAGAATCGCACATAATTTAGCAAGAATTGCACAAACAGAGAGGCCATCGCAATCGAACGGAGGGGAGCACACCCGGAGGAGGGAGGCGAGTAGAGGAACAGAGGAGGAGGAGGTCAGCCGGCGCCATGCGAGGAGGCCGCGCCCACGAGCACGACGTGGAGGTCCTGAACGGTGAGGAGGAGGCCATCGAGGAACCCGTGGATGGCGAGCCGGCGGCCGGCCGGTGAGCTAGGGTTAGGATCGAGGATGCCACCGACGAGCTCGAGTACCAAGAGGCCGTCGACGAGCTCGGGTAGGAGGAGGCCGAGCTCACGAGCACGACGTGGAGGTCCCGGACGGCGAGGAGGAGGCCGTCGACGAACCCGTGGATGGCCGCCGGCGGCCGATCGGTGAGATAGGGTTAGGATCGAGGATGCCACCGACGAGCTCGGGTACCGGGAGGCCGTCGACGAGCTTGGGTAGGAGGAGGCCGAGCCCACGAGCACGACAATATGCTCCCGAACGGTGAGGAGAGGTCATTGAGGACCCCGCGACCGGTGAGCTAGGGTTCCCCGCGGCAGATCCTGCGGAGAGGGAGGTCATGGTCGGACAACACGAGGGTGGGGGACGGTCGGAGAGACCGAGTGGCGTGGCGGAGAGAGGGCACGACGGTGGCGGCGCGGCGCGATGGGATTTTCCGGCAGCATGTCGGCACGAAGCAAAAATGGCTAAGTCCGGTAGTAGGCGAAGCGGCAAGCGGGGAGCCGCCTTATATAACCTAAGCCTGTAATATCGGAAGCGCGGTCGTCAATGGCCGCCCGATATTACAGATACCATCGTAATATCGGCCTGCCGACGTCGCCGACCGATATTACATGGGCCTCATCAAATTTGTTTTTTACAAATCTATTTTGATTTTGCAAACAATGTTTATATGTCAAGTCACATTTCGTATGTCATTAGGTCAATTGTTTATAAACACAAATGCATTTTTTCTTCGATTTATTTTGTTACTTTTAATTAAAATTTTTACAAGTATATGATGAATTTTGCACAAAATTGACTATAATACATGGACCGTTTATAACAAACAAATCCATCAAAATTATAGTAGATTGCAATGGTTATGATAGTTGTGTGTGCCAAAAATTTGTTTGAAACTTTAAAGGAATCTTCAGAAACAAAAAAAAAAGAAATAAAACCTCATTTTTTGAATTAATTTGAGCATTTTTATTTTGAAAATTATATGGTTGTTTGACCTCAGTTTTTCAAGGAATTGTTTCCCTACCATGCAAACCTATTTATATATTTTTAAACTTTTTTACGGATCTTGGCAAAAAAACTAGTTCAAATTGGACAATGTGTCCAAAGTAAAATGAGTTTTAGACTTAAATGCAAGTCAAATTGAACCCACACATGTTTATATGCTCTTAAAAATTGGAACAAAAATTATACATATGTATTTATACATGTTATGCACACCAACAACAAATAATGGTAAAATTCATTATGGTTTATGAAAAAAATATACAATAAATGTTGAAATAGACTCAATATGATATATACATAGTTATAACAAATTTAATAAATTTTCTAAAGCAACCCAATCCTGATAGATACATTGGAATTTTAAAAAAAATTACGAAAAAAACTGTCCCATTTGGACTGTAATTCAGTAAAATATACTAGAACCCCCCCCCCTTGATCCCGAGCATGAACCGCACTTGATAAATGGGACCCACATGTCATTGGATAAAAAATATCTTAGAAAAGAAATATATATATTTCTTTACATTAGATAAAAATATTTCCGTTTTTTGAATTTGTTTGATGTTCTTTTTATTTTTTAAAAATTTACGAGTTACAAAATATATAAGTATATATTTATCTAAATTAGAATTTATCAAAAGTAGAATTAAATATATATTTATCTAAAATAAACATTTATATACTTAAGTAGATTTAAATAAAATTGAATATATATTTATCTAAAATTAACGATTATATATTTAAGTAGACTTAAATATTTATGTTTATTCAAATTTACATATTTATGTTATTCAAATTAACATATTTGTTATTTTTTGAAACCAATAATCAAAAAAATTAGATAAACATTTATATACTTAAGTAGATTTAAATAAAATTGAATATATATTTATCTAAAATTAACGATTATATATTTAAGTAGATTTAAATATTTATATTTATTGGAATTTACATATTTATGTTATTCAAATTAACATATTTGTTATTTTTTGAAACCAATAATAAAAAAAATTGTGGACCCATCTACAACTGAGCCACCATTACTACGGCGAATTTTTCATCAGCCCGTCGACCAATTACTAAATTCATCATAAGTGGCCTAGCTTCACAGGCCCACGGGCAAAGGAACCCAACATGCAAAGCAAGGGCCGGTTAGCCCATAGAGAATAAGGAACGTTCGACAGTGCGGACACGCTCCGATTTTTTAGCTGGGCGCGCCCACCTTGGGTGGGCGATGTGGTACTAAACATCCCCACCCAGAGTTACGCTAGCCACTGTAATATCGGACGATTGACGTCGACGGCCGATATTACGTAAGCTCCTTCTATAATATCAGCCGTCCGATTTACCGAAGGACCTTCCGTAATATCGGCCGCTGACGTCAGCAGACCGATATTACAGTGGCCCACAATTTTTTTTCTATTTTGATTATTGGTTCCAAAAAATCACAAAATATGTAAATTTGAATAACATAAATATGTAAATTTGAATAACATCACAAATAATATATGAAATGTGTTTTACAAAAGTGTCACCATGTGGATAATACTGAAATATTGGTCTTTTACAAACAATACATCTTCCGAAACTAGCCGTTCACCAACTTTCCATTCCGACCGTCATCTGCGCGCATGTACGGAGACAATCTTGAATAGCTTAGTTGTATTTGAAGCATCTTTAACTTGTTCATATCTGCGAAGAGGGAGACATCGTTGAACTGGTTGTTCTCCTCCGGGTCTTTAACATTTTGAACACCAACAATTCTTTGTTTTCCGGATATCACAATGTGCTTCTTCTCGTGTTCGGGCTCTAGTATATAAAACACTTGTGCAACACGTTACAGGAGAGCCTAAGGGCCATCTTTGTGACATGCATTATTGAGGGACAGAAGAGTGAAGCCATATTTATCCACCTCTACACCTTGCGGGTCTTTTAACCATTGACACTTAAATATCGATATCCGTATGGTCGTGCCATATGTGAGTTCCCTAATCTGGTCAATATATCCGTAATATGTGTTTTCTGTCAATGTGTTGTCTTCTGCAATTACGCTGACACCACTATTTTGGTTTTGGCTCTTTTTGTCTTTTTTCCCTAGTGTAGAATGTAAAGCCGTTAATATCATAGCATTGCCATGTTGTAACTAACGGTTGCGGCCCATCAGCCAACAAATACAACATTTGTTGATCTCTTGTTTCACCAACTGGAAATTTTTGGTTCTTCAACCACCTTGGAAAGTTTTTCTTGTGTCCTTCTTGATCCAACCTCCGAGTATTTATTTTCATTCTGGCCGCGAAGTTGTTGTCTGGTGTTGCTAGATGTACGGCTCAACAATTTGTAACTATTGGAGTGGGCTGGAATGTGCTTGGCTCACCAACTCGAATTTCTCATCGTTACATGTCCTTTTTCCGGTTGTTCCTTTACAAAAAGTCTTCCTTCATGACGTTACACCGGTAGACTAATTGGCTTTCCATTTTCATTGTAATCGTTGTAAAACTCAAGTATCTCCTCGGTTGTATATGCCTCTATCATGGAACACTCGGGGTCAGCTTGATTTCGGACATACCCCTTCGGAATAGACATATAGCGCTCGAATGGAAACATATGATGCAAGTAAACAGTACCAAGAATAGCAATCTGATCAGCTAAGTGAATCATATAGTCCTCCATTAGATCAAATAAAGAAAGTGGCATGCACATCTTCAGTTGGCACATGGTCTCTATCATCTCTTTACGTATAATTTCAACCTCATTGAGGCTTATGACCTTCTTAGATATTGAATTCCAAAAATAACACATCCGTATGACAACCAACTTTATATAAGGTTGCTTTACAACCCCGATTGCGACAATGAGAAATAACGAAAGCATCATATGACATTCATGAGTGTTGTATCCACTTATCTTCAAGTCACTCATTGATACGAGCTTCTTTATGTTTGAACTGAAACCTGTGGGGTACTTTTATCCCTCGCAGACACTTGCAGAATGCCGTTTTCTCCTGAAGTGTTAGGTTCTAACTAGCCGGTGGAAGGTAGTACTTTCCATTCTGTCTTGGCTTAGGGTGAAGCCCATGCTTTATGTTTAATTTCCCTAGGTCCCTTCATGCACGCAGTCCATCTTTTGTCTTCCCTGAAATATCCATAAATGTGTCGTTATAGTTGTCAAAAACACCCTATCCGACATGCATGGGGTCTGTGGCATGAGCAATCTCCAATTCCTTCCAGTAGCTTAAATGCCGATGAAATATTGATTGTTTTTTAAATGGCACTCCTGTATCGGTATTCTTTCCTTTCTTTCCCTTCTTTCCATAGGTATATTTGATGTTTCGGACAATTTGAAACACAAATTGACCATCTCGAAGTTTCGGAGTCAGCCCTGTCTCAATTGTGCCATCAAAATCTTCTTTATTTTGACGATAATTGTGCCTTTTTTATAGCCATTGTCGATGCTTTACATACACCAACTTACGCGAAAAGAAAGGTACAATGATGCGGTCTGGTCCACACACATTGAACATGCTGTTTTTCCTTTGATCCGGCCACTTAAAAGAGCGTGCCGGGTTCTCACTAACTGTACAAATCATGATTGCATATATGTTGAATCTTTGTTATCTGTATGCATCATACACCTCCACTCCTTGTTCCCATAATATTTTCATGTCTTCCATCAACGGTTCAAGAAAGACATCAATGTCAATGCCAGTTTGTTTTGGTCCGAGAAAAAGTGTAGTTAGCAGAAGATACTTCCTCTTGAGGCACAACCATGAAGGGATATTGTATATGCAAGCAATTACCGGCTAGGAACTGTGTGGATTTGTCATCTCACCGAAAGGATTCATTCCATCTGTACTTAAGGCCATTCTTACATTCCTTCTTTCTAGAGCAAAATCACGATGTTTAATGTCGAAGTTCTTCCACCGTCGAGCGTCAGCAGGGTAACGAATCATCCCATCCTTTTTCTACCCATTAACGTCATCGTGCCATGTCATCGAGGTAGCATCCCTAGCGTTTGCAAAGAGATGTTTCAATCGATCAACTACCGGAAGGTACCACATGACAAGGACCGATACTTTTCTGTCATTGACCTCTTCCACCACTGTAGTGCTTTTCTTCCTCTTCTTTCCGGACTTTCCCCCAAATCATCACCTTCATCATTATTTTTGTACCGACGGGCGTTGCATGTTGGGCATCTTGTCTTATTGGCATGATCCTTACGCTACAATATGCAGTGGTTCGGACAAGCGTGTATTTTTTGTACGCCTAGTGTCGACGGTGATAATTTCTTTTTGCATGGTATGTGTTGGCAGGCAAAGAGTTAGGTTTCGGCAATAACTTTGCTAAGAGTTGCAAAAGCTCGTTGAAGCTTGTGTCCGACCACCCATGCTTTGCCTTAAGAGTCACAAGTTCTAGTGTTTCCTGCAAGGCCGTGCAATCCAACATTTACATTCCTCGTACAGGAGTTCCTTCGATGCTCTCTTGAACTCTTCAAAGTTATCCAAATATTCTCTGTTACACTCCATTGAGTTCTCATGACCAATATGACCCAATAGTTCCTCCACATCCAGACCACCATCAAAACCATCGTTGTCATGGTCGACATGAAAGGCATTATCGTGTTGCCCTCTAGTTCTTGCATTCTCTCCGATATAACATCCTGCACTTATCCGCTGATCGGTATTCTGCTCTGCTGCACTTATCACTCGCTCGGTGCTACCTTCTGCATGTGTTTGCGTTTCACCGTGTTTGGTCCGGATATGGTAGTTCTTAACAAAGCTATTATCTAACAAGTGTTCAAAGATTGTCTCTGGTATATCATACATAAACAAAATCTTGCACCTCGAGCATGGACCATAAATATGCTGTGTTCCCCTCCTTGCAGCGTGCTGCTTAGCTGCATCAACAAATGCGGTAACTTTTCTGAAATAGAGGAGAGCATTTCCTCCCGCGGCATCGTACATCCAAGATATTATATTAATGTCGGACTCTACCGAAACGGCTTCCATTCTATATATATCACAAAAATAAACGTAGTAAAACTCTACTGAAATATATAAGTAACACTATTAATCTAGTTACATAGATTACTTTAGAAATATAAGCAAATATTCAACTACAATATAGGCAAAAAGATATTATATTAATGTCGGAATCTATGAATATATTAATTTTCCACACCCTCATCACCCTCTCTCTATATTTTTCTATCCAAATATATTTTTACATAAATCTAACATAGTTAAAGTATAACAAAAAATAAATAACAATAATCTAGTTACATATATCAATATAGATATATAAACAAAAAATCAACTACAACATACCCAAATAAATATTATATTCTATGTAAAAATATTGATATATTTTTTCAATGATATGTATGTTAATATTGATATATTTTTTCAATGATATGTATGATAAGAGTTTATTTTAGTATCATTAAATGTTTTATGTATCTTTGAAGCTAGGAAGACATGCCTAATTAACAGTTGCAAAAAATGCTCCCTCCGAAGTAATCTGTGATGGACTATTCTAGTGCTCTATGATGTAAATATAAATTACTATTAAGTTAGGTGGTGCACAATTTTTCAGTTATCTCCCTGTGATTTGTATGGTCACTGGATGTTCTTGTTAAAGATCTTTAAGGTTTTACAAAAGGATGTGGTAAGATCTAAGAGTTGAATCAACAAATGGAAGTCCCCTAGCTAACTAATCGACAATACCATTTAGACTGTTCCAGAGATTCCTGATGGAAACACAACTTTCGAAATATGTAGCATTGCACTTAAACGTTGCTCAAGTTTCCAGACTCACCGTAAGTTTTATATATTTATTGACCCCTTTTTATCTAATGAAAAATTCTTTCTTTCTAATAGTCTTGTTTTTATTTGTGTAAAATATGTCAAAATTAATTTTTGGACTGCTTTTGACCTACTATCTTATGGCCTGTTTGTTTCTACTGTATTACTCTTAAACAACAACAAAAACTATGGCTCATATGACCAAAGTAATATAAACAGACCACAACTTATCATTATCCATTATTTTTTCCAAGCCAAGATTATTCTAAGATATTGCCGGTAGCGTCTGTATGGTAACAATACAACTTCAATAAGCTTAAGAAAAGCAGGTTCTTATTGTCCTCCAACATCATCATCCTAGTCTACATAATCTCATAGTAAATCAGCTGATGCCTTAGTGAAACTTATAGAAGAGTCAATCATATTTTTTTTACTGGCTGCTGTACTTATGATTTTTTTAAAAATGCAAATAAAAGAATTGCCTACCTGCAGCTCGAGATTTAATGGAACTTCAATAATTATATGCAAAACTATGAAAAACATAGTTACTCACGGTAAATCAGCTTATGCCTTAGTGAAACTTATAGAAGAGTCAATCATATTTTTTTTTTGCTGGCTGCTGTACTTATGATTTTTTTAAAAAATGCAAATAAAAGAATTGCCTACTTGCAGCTCGAGATTTACTGGAACTTCAATAATTATATGCAAAACTATGAAAAACATAGCTATTATACACACCTCTTTACATGCTGGTGCTAAGTGAGAAACCAAAAGACTTCCTACTGTACTAATGCTATTTTGACAGAAAACACGTATGGCATTGCATCTTAAAGAAACACATGGTAACTTTGCCAACAAAGATTTATCTATATTATCTTTTTTTTATGACCCGCTTGGTGATAGATGGGGTTCTTACATCAACTTGATCTAGACAAATCCGTTTTATAATGACTATTTTGACACAAACACAGATAACCATGCATGTTAGCAAATACCTGCTAAACATGAAGCCAAGAATGATTGATGTATATATAATACCTGCTTTTCCAATCCCCTTTATGAAGCCTTGGGGTTCTTGTGATGCCATGAGGTCGATTTTATAATGGATAACTAATGGAGTTGCAGGTATGTCTTCGCTGATCTACCCCAGGACGGTCCCAAGACGGTGGTTCCTATCACCAGCATGTACCCCTCCTAGTCTCCTGCTGCTAGCTCCTGCTGCTGCCGGCCGGCGCTCAAGGAAGCCAAGGAAGACATGCACATTCCCCCAGCCAAAGTCGCAATCAGTAATGACAATGGTGACGGCAATATGTTGCCAATATTATGATGGATCGTGGCACTACTGAGGAATCAAATCTTGTATCTGTTGCAAAGTAGGAAATTCTGGCTACCGTCCTCTCCCATGTATATGCATGCATGAATCTTCTTTTGTATGCAAGTTTAACTTATGTGATTGATCTTTTCCTTATTTAGCCAGGACTTCCGTTAATTTGTATAGAGCACCTATGACATGAAGGCTAATCATGCATCTAAGATCCATTGGCTATGATTTGTTAAGCATCCAATATAACGGCCATATGTTTTACTTTTTTATATGAATTTCACTACTAGGATATGACCCCCGCAATATCGGGCATTTTGGGCCTGTAAAATCGGGAAATTTGGACGCTGTTACGCACCCGATATTGCAGGGTCCGACTAGCAATAGCGCCGGGACTGCCCGCTATTGCAGGAAACCCAGCAATAACGGGCAGTTGATGTCATTCTGCCCGCTATTGCAGGGTAACCCATCAATAGCGGGCAAATGATGCTATTGAAGGGTGACCCTGCAATAGCGGGCAGAATGACATCACGCTGCCTGATATAGCTGTGTGACCCTGCAAAAGTGGGCTGGTGACATCAATGTGCCCGATTTTACTGTGTTTTTACACAATTGCATCTTGGAGGCCCTTTTGACTGCTATAGCTATACAAGTCTGTATGCATTGCAACATTACTTAGAGGATCAAAATACTTGCCTCTTTCACTACAGAACTCACGAATCATGAAGCGGAGGAGCTTGGCTGCAATGAGCTCGAGTGTGCTTTCTTCTAAGTAGGAACCTATTTTTTGCTTTTCATAGCGTTGCTGCCACAAATAAGATCGGGAATTAATGCATCTTTGTTAAGTAATATAAAACAAATATACTAGTAATGCATAAAAATCACTGAAACTTACATCTTTCCATGGGACCGGTTCTTCCGTAGGGAATGTGGTATATTCCCCTTGTCCGACGCTTATGTATTTGCACATATAGTAGCCACAGGTCACGGTCCCGGAAGGCTGTTTGGAACACTTTACAAAAAAAAGAAAATTGTTAAGTTACATTACATATAGAGATATTAATTAATCGAATAATATAAATGATCATGATATGAGATAATAGTACCCGATAATGCGTGTTGTATGCAAGGTTGGTCCATTTGGGATGAGGGTCACCACCAAACTCGAGATAGTATTTATAGGCACTAATATAAAAAAACAAATGAGTAACGAGCATAATACAATCTATTAAAAAATGATAGTTCATTGAATATCTGAAATTACCTATTCATGGTGTCCATAAAATCCTTGTACCTCTTAGGATCATAATCCAAAGAGTCAAGCACCCAAACTCCCGCAAGTTTCGGATGTATCATGAAAGCAATCCAATGGTCGCTATAAAATATATCATTGTGTTATTATCTAAGTGAAATAATGATTTGCACAAGAAGTAGCAGGTTACAAAAACTTACTCAAAGTTATATGGAGCCATAATGCATCGTTTCTCTCCATTCGTACATACATCTCCCAACGTAGGCTGCTATACATCTCCTTACATCCCGCTTGGACATGTACTTGTTGCCTTTTGGCCTTGGTCACCTTCTTTCGACCAATAGGGGATGATTCTCGGTAATCTTTGGATTCATCGCGCTTTGGCTAATGGTGGTTGGGTTTAGATATCCGACTTCATTTGAGGCACCGGAGTGATGATACATTCGAGCGATGAAAAAGGATAGTCGGATGAATTCATGTGCCATTCACTTGGAAATATAATAAAGGTCAAAAACACTTACGAGGCACCGAGACGGTAATAATGGTGGCATCCATGCGTTGGAGACGACAGGGCATGGATCTCCTCAAACGGCACATTTAAGTCAAAATATCCATCATGTCCAAAAACCTCTCCGGGGATCCTTGCGGCGATAACTTGAACACCTTTGCTACATGCATTTAATTACCAAGGATGAAAGTACCTAAATATCCATGGCTTCTTTTTCAATACATCTACCTGTAGTAGTGGAAAGCCATGCTTATAGTTAGGAAAATCGTCCTGTGTGAGATCCCAACCTCCTTCGGGACGCCGGGAGGCGGAACGAGAATATGTGGGACCACTTCCTTATTCGGCCTCTGTATGATGCTTCCATGCCTTTATGCCATGTTGCGACTGCATGCCAAGTCGTTAATATATCGAGTAACTATATCTATAGTCGTGAATTCATAAGTACTACAAAAAAGTACTTGCTTATTTCCGTGCTAGATAGCTCCTTCCTCGGAGGCGGAGGTGGAACAGGCTCGATCAAAGGTTGACTGTTATTAGGTGGGGTGGACGAGCTTCTAATCACCCTAGCCCCTTTGTCACGTGGTGTCGCTGGAGCCGGAGTGGATGTTGTTCCAAGGAGAGTAGTCTCTTTCCCAACATCGGGACGAGGCGGCATGGAGAAGCCATGTTTCGGAGGGATCTGGTCCTCATGTGTTGGAGAAGGCCGAGGTGAAGGTAGTAGCTCAAAAGAAATCTCACGGTCAACTGGTTCTTCTTGAGTAGGAGGAGGCTGAGGTTGTGAGGGACCCGAGTTTCACTAAAGTGAAATCCGAAGCCTTTGTACCTCAATGCCACTCCCGGGAGTGTGGCACGTACATCCAACACAATTAGCATCACGAAACC
This sequence comes from Chloris gayana, assembly GCA_031894775.1. Classification (NCBI taxonomy): domain Eukaryota; kingdom Viridiplantae; phylum Streptophyta; class Magnoliopsida; order Poales; family Poaceae; genus Chloris; species Chloris gayana. Next base: position 181,851 of record JAUNZO010000248.1, on the reverse strand, counting down.
ACATAAATAAATAAAAGCAAGGCAAGATAGTAGAATCTCCAATAGTACATAACCATAGCTCAAATCTCAAATCTCATGGATACAAAGTGCGTGGCACGCAGGCCATCGAGAGAACATGAAGGAAACTAGTGGAAGGGTCTCACATGAAGATCGTCGGTGAATTCCAACACCCACAAGCACTTGAGTGTAGGCGAGACCGTCACTCCTCTCCGTCGGCACCGTCGGTAGGCTCGACAGGATCCTCCGTACCAGCGTATGAAAAACAAAGTGGGAAAGTTGTGAGTACATAAAGTACGCAACAGGCTGCAACTCGATGAGGACATCACACCCTCGGATATAACCAACACTCCTCCAATACACATACATAATTCAATGACAAAAACTAGAGCACGACAATTGAATTTATGGGTGAGCATGTTCCTAATGATCTCATTATTTATATTTGAGAATATATTACTATCTAATGAGTTAATTATTGTTAGGAACCATGGAGATAATGATAATATGGTTAAGGAGGAGGTTGGAGGCGTGGAGGGCCAACAAGGGTGTCCATGTCAAATTGGAGGCCCAAACAAAGTCGACTTCGAGTCTGTTTCGGAGTTCAGAAACAGACTTCACCAAAACGGACGTCCCAGTCACATATGAAGTACGTTTGGGACGTTCTTTATATAGATGGAAAGATACTTTGATAACCTTTCCATTGGCTCTAGTCTCATATCCAAATTTCTCTCGAGTCGTCAGGAATTGCCGAAATAAGAAGACGTCCGAAACTGTCCCGGTGTTGCACCACCGTCTTTTGGCCTTTGGGCCGTGTATTTTGTTGAGCCCACTTAGGGCTACGTCCAGGGGGAGATGGACGACCCTAGGGACCTCATAAGAAGCCGGCGCCCCTTATTTAGTGTTTGGGTTTTGCTTAGATTATTCTGTCAAGAACTGTTTCGCCGTTTTGTCGGTTTGTGAGACCCCAACTCGTGAGTTTAATCATATATTTGCAATTTGGTTGCTTCTATCTTGTTCTTGCTTGTGTTCTTCAATTCGCAGGCAAGGATTAGCCTTCTTGGCGAGGTCAATCGTGCTTGCACGGTGGATAACCAAAGGAGACGTGTTGCAGCGATTGCGGGGTTCAGAACTTGTTGTTCGGAAGCCGGATCGATTTGTGTCAAGCCTCCACCAAATCGCTGTTTATCGAAACCTTTCGGAAGATCGGGACCCCCGTCCACATCAGCAACTACCTAGCATCAATGTATGCATGCTTGGATAATTCAAGGATAGGCAAGGGCTAGCACCTAAAGCAATTATTCCTCAAATCTATGTGAAGCAAGTTTTATTATTAGTCAAATTTTATAAGTGGCCTTGCAGGAAACAACACAATCCTGCAAGAGTCAAATTTTATGTCCAGCACACCTCCACTAGACCACAGCTCGAAGCCGGAAGTAAAACACCTATCGAGGGGAGAAGAAGTAAAGTAATCGGGTGTGTCGCTCGGAGGTAGTACCCAATACCTTGGGCTAGGCTATACATATAGATTATATATATTTGCAGAGAGTAAGCATCCGTACCTACGTGAACAGGTACTAAAACATAAGACCACGTCGTGGCCTAAGCACAACAACACTCACAAGATCATTCAACCAAGCATCGATCGGTAGGCGCCCGTCCCTCGAGTCCGAGATACTCTAACCACAACAAGGAAAAAAAGGTCCTGAAGGTGTGAAAGGCGTACCACGGGCCAGGTGGGATATCCTCTACTCATGGGTTGAGACAAACACTCCAAAAACCCACTAACACTAATTCCGCACCACGACAGGCCATCCAGTCCTCCGTTAAGTATCCCGATCTAGCTCGCCCATACAGGTCACGTGGTATGCTAGTAAACCAAGGAGCGAGCAACCCAAGAACCGGTTCTCAAGCTGCCGGGGCAAGTCACCAATCCCTCTCCTCAAACCACAATCTCAACAAAAACAAGTGCCACCACAACAGGGACTCCATAACCCAAAGTCCGTACACAACTGTGCCCGCAACAGGCACTCTCCAAATAGGGACTCCCCAAAAGTCCCCTAGCACCTAATCGCCTACACTCGCCCCTGCAAAGTCCTACGAGTGTATCTAGTACAGAAACACAACACCTAAGAAGAACCTACAATTTCTTTAACACAAAAAACATGTATAATCAACATGTGGGGTTCAATTAAGCAACTAGCAATCACTAAGCATGCGAGTAGTAACAGTAGAACAACCTATGGCAATCAGTGGCAAGGATGGCATGACATGGCATAGGAATACTACAAGTGCAAATAACGAGTACATATGCATGATTCAATTAATGCAAGTTGCTAAATAGGAGCAAGAGTGGTCAAGGATTGCGGCTTGCCATGGAAACGTTGGTCCCGGGCTGGGTCGGGGTACTCGTACGGCTGCTCTCGGTGGAAACTCCTCAAACTGCTGCTCCGGCGGAAACTCCTTGACACCCTCCGACACACATATCGCGTAAAAAGGGTTAGGCACGCAAATCGAGGCATTGGGAAAAAGACGAAACGTATGACGGAATTTATGCTAGTAGAACATGACCAGCGACTACACTAACGCGTAGAGCACGTCGCTACGAGTCCAACGCAACCGATCGACACTCCGGGGCCGGGCGGCGACAGCGATCGAGGACGAGGGCCGGCGCCGAGGCCGAGTCGGGGAGGCGGAGTGCCGACGAGGAGGGGACGCCGAGGCGGACGGCCGGCGCAGAGGGTCGGCAAGGGGGAGAGGGAGTCGGAGACAAGGGCGGCGGCCGGGCGACCGGAGTCGAGGACGAGGGTGGTGGCGAGGCGGCGACGGCGGCCGAAGCGACCGGAGTCGAGGACAAGGGCGGCGGCCGGACGACGACGGCGACCAGGGCGACCGGAGTCAAGGACGAGGGCGGCGACCGGAGCGGGCAGCCGGGCGGCGATCGGGGTTGAGGACGAGGGTTGCTGCCATTGTGCGACCGGAGTCGAGAACAAGGGCGGCAACCGGAGTCGAGGACGAGGGCGGCGACCGGGAGCGACTGTCGGCGTCGTCGTCTACGGCGCCGATCTTAGGGTTGGAGCCGTAGGCGGTGCGCCATTATATAGACGGAGCCCTATAACATCGGTTGGCAATGCCAATCGCCGGTAAAAATGGTGGTGGGTCCCACCTGTCGGTGAGAAAGATATATTAAAACGGCGGACGAGGTTGTCATCCGCCGCTAAAAATATGTGGGTCCCACATGTCGGGTATTTCTAACGGCGGTCGATAACACCAACCATCGTTATAAATACCTTGGGCTCTCATGTCATTGAAATATACATGAGAATATTTATAAAATGATTTAAATAGTACTAAATTGATATAGTTTGCAAAAAATAGTTATAAATGGAAAATGAGAAAACCAATAATGTTCTTTTGCAATAGTAATTAAAAGTTAATAAACTTCAATACTTTGCGGAAATTATGGAGACAGAAATTAAATATTCGTACACATAGAGTTATGTCATAAACGTAGAAATATATATTACATGCCATTTGACAATATAAATTAAAGGCACAGATTAAAGTACAATATAGGTACATTATCCTTGGACAGTTTTTCCTTCGCAATCCGAGCGCATGTAGGGCATTTCTCCAAAATATCCGAGTCTTGTTTCTATGATTTTGAACTTCCTCGGGTCAATAAATAATGACACTTCATCATATTGGTTATATTCATCTTGATGCTTTACATTCTCCACTGTAACGACTCTTTGTTTACCGGAATAACAATGTACTTCTTTTTATCCTTTGGGTCGAGTATATAGAACACTTGTGCTACTATCCTAGCGAGTATCCAAGGGTCATCTTTGTGACCAAATTTGTTTAGATTGACGATGGTTAGTCCGTATTCATCCACCTCCACCCCTTGTGGGTGTTGCACCCATTTGCATTTAAATACGGGCACAACAACATCTTGTCCATAGTTAAGTTCCCATATTTCGTCGATGTACCCATAGTATGAGGTCGGATTGTTCTCTTCATCATAGGCATGTGTTCGAACACCACTCTTTTGACACTTGCTTCTCTTGTCCTTTTCTTCGATGTAAAAGGTATAGCCATTGATGTCGTACGTCCGAAATGTAACCACACTCTTCAAAGGCCTCATGGCTAACGTTCTCAACATTTTTTCGTCTATGGAGTCCCCACGTGGAAGCTCTTGGTTCTTGAACCATGATGTGAAGGTTTTCTTGTGCTCCATTACGATCCGGTCTTCTGTCTTGTCCGTGTGGTTCTACTGAAGCTCACTCGGGTGTTTCTCAAAGTATGGGCCCACAATCTCTGTCATGTTGCAATACGCTAAAATGTGCTGCATCCACTCTTTTGTAGTCACGGTCGATGAATGACTTCCGTCCTCGTGTACCTTTTCCAAACAGCCGGCCCTCATGATGAGACACGGGAAGACCAATAGCTCCTCCATTTTTAATGTAGTCAGCACAGACACTCAATAATCTCCTCGGTGTCTGTATCCCTCAATCATTGAACCCTCCGAATGAGAATGAGTTTGTACACAGCGTTTCATTACATACATGAACCGCTCAAAGGGAAACATATGATGCATGTAGACGGGGCCCAACACAGCAATCTGGTCAACGATATGAAGCATGAAGTGTTCCATGGTATCAAAATAGGAGGGAGGGAAGCACATCTCAAGCATGCACATTGTTTCATTCATATGGGTTCGTAGGTCATCCAACTCCGCTTTACCGATCACCTTCTTCGAGACTACGTTCCGAAGTAGCACATGCGAGTTATAGTTAACTTTAACCACTCGAGTTTCGCAGCCCTAATGGCGACGGCTAAGAACACCGAAAGCATTGTGTGACGATCGTGAGTGTTGTAGCCACTTATCTTTAGCTCTTCCATGTTCATGAGATTTTTCACGTTCGATGAGAATCTGGTGGGACACTTAATCCCATGTAGACACTTGCAAAATGCTATTTTCTCCTCACGCGTAAGGTTGTAGATTGCGGGAGGAAGATAGTATTTTCCGTTCTCCCTTTCCTGCGGATGGAGCTCGAGTCTAATGTCCGAGTGCCACAAGATCTCTAAGTGCACTGAGTCCATCCTTTGTCTTACGGGGTAGGTCAAGAATAAGTCCGCTAGTGCTTGTCATATACGCCCTTCCCAATGTGCATCCAGTTGAAGGCATGAGTCACTTCAAGTTTTGCCTAGTAATCGAGGTATCCGAAGAAAATAGATTGCTTCTTAAAGGGTGTATGGGCTTTGCACTTTGGAACTCCCTTCACCGGTTTGCCAAACACAACTTTGATGTTCTTTACCGTCTTGAACACAACGCTAGGGGTCCAACGTGGAGGTTCTTCGCCCTCCTCAATAGTGCCATCGAACTGTCCCTTCAACAAGCGATACCTGTGGTTTTGTGCTAGGAATCGATGGTTTCGCGTGTACACTATTTTCTCGGGATGATGGGAGATACACATGGGATGTATCATCAACGCATACAAAACAACCATACTTTCCTTTGACCAAACCTGATAGCGCCCTTAGCGCCGGAGAATCACTTATCGTCACAAAAATGATGGCTTTGAGCAATAAGGGCGCTCTATGGTGCTCATCCTATATACTAACCCCTTCTAACCACGGTTTCTGCATGTCTTCCAATAATGGTTCCAAGAACACATCTATGCCGTTACCGGGTTCTTACGAACCGGATATAAGGATTGTCAATAGTAAGTACTTTCTCTTGTGGAAGGTTGTATATTGACGAGTATAATTGGCCAAGTGCTTGTGCGGGTTCCTCAATTGACCATGAGGATTCATCCCGTCCGTACTCGGAGAAAACCGTATGTTCCTTGTCTCTTCGAGAGAATTCTGGATGGTTAGAATCAAAGTTTTTCCACCGGCAGCTGGATGACTAAGTTTCTTTGGATCCCTGGGGCGCGAATGCCACGTCATGAGTTCAGCATCCTTGGGGTTGGCAAACAAGCGTCTTATCCGATCGACAACCGGTAGGTACCACATGACCAAGGCAGAAATGTTCGTTTGTTCGCTGTCATCGACGGCGATGCTTTTCTTCCTCTTCCTCACATTCCTGTTGCTCTTCTTTTCACTAACAAGCTGATGTGTCTGCATCATAGTCGTCCTTGCACTTGTACCGACTATGCTTGCATCTTGGGCATCTCACGACGTCCTTGTATTCCCCCGATACAATATGCAATGATTTGGGCACGCGTGAATCTTTTGCACGCCCAACGAAAGTGGGCTTATGAGCTTCTTAGCAAAATAGGTGCTTTTTGGCAACAAGTTGGGCTTCGGTAGAATGTCCGAAAGGAGTTCCAACAAATCCGTGAAACTAGCATCCGACCAATCATGGATGGCCTTTAATTTCATCAGCTCAAGTACCGTACGTAGCACGAGTACACCATTTTTCACATCCCTTAGATTCCTCGTATAGTGGATCCTTCGATGCTTTCTCCAGCGATGCAAAGTTGCTCAACCCTCTCGTTGTCCCTCCATTGAGTAACACTTGCAGTTCAACGTGTTGCAACATTTCCTCAACATCAAAATCACATGACGGTTCTATTACTTCCTCGGCTCGAACAGGCTCCTCATCTTCAATATTGACATGATCGTGAATATCAAGGTTATCGTCAACATCATCATAAACAGATTGCTCCGGTATTGCCTCCACCACGTCTTCACCATGCTTTGTCCACCGGGTGTAGTCCTTAACAAAACTTCTCGTTATTATGTGTGAATTGATTATAACTATATCTTTCCTCGGTTTCTCATTTTTGCAATCACGACACGGACAATGTATTTCATTCCTTCCTTCTTGCTTAGCATGTTGTGCGGCCTTCGTGACAAATGCCTTGACTTGTCCTCGAAAATAACTTCCCGCTCTTGATGCCTCATACATCCAAGATTTATCTATACCTCAAGCACTACACATCAAATATAATAATCACTTCAACAAAACATGTGACAATATATCTCGTAAGATCAAGTTTTGTGAGCTAACCTAACCATAGATACGTAAATTATTTTAACTAAAAAATATAAATTTCCTCCTTTACCTAACCTAGCTCTCCATCTATCATGAGAAACCTAGTTATATAATTTTCCTTCATGAGAAGGCTAGAGATACAACTTTTCTCCATGTAAAAGACTCAAGATACAAATAGATGGACAAAAACCAACCATAGCTCTACAAATCTAGAGAATTGTGACAAATAGGCATAAAATTCAAAGTAAATTACAAAGCCAAAATTCTACTAGATTCCAACATGATAGGTAGAAATAATACATGGGATAGATTCCCCTTACCCTAGGGAACAAATCTATCCAAGAAAAACAAACTCAAAACCTCCCCCCCCCCTTGTTTTTCGATTTTTGCCCAAAATTTCGGGCCGCTTACAGTGAAAAAGCTCGTTGTGCTGTCCGATATAGCAGGCCATTTGTACCGACGGGTCATGTTTCCAACCGCCGGTACAAATGTATGTTTATCGGCGGTTGACAACCGCCGGCACAAATTCATGTCATCTGTACCGGCGGTTGTTAAAGCCAACCGCCGCTATTAGGTGGTTATAGCGGCAGTCCGCTTTAACCCGGTGCCAGCCAATCACCGTAGCGACGGGACACTTCGAGCCGCGCCGCTGGGCCGTTTTTATGCTTGCCGCTACGGTAGCATTTTGTTGTAGTGTACCGTGGTTGATCAGAATTATATAAATTATTGGCCAAGGACAAATTCAAGGTACCAAATCAAGAGGTAAATTACTTATCTTGGGATAAAAGGAAGGAGTAAAAAATAAGCAAGATGCACCGAGGAAATACTACAGAAACCATCATTATTTTGTGCACTTGCTAAAAAAGGAAGTTTAAACGACAATCATCATTTGGGAAATACGGTGAAGTAGGTTTGTATAGCGGTAAGGGAAAAGGCTAGGGCTACGAAGATGAGGGCAATAGCGGACCATGGATTGCTGAAGTAATCACGCCTAATCTTGGCCTTGTTCTCATGCCACCAGGAGTCGAAGTAGCGCAGCACGTTCTCGTGCAGGTCGCCAAAGACCACCCGGTGGTCCTCGTCGTTCATGGTGCCACCGTCCCGAGGTGGCTGAAGAAACGGGCCGCCTCCTCGTCATTTGCCATGTGATTGTCCGGAATGTCGCGCTCGCGAAGCAGCTGCACGTCCTGCGGCGCGCGGATGAGCATGGCCATGAGCCGGACGTAGCTGGTGACCACCCTGGGGTACGGATGCAGGTCGCCAAGGGTTTGCTCGAAGGCCATGAGGTTGGTGAGGAGCGGCTTCTTCGTACCATCGATCACCATGGAGGGTAGCTTCATCACGCCTACGTGCCTGTGGAAGACCATATCGTAAATGTTACGCTTCTTGGATGATGGAATTATTGGGCCAAAGCCCATTAATGATTTCTATAATTCCTAGAAAATCTCAAAGGCCCATGAGGGATGGTGGGAGTGCAATATTTAGTACCACATTGCTAGTGGAGGTGGAGGGAGACCAACTTATAAACTTGGATGCTCTTGCCTTCCTTGCAAGTGTGAGAAAGAGAGAAGGAAGACCACACGCGCGCGCTCGCTGCCTCGCCTCGCCGGGCCGGGGTGGGGCGTGGCGTGGGTGTGGGTGTGGGCGAAGGGCGCGCCGCGCATCACCTGCGTGAATGGTCCGCCAAAATCCGGCCCCTTGCCTTGCAGGAGCGCGGCTTCCTTTTGCACTTTATTTTTGCTGCGAGTCTAATACGTTTTTGTGTTTTGGAAACCGACTCGGTTTTAGGTTCGCCTAACCCTAGCGGTCTCTCCTATATAAACGTACGGGCGCCGCCGCAGAAACATATGTCGAACTCACCTAGGGTTTTAGCCTCTCTTGCTGCTGCGCTGCCAAGACTACTCCATCCCGATCGTCGGCGTGCACCGTCGAACGGGAGAGCAGGTCTCCGGAACCAGCGCCTTCAGCGATCTTGCACCGGGAGAAGGCGAATAAGGTTTTTGGGAAGCGCTCTGCGCGACTACTCGATCGCTTCCACCACGGCGCGTCTTCCCCGTCGTGTGAGCCAAGTACGTCGTTGTTTTCGTCGTGACGCTGCTGAACGTCGTCGTCAACTCCTCTACTCCGTCGAGGCCGGAAACGTACGTACCTTCTACTTGCATTATGTCTTCCATACTATCCTTTGTGTTCTATCTCTGCATGATAGTTATGGATAGTATGGTAGATGTGTTCACCTTTTCTTGCTTATTAGATATGTCTAGATCTTGCATAGACTTGTCTAATTTATTTAGCAATCTGTATATCATGTTCATGATTTATTTCTAGATTAAATTAAAACTGAAAGTGCTTATATTTCCAACAATCCAAAAACCTTATTATAGGCACTTTAGTTTTATGGCTGGATTTGTGGAGGCACCGAGGCCGGAACGTTTTACCGGCGTGCACTTCAAGAGATGGCAAGTGAAAGTCACTCGTGACTTAATGCCATGAAAGTGTTTGAGGCATCCAAAGGCAAACCTGAAGGTACTCTTTCTTCCGAAGAGGAGAATAGGTACAAGGAGGCTAACACTCTATTTGTGGGCGCTGTGATTGGAAATCTTGCGGATCACCTGCAAGATGTGTACATCCATCACACCGACGCTAAAGAGTTGTGGGATGCTCTCTGTGCTGACTATGGTGGTTCTGATGCTGGCACCGAGTTGTATATCATGGAGCAAGTACCATGACTATAAGATGGCCGAAGGCAAATCCGTAGTCGAACAGGCTCATGAAATACGAGTGTGTGGTCAAGGAACTCGACATGCTTAAGATCACCTTACCCGACAAGTTTGTGGCTGGGGGCATCATTACCAAATTGCCTCCTTCATGGAGGGATTTTGCCACTTCTCTCAAGCACAAGAGGATCGACATTTCTGTTTCAGATTTAATCGCGTCTCTTGATATTGAGGAGAAAGCTCGGGCTAAGGATGGGAGAGCTAAAGCTGTTGAGGGTCGGACCAATGCCAACATGGTACACCAACCACGGTCGTCTTATGGCAATGGTGGCAAGGGCAAGGGCAAGCACAATAAGCCTAAGCGAGACCACTACCTTCAAGAAGAAAAAGAACAAGGAGAACGAGGGATGCTTCGTTTGCGGCTCCACCGAGCATTGGGCAAAGAAGTGTCCGCAGCGCAAGGGAGGAAGCCTCCTCGGCAGAAGTCTGCGAACATGGTGACCAGTGTTGACACTACTGGGTACGGTAATTTACCGTCTGTATTTTCAGTATTTCAATCTACAAGTTGGTGGCTTGATACTGGTGCAAATGTTCATGTGTGTGCTGATGCTTCTCTGTTTTCTTTTTACCAGGTCGCCCAGGATTCTTCCGTCCCGATGGGAGATGGGTCACATGCTTCTGTTCATGGTGTTGGCACGGTCGAGCTGAAGTTTACTTCGGGAAAGATTGTCCAATTGAAGAACGTGCAGCATGTCCCTTCTATCAAGAAGAATCTCGTTAGTGGCTCCCTTTTATGTAGGGATGGTTTTAAGGTAGTGCTCGAGTCGAATAAAGTTGTCGTGTCTAAGAGTGGACAATTTATTGGTAAAGGCTATGTGTGCGGAGGCTTGTTCCGCTTTTCCCTTTCAGATTTTTGCAATAAATCAGTGAACTATATTTGTGATGGTGTTAATGAGACCGATGCAAATGTCCGGCATTCACGTTTATGTCATCTGAATTTTGGTTCTATGTCTCGACTTTCCAGCTTGAATTTAATTCTGAATTTTTCCATTGTCAAAGGTTCTAAGTGCCATACTTGGTGTGCAATCTAAGCAACCTCGAAAACCTCACAAAGCTGCCGAGGAGAGACATTTGGCACCACTAGAACTTATACATTCAGATCTTTACGAAATAAATGGTATATTGACAGAAGGTGGAAAAAGATACTTCATAACCTTGATTGATGATGCGACTAGATATTGCTATGTGTATTTGTTAAAAACGAAAGATGAGGCTCTAAACTACTTCAAAATCTACAAGGCTGAAGTTGAAACTCAACTAGAGAAAAAGATCAAAAGAATTAGGTCCGATCGCGGTGGTGAATATTTCTCTAATGATTTCGACTTATTTTGTGCGGAACACGGTATTATTCATGAGAGGACGCCTCCATATTCGCCCCAATCAAACGGGGTTGCCGAAAGAAACTTTGACTGACTTGGTTAACTCCATGTTAGACACTGCGGGATTATCTAAGGCATGGTGGGGGGAGGCTATATTGACATCATGTCATGTCCTAAATAGAGTTCCCATGAAGAATAAGGAGGAAACGCCATATGAGAAATGGATTGGGAGAAAATCATCGCTGTCTTACTTACGTACTTGGGGTTGTTTGGCCAAGGTTAATGTGCCAATAAACAAGAAACGTAAGTTGGGACCTAAAACTGTGGATTGTGTTTGTCTTGGATATGCTCGTAATAGCATTGCCTATAGATTTTTAGTAGTGAAATCAGAGGTGCCCGATATTCATGTTAATACTTTAATGGAGTCTCGTGATGTTACTTTCTTTGAGAACATATTTCCTATGAAAGATTCATATAGCATGTCTAGATTATCTACCGATGTGATTGCTGAAACTACTCCTGAACCTGCTGTGCTTTCCGATCATGCTTGAACAAACACTTGAACCAATTAACGAGGAGATATATAGTGAAGCTCCTAGACGGAGCAAGAGACAAAGGATTGAAAAATCTTTTGGTGATGATTTCACTGTCTATCTTGTGGATGATACTCCCAGAACCATTGTTGAGGCATATGCATCACCTGATGCGAGATGATTGGAAAGAAGGCTGTACAGAGTGAGATGCACTCTATTCTTTCTAATGGAACATGGGAGGTAGTTGATCGACCATATGGGTGCAAACCCGTGGGTTGCAAGTGGGTGTTCAAGAAGAAGCTTAGGCCTGATGGTACTATAGACAAGTACAAGGCTCGACTTGTGGCTAAGGCTATACCCAGAAAGAAGGTAAAGATTTCTTTGACACTTACTCACCTGTTACGAGATTGACCACTATACGTGTACTACTTGCTCGGCTACCTCTCATGGTCTTCTCGTTCATCGGATGGACGTTAAGACAGCTTTCCTTAATGGAGAGTTGGATGAGGAGATCTATATGGATCTACCAGATGGTTTTGTAGTAAAGGGTCAAGAAGACAAGGTGTGTAAGTTGGTGAAATCTTTATACGGCCTAAAACAAGCACCTAAGCGATGGCATGAGAAATTCGACTCTACACTCATATCAGCGAGGCTTTTCAATCAATGAGGCTGATAGATGTGTGTACTACCGCCATGGTGGGGGTGAGGGAGTTATATTGTGCTTGTACGTGGATGACATACTAATCCTTGGAACAAACCTTGACGTGATTAATGAGGTCAAGTCCTTTATGTTCCAAAGTTTTGATATGAAGGATTTGGGTGAGGCTGATGTTATTTTAAACATTAAGCTAATCAAAGGAGAGAATGGGATTACTTTAACGCAATCTCACTATGTGGAAAAGATGCTTGAGTCGCTTCGACTATAAGGACAACAAATCTTCTCCAACTCCTTATGATCCCAGCTTGATCCTTCGGAAGAATAAGAGAATTGGTAGAGACCAATTGAGATATTCTCGGATCATTGGATCACTTATGTACTTGGCTAGTGCTACTAGGCTCGACATCTCTTTTGCTGTGAGCAAATTGAGTCGGTTTACTTCTAATCCGGGAGATGATCATTGGCGTGCGCTTGAACGAGTAATGCACTACCTAGTAGGTACTGCGGGTTATGGAATTCATTATTCGGGTTTCCTGCAGTACTAGAGGGATATAGTGACTCCAATTGGATATCCGATGCTGATGAGTTGTATGCCACGAGTGGATATGTTTTCACTCTTGGTGGTGCTACTGTTTCATGGAGATCATGTAAACAGAATATCTTAACGAGGTCTACCATGGAAGCAGAGCTTACCGCGCTAGATACAGCCACGGTTGAGGCCGATTGGCTACGTGAGCTCTTGATGGACTTACCTATTGTTGAGAAACCAGTGCCGGCAATACCGATGAACCGTGACAATCAAACTGGGATACTCAAAGTGAACAGTTCAAAGGACAATATAAAGTCATCAAGACATATTAAGACACGTTTAAAGTCTCGTCAGGAAAATGAGAAACTCCGGAGTAATATCGGTGGATTACATATCAACCGATAGAAACCTGCGAGATCGGTTTACTAAGGGGCTGTCACGTAATGTGATAGACAATGCATCAAAGGAGATGGGTATGAGACCCATTTGAGCTATTCCATAGTGGTAACCCAACCTTTATGATCGGAGATCCCGTAAAGTAGGACCTAGGAAGAACAAGCTATTGGTCAGCTAGAGAGTATCCTTTTAAACCTTCTCGAGTAATGATGCAATACTCTCAACACTGCATGGCAGGTTGGCGAATGTCTTAATGTATTCTATTGGCTTTAATTAGCAAAGATGCTATCCTGCAGAGCATTCTTGAAAGAATACACCTATATGAGCCCGATCGTTGTAAGGTCGCAGTCTGTGAGACTTGGGTGATCTCTATTAAGCTCATGAAAGACCGTGGAGTACGACCTATATGCTCCACCCGCGGAGTAGCCTACTGGAGGTCCAAGTATCGGTTGTGACTCTAAGTAAAGCTTGTTTGCACAAGACTTGCAATTCAAGACATAGTCCATTGTTCAAGTCGTAAGCGAGTGTAGCTTATTGTTCTAGGTGGAAGTTCAACTTAACAGTCTTCACTGAAACACTGGTATATTGAACAGTAGTAGGATGAGGCAAAGTCTTGTTGGGACTTTGAGATCCGGTGGGGGATTGATAGAATTATTGGGCCAAAGCCCATTAATGATTTCTATAATTCCTAGAAAATCTCAAAGGCCCATGAGAGATGGTGGGAGTGCAATATTTAGTACCACATTGCTAGTGGAGGTGGAGGGAGACCAACTTATAAACTTGGATGCTCTTGCCTTCCTTGCAAGTGTGAGAAAGAGAGAAGGAAGACCACACGCGCGCGCTCGCTCGCCTCGCCTCGCCGGGCGGGCGTGGCGTGGCGTGGCGTGGGTGTGGGTGTGGGCGAAGGGCGCGGCCGCGCATCACCTGCGTGAATGGTCCGCCAAAATCCGGCCCCTTGCCTTGCGGGAGCGCGGCTTCCTTTTGCACTTTATTTTTGCTGCGAGTCTAATACGTTTTTATGTTTTGGAAACCGACTCGGTTTTAAGTTCGCCTAACCCTAACGGTCTCTCCTATATAAACGTACGGGCGCCGCCGCAGAAACATATCTCGAACTCACCTAGGGTTTTAGCCTCTCTTGCTGCTGCGCCGCCAAGACTACTCCATCCCGATCGTCGGCGTGCGCCGTCGAACGGGACAGCAGGTCTCCGGAACCAGCGCCTTCGGCGATCCTGCACCGGGAGAAGGCGAATAAGGTTTTTGGGAAGCGCTCCGCACGACTGCTCGATCGCTTCCACCACGGCGCGTCTTCCCCGTCGTGTGAGCCAAGCACGTTGTTGTTTTCGCCGTGACGCTGCTGAACGTCATCGTCAACTCCTCTACTCCGTCGAGCCGGAAACGTACGTACCTTCTACTTGCATTATGTCTTCCATACTAGCCTTTGCGTTCTATCTCTTCATGATAGTTATGGATAGTGTGGTAGATGTGTTCATCTTCTCTTGCTTATTAGATATGTCCAAATCTTGCGTAGACTTGTCTAATTTATTTAGCAATCTGTATATCATGTTCATGATTTATTTCTGGATTAAATTAAAACTGAAAGTGCTTATATTTCCAGCATGGACACCCTTGCCGCGCTTGAATGATACCCCTGCTTATTGATGTTCCTAAAGGACACCCCGACCACGCTTGAAAAATACGCCGCTTATTGATCTTCTTAAAGGACACCCCTGCCGCGCTCAACACGGCGGCGCTCGATATCACCCGCGTGGACCGCGTCTTCCTCTCCCGCGAGGTGATTTCTCCCGGCGATAGCTTGCGCACGAAGCCCTCATAATACAAGTGAAGGAGGTGACGAATGTCGCAGGTGCCCGCTACGGAGAATATAGGGAAGAAAATACCATTGTCGGGCGGAGCTTGTCGGGAACGCCGCCACCGAGAGAAGGGGCGGTCAGATCCGGCCGGCCTTTTGCCGCTGCCTGCCCGACGAGAAAGGGGGGCGGGGGGGGGGCATCCAAATCTAGTCGCACCTCATCGGGCTCACCAGGGTTGGGGTCGTGCTCGACGGGGCCCACGTCGGGCCACGCTCACGGGGTCCAGCCATATTCAAAAGAGAGCTGAAGGGCTCGAGCCAAGAGAGGAGAGAAGGGCGCTAGGGAGGCGGAGTAGAGGAGAAGGGCACTTGAGAGAGGGAGAGGACTGGTGGTGGGGAGGTAGGTTTATGATTTATTTTCTTATAGAGTTGGGAGGTGGTAGTTGGGCCGTACTTTTTTCTAGTAGGCGTTTTCTTAGCGGATGACCCGCGGCGGTAGAGATCTCAATAGCCCCGGTTGGAAACATGACCCGCGACTAATGTAATTTGGCTCAATAGCGGCGGTTGCGTCAACCGTTGCTTTTGAGCCCTCTATAGCCACGGCTCATGCGCACCCTCATTGTAGTCGCGGTCCATTTTGCCTCGCCGTGGTTATGAAGTTTTGGGAGGCGTGGCTATAGTGCGCGATTGTTATAGTGCATTGCTTGGGGATTGGTCCCACCCCAACCTGTTTATGCATCCATGCGTGAGTTGATTCCTGCCCCCCCCCCCCCCTACCCCCCCTACGATCCCAACAGGCTATAGGAAACTAATCATTTCCTTTCTTCATCTGTATGGAACAACTTCGTGTCACTTTCCAATCCATAACTAGGCCATGCATCGTACATTGACCCATAGTATTTTCACGGTGTAATGGTGACAATTATAGTTTCCATGTACACATTTTTATCAAAATAAAAGATCCTGTATTTCTAGTCTACAAGGGATGCATTGAGTTGTAAATTTCACTAATGCGAAATGACAAGAATAAATCTGTCTGACCATAAAAAGCAGGAATATAAAATTGTGCAAGTAATGAAAATGATAATTATTTTGTCAACCCATGTTTCAAACTCATAAATTTCCATATGAATTATAGAAACATATGTTAAAGCATAAAATCCTAGTATGTCAACCTTGCTCGAACATAAAGGCTATGTATTTAAATCATAAATATCACATATTTATGCAATGAAAGATGTTTATCATTTTCGCATTAAAAAAATCACACACAAAAAAAATATGTGTTCCTCCATACTATGTCAAAGCATGAAGTATTGCATCAGACAAAACAATGATAAAATTTTAAATTTTACAAGTGAAGTTATGGAGATAATAATATAACTTTTTAGAATTACATGAAAAGGGTTGTCAACTTATTTACTCGTAACCGTAAAACATAGTTGGTTTTGCAACATACTTTTTTACTAACAAAGGTTTACGATCATAAAAGTGTTAATATTTTACTATTATATCCAAATATTTGTATGGTTCAATTATGATTGATATGAAACCAAAGTCTCATGCGACTCCGTTAGCAAAACTTTGTTGACGCGATTGTAAAGCTCACTTGAGCATATAAAAAGAATTACATGGGTAATAATAAATTATTCTTGTTCCAACTCAATGTTATGCTGCTAGTTTCCTTTTATGCGGTACCTGGTAAGTTTTCACATACGCAAATAAGTTTTTTTATTCTTGTTCGCTCCTTACAATGTGAAAAACGACGGACATAACATATCAAATATCACTCAAACATAAATTCAATAGTGTTATATCTTAGAGTTTAGTCTGGCTGAAGCATATACCATGCAATTGTCAATTCATAAATTTCAAAATGTGTATGTAAATAATATGTTCATTATCTTATAACAAAACTACTCATTTTTAGATTGTGTGTGAGTCGTATGTACTAGCCCTATATTAGTACATTGTCGTAAAGGGAAACACTACAAAGCTTAAGCCATCTGATATGTGAGATAAATTAGCACATCGCCGTAAAGGGAAATGGCAAAAGTTTCTATTTTCTTCTATTTATCTCATGATATTATTGATATCTATTTATCTTTCTATTAATCATTTGTAATTGTGCAACAAACACTGGTTTAAATTGATCTTGTGTATCAAATACATGCATCCTCTACAATTAACCAACATATTGATGGCGGTGGAGAGATTCTTTGTTGACTTTCCATGACTATAACTTTGGCAGCAAAAATTACCGGCCTATTACCAGCATAATGATCTTATGTGAATCTTCAGAGTAATTCGGCGAAAGGGATGGAAACACAATAAATCTTAGACCAATAACTTAGTACGTTGGTATAAAGAGAAGGAGAAAGTCCAATTTGCTTCCTTCAAGTATAGCCAAAGTCTGGATAACCCTCTAAACTATTGTTTGGTTCAGTTTACCCACAAAACAATATTATTAGTTCAATTTATCCCCTAATAGAATTTGTCTTTTTTGTTTCTCCATGCACAAGTGGAGTGTAAAGTCAAAATTTTATAGGGTGATAGTTGGTATCACATTACATGTCAGAAATTATATTATGAATTTTTATCATTATTTTTCATACATTTTTGTATTATAAGGATCAATATACTATTAAATGTCATTCTCTATCAAAATCTTAATAAAAAAATTCTGATGTATTTTTTTACAAGCCATACAATGTGTGTTAACACCCTAGAAAAATTTACCTTACAACTCCACTCATGTGTGAAGAAACAAAAAAGATAAATTATATTACTGGTAAAATGAACCAAATTATACTATTTTAGGTTCAAACTGAACCAAAAAAAGTTCAGGGGGTTATCCAGACTCTAGCTATACTTTGAGGGAGTAAGATGAACTTTATCCTAAAGAGAGTGACAAAGGTTGTTACTATTGTCTGTTTTGTTTGATGCTTCGTATCAAGATATTGTTGATATATGTTCCTCTTTCAATTAGTCAGCTGTAGTTGTACAACAACACTGGTTCAAATGGAACTTTTGTATCGAATGCTCATCCGCAAAGGATTGGTTCATCCATCATCAAATTGGATGGTAACAACAGTCCTTACATAAGAGCTTAGCTGATACATATTAAAAATATCAAGAGACTTAGTTAGCGAAGCACCTTACACTTTTATGTTTATGCCATTTTTGAATAGCTGCCATTTTAGCTTTTTCAGTTGAAAACATACTGTGGTATATATTAATGGAATATAAAAGGGTATTAAGACAAGAAAAATTGTTGGACGAGTAGTTGTGAGAGTTCTAACTGCTGTGCAAACATTATCTAACTTGCCTCAAGTTTCATCTGCTGAAAAATTGTTGTCTTATATATTTTTGATATATCTGTTCAGATATGGAGATATCTTGCACAGCATCTGCCATTGGCATGCTTGCATTTTTTTCAACTTTTTTTATAGTTTGTCTTATCGCTTGGATGTATTCCTCTTGTAGGCAGGAGCATTGGCAGCGGAGATGCATGAGCTTGAACAGCACATGGTTTTAGATCTGCTTACTGGTATGTGAATGCATATTTCTCCCTTTTGTATGAAAATATTTTGGATGAAAACATCTTATTTATAATGAACCCTTGTCTTTAGATACATTTGGAGAACTAAAACTAGCTCTCCAAATGTCAAGTATATGTGAACGGAGGGAGTATGAGCATAATAAGTCAATATATTTACAAATACTATAGTGGATTTTATTAATATTTTCTTCAGTCGTAAATAGAATCAACTAAATATTCTCTGTTCTAAATTGTATTTACCTTGACTATTTTCATAATGGAACCTTTTTCTAAGCCACCAATTGGGACTATCTTGAAGTTAAAAAGGTGTAGTACAATATCTAATATTGTACACCTGTTTTAATAAGCAGTCTAATACAATATTTGATATTAATGCTATCCCTGAAATCACTTTTTTTTTTTTACTTAACCAGCTGCAGGGAGTGACAGTGTTACTCGCTCCATTTAGAACTAGAAGTTGACTTATTGAGAACTACCTTTTATTTAGCAGAAGATATATCTTGCATCATTTTAACATTCTTATTCATTTTTTCAACCTATCATCTAAAATAAAGTCATCCTCCATGTGCAATGAGTCATAGCAATCATGCAAGAAATCAGTAGTAGCCCTCGCACCCCATCTTCATTCTCAAAGCTGCGTACTACGGACTTCTGTATCATTTTTTTTGTGTGTGTATTTTTTTATCTGGTATCTGTTTTCCTGCAATAAGCCTTTGTCAGCTTCTACCTTCCACTGCCATTTACACAAAGGCCTACATTCTGTTTATGTTGTGAATTTGTACAGTCTTTTTTCACTAGAACTGTAAGGGTGTTTGCCTATTTGGTTCTACTTTTCTGGGCTTTTGCTTTTGGAGAAAGTCAGTAGTAGAACCAAAGAGGCTACTTTCATCTAGGTGCTTTCCAAAAAGCTGCTTTTGCGCAATACAATTTTCAACAGCAGTCTCGGTGGTGCTTTCTCCGATGGTAGAGGGCCAAACTTGACGTTATTTATCTACAGTACCACTGGTTATGAAGATAACGTTCAGTTCTTTTCACCCTCGAACTGGCTCATCCACACCCGAACACGGTCATCACCCTGAGGCCGAAGACGAAGTCCGCCGCCCCCACGTTATAGCCTGTAGTCCACCGCCCTGCTGGCGGATGCCCCGACGAATGCGCCATTGTTGAGCGGCGGGACTAGCTTTAGCGGCGCCAGGATGCTCCATCCGGATCCCGTTCGTTTGTCCCAAGGACCAGGAGCACCTGCGGGCTGCCACCCCTCTCTCTCCTGTGTGCTCGCGTCCGATTCGCCACAGTCCTAGCTTCTCACCTGCATGATTCCTTGACTCTCTCTTGTCCTCGAGAGCCATAGTCAAAGCCGACAAAATTTGTGTTTCCCTGTGTTAGACTATACCGTGCTGAGCACATCTTGTATTCTTGTATATGGGCTTGTGGGCCTGCCATCCCGGATTCCCGGCTCCCCACCGAGTATATATGTAACCATACTGGATCATGATCACTGTATTGTGCATTATTCCTATTGCCTTACGCTTTCACCCGGACTCCGCGTTGTCAAGCTCCTACTTCCTACCGGGACATCTCCCCGTCAAATGCTTCCATTCCGGCCTTCCTCTGCACAAGATGAAGCTCCACGGCCGAGGCTGCAACTCACAGCATGCTGCCGGCAACCAGTGGATCACACGCCAAGGCCCCCAATTCGTGGTCGTCTGCGGCACGGTGAGCTGCTCCTGCCTGATGAGATCGGGATCCCGCGGCAACAATTCTTTTTTTTTCTTTTAACATTATTACCAGGAGATGGGAAACACGCGGCTTACTACCATGATTAATTGAATTATGAAGTAAAAAATAATACTTGTGCACGTTTTTAATTAACATGTGTTAAATGATGGATGGAATACTTTAAAACATATTAAAATTCCCTTTTTAAAGATTTCAACCAAACGATATTGCTACTTTAAAAATATTAAGATTTTCTCCTTACAAAAGGATCATTTACGTGTTAATCTACGAATAGGACAATGCATTATGATAAGTTTTTGTATAAATTATTACAAAGATCTTCGGGGTATGATAGACATTACACAGCTTTTTCACAGGTCACAGCAATTCCAGTCAGATGGATTTTATTAGCTTTTCTCATGGCCAACAGCTCACAACAACTTTTTGTCACAACCACAACCAAATCAAACACACCTTAAATTTGATTGGTGATCTTTTTCCTTAATATACTCCCACTCTACTAATAGCTGGTTCTCATTATGTTCATTTCCCAAGCACCATTTTAGATATCTGATTCACTTACACAAGTTAAGTAAATTAATATTCATTTGAAGAAGCAGATATTTAATGCTTTGTTGTCCCCATCTACATTCCTTTTAACTGACATGTTGCCCTGGAGATGATATATTATTTTCCTGTATTTGGTATCTCTTGAGCTGTTGTCGCCAATTTAATTTGTGTCACTTCTGTCATATGTTGGTTCGTCCAATTGTTAGTTTAGGTTCACTTGTTGCCTACTTGTTGTCATGTACCTCGATGGACTGATCGTTAAACCAAATAGCGTAGCCTCGCAACGGCGGTGGCTGCACCCCAAGAGCAGGGCAATAGAGGACTACTAGATTTTGTCACTTCAAACCGGATCCTAATTTCTGCCTAACCTCTCCTAGTATTGAGGCAGCTGACTCTATCCTTGCCACCGCTACTGTATTGGGCTTCTACAATAACAGCCCAGATGATGAAGGCCTGCTGTCCTCTTAATGCCTTGTAGATTGCCCATGACACTTGATCCCCCTTTGTTGGTCATACTTAGCATTTGCGGGTCTAGCCCACCTGCTTTGCTCCCAGTTTCCAAACATTCCATCCTTTGCCTCTGATGTACTATGTTTTCACTCCACAGCATGGAATACATTTCCTTGTCTGTTCGTAATTTGTGAATATTTTGGTTGTTCTGTACTTCGTAAACAATCCATTGTTGTGACATCCCCTTTCGGGACAATCAGGAATCGGTACAGAGGGACACTCGACGAAGCGAGTTACAACAGTACATTCATTCATACACGCCAGAATATATACATCATGGTATAATACAACCAGGTTTTCGAAATACAAACAATTCTGCAGCGGATATTTATTACAACAAGAGAGCTTAAACTAGACGAATCTTGCAGTGAAAGTTAAATTACAGCAAGAGACCTTCTAGAACAACTAACGTGATGTACCGAGCCCGGCGTACACCACAGATCTTGGTGCTTCATTTCGATGGGGTGTGTTCCACTCGGAGTGAAACTCTCTTAGGGACCTGCTCGTCACCAAGGAAACTACCGCACGAGTCAAGAGGGTATGACTCATGACCTGAAAAACATAACGAACAAAGCCCCGAGTATCTAATACTCAAGCAAGACTCGACCCGTCAAAAGACGCTAAGGCCGATGCCTAATATGCTCAGAGCTTTCTGGTTGTGGGTTGGCTCAGTTTGTAGAAACAACACTAATAGTTTATCCTTACTTTCAACTTTTAGCTCAAAATTAACTTTATTAGGAACCAATGTTTGCAGCCTACATCTACTGCAATCAAGCTTCCAAGCAAAAGATTATCTTTGACCATCCAACATCTCTTGCTTTCTCATTTCATTCCTCTTGATTAACTACGATGTGACTAAGAGAACAAGCGGTACTCATTATCTGCGAGGAACAGCGATTCGAATCGATTTCACCAGCTGGGAAAACCCGACTACACGACATATACGCACCGCATTGGTCGTATATGACAACCTTTTCCACTAACTCCTGATAGAGGCCGGTCCGTTTCCAACTCCCCGGGAATATGGAGACCCCACGTGATACCCGTCCTCGTCGAGCGACCACCAATCCCCTCCCGGGGAGACCTTGTCTCAAAATAAACAAACACCACCAGCAAAGGAAGTTGGCTACGTCAAACCAGGTGGGGAGTTCGGTTACATCGGCTTACTAGGCCCATAAACACAAGCATGTAGCTCGAGTACGTTCAATACTTGCTCAAGACAGACCAACAACGGTACGGTCCTTGATTGACACAGACGGGGCTACCACCTTGCAAGACCTCGTGTTTACCCTTTCCCCTACGGGACCCGTCCGGTCTCAATTTCATCAACATCCTCTTTAGCTTAACAACAACAACAACAAACACTTAAAGCCTCCATGCTTTAAGATCACCCGACAACTACCATTGCGACTACGAATTAAGCATAGCATGTTATCGAACTACATGTATCAGTATATCACGAATAAAGGAATCTTAACTCATGCATCTAGGGTGTCAATCAATCCCTATCACTTAGTGCACAAACATAACCTAGCTACCGTGATAAAAGTAAAAGACTTTAAAACATAGGTAGGATGCACCGGGCTTGCCTTTAATCTGGAGCGTAGTTAGGTTCGCTCGGTGCAACGTTAGCGTTGATGATCTCTCCTTCTTGATTAACCCTAGTTGCTTGTCGGATGACTTCACGATCCGGGGTCTTCGATGTAGCTGACTTCCACGATCACCTCTTCGTGATCGTTGACTTACCTGTCGGACCACGTCGGGCTCTACGATGATTAATGATGTCGCAACTTAGTAACATGCATGAATGTGCTTATGCGAGATATGAAATGCAATGAAGTTATCGACACGTTCGCTAATTTAACAGCTAACATCTACGATAAAAGATATGCGATGACATAAAATGATGAAATACAATTACATGAAATGACGATGTTTATGCTTAATTTTGGAAAATAAATTTAACAAAAACTTTCGTGTCCAAGTATCTCTATTATTTAAAGAAATTTATTTATGAAAATCAATTATTAATTTGCATAAAATAATGAATTATTCTAAACAAAATAAAGCAACAATAATAAAACTACAAAGGCATAAACTCAAAATAGGCATTTTTAATACATCATTAAATCGGGAATAATATTATGAGCTCAACAAACTTGGTTTGGTATTCTTCCGATTTTTCTGGAATTTTCTAGGAATTTTTGAATAATGAAAACACCTCCGTAGCCACATGGGATCCGGGCGTGTGGCCCGCCGTGCGGCTCGGGCCATGGCGACGGTGGCCGGGAGCGGCGGCGCGGTGGCCGGAGTTGGCCCAACGGCGTCCAAACTCGACGGAAAATATGTTACATGCTCGGCTCGACGAGGGGAATAGAATGGTGGTGTTGGCTTCGCCGGAATCCGGCCGTAGGCACACCGGCGGCGAGAGGCAGCTCGAGCGGGGCTTCGGCGGCGTCTAAAGCTCACCGTGCTCAACCAAATGATGAATGAATTGCTACTGGAGCTTCACGGGGACATGGCAAAGACCGGCATCGAGTTTGTGGAAGTCATGGGTGGCCGAAAGCGGGTGCGCACCACGAGGCAGAGCGGCGGCGCCCGGAGCCGAGGAAGAATAGGCGAATCCGGTCGGACCTGGGCATAAGACCGAGGGATGAGCTTCCAGGGACGAGCGAGAGGGACGTTGCGCAGCTCTAGGATGAGGAATCGTGATAAAGGACGCACTAGAGATGCAGAATTGGGCAGAATTGTGGCGGCCGACGGTGGTGAAGGCCCGGGAAGAAGAAGGCCTCGATCTCGGGCTTCAACGAGGCGCGGTTCGAGCTGGTTGCACTGGTAGGTGCGGTGGGGGTGGGCCGATTGCTTCGGGGTGGTGGCTCGGCGCGGGCGACCGAGAGGCAGCTGGAGGACGTGGAGCACGGAGATGCGACGGTGGTGGTGATGGCTTGAGCCAACGAGAGAGAGAGAGAGAGAGAGAGAGAGAGAGAGAGAGAGAGAGAGAGAGAGAGAGAGAGAGAGAGAGAGAGAGAGAGAGAGAAACAGCTCGGGGGCTTTTTCCGGTTTGGGAGCGAGGCAAGCAAGCGGCTGCGTGGCTGCGAGCTGCTGCGTGGCGTGTCTCTGGTGAGGGCGCGCGGCCGGAGCTGGCCTTGGGCCCGGTGGCGGGCGGCGCTAGGAGAGAGGAAGAATGGCTGGCCTCGGTTTGGCCAATTTGCAAAAGGACCCTCCGGCTTCGTTTAATTGAAAAAGGCATTTCCAGGTGCTCGAGAAAAATCCAAAAAAATAAAAAAATTCAAGGTTGTTCAAAAATCAAATTTTGAACACTTTTTGTTTTGGGTGAATGTCCAAATTTGGAAGGGATTTTGGGATAAAAATTCAAGTTTAAATCAAAACTAGAACCTTAATTAAATTTTTTTAAGGGCTTTAACAAAGGAAATCATTTTTAGCGAAACTCCATAAATCTTGAGGTTTATGTTTGACTAGGAGAAATTGTCAAACACATTAATTTATTTCATTTGCACTCTTTTTAAAAGAAGCAAATCAAATTAATTTAAAACAACATTTCATGCACGAGTTTTACATAAAATTTGAATGGCTTTCAACACAAACATTGATGATATGAGGCTATGACATGAAATGCACATTTATCTTTATTAGGGTTGCTACAGCCCCCCCCTTACAGGGAATCTCGCCCGAGATTGAAGAACGACGTGGTTGTACAAGGGTGCTAAAGAACTCTGGATAATTTGATCGAAGGAAGTCTTCTTGTTCCCAAGTGGCTTTAGCTTCGAGTGATTGCTCCATTGGATCTTGCAGAACTTGATGGTTCGATGCCGAGTAACTCGATCCATCGTGTCAAGAAGCTTGATAGGACGCTCATCATATGTCGGACCAGGTTGCAATTGTTCAATATCTGCGATAGGCACATCCACTCGGTGGTTTTAAGCACTTCTTCAATTGAGAAACATGGAAGACGTTGTGAATTCTCGATAAGTGTCGTTGGTAACTCCAAGCGATATGCAACTGATCCACATCTTTCTTGAATTGGAAAAGGTCCGATATACCGTGGAGCTATCCCTTGATTCCAAATCGCTCGACACCCTTGGTAGGAGATACTCGAAGATAAACTTGATCTCCTATGTCGAATCTCGGCTCCCGACATCTCTTATCTGCATAGCTGATTTGGCGTGATTTTGCTCTCTTCAAATTCTGTTGAACAAGGCGTACTTGCTCTTCGGCATCCTTTACCAGATCTGGTCCAAATATTATTCTCTCCACTTTCCGACCAATTCAATGGTGTGCGACAGCTACGGTCGTATAGAGCTTGAAACGGTGACATTCCAAGCACTTTCTTGATAGCTGCTATTGTATGAGAATTCTGCTAACGGTAGGCATCTTTCCCAATCCTTGTTGTATGTCAAGACACAAGCTCGAAGCATATCTTCTAGATACTCGGTTGATTCTCTCTGTCCGCCCATCTGTTTGATGGTGATACGCTGAGCTTCGAATCAACCTTGTTCCCAACGACTCATGCAATTGCTCCCAAAATCTGGATACAAACTGAGCTCCTCGATCCGAGATGATGGTCTTGGGTACTCCATGTAGGCAAAGTACACGAGCAATGTATAAATCTGCATATTGCTTTGCCGTGTAGGTAGTATGTACGACTATGAAATGAGCAGATTTAATTAACCTATCGACAATGACCCAAATGGAGTTGTGCTTCCGTGGAGTTAACGATAAGCCGACAATGAAATCCATACTAATATCTTCCCATTTCCATTCAGGAATACTCGAAAGGTTGGAGTGGACCTGCTTGCTTCGGATGATCTGCCTTTATTCGTCGACAAGCTGTCGCACTCATTGACATACCTTGCTATTTCTCGTTTCATTCTTGTCCACCAGGATCTTAGCTTTAGATCTTGATACATTTTGTTGGTTCCAGGATGAATAGAATACTTAGATGTATGTGCTTCATCCATTATCTTTTGGCAAAGTTCCAGGTTCTTGGGCACTACCAATCTGTTCTTGAACCGAGATCACACCTTCGCTATCTTTCCGAAAACACTTCATTTCACCCTTCTCAATTCGTCTTTTAATGTGACTCATACCAACATCCTTCTTTTGAGCTGCTACCACTTCTTCACGAATGGTAGGAATAAGAGCCAGATTATTCAATACTCAATATGGAAGAATCCGAAGACTAGGCTCGCTAATTTCCTCTTCCAATGCTTCGAGTTAATAGCCGAGCCGTGAGATTGTTGCAATGAGCTTTCGACTCAAGGCATCGGTGTAACAACCCACAGCAATAAAATGCATTTCATGGCATTCATGAGCATGTCATCACATTTTATTTGTGAAATCATTAAGCTTTTGGTGTTAATTATAAGCACATAAAATATCAAAGTAACTAAAGAATAAATGAGGTGTTAAAAAAATAAGTCAAATGAGAAGAAAATTCAAGTTTAACATTTTCTATGGTTCAAATATCACAAATAAAGATTTATGAAAATTTACTGAAAGCATTTTGTCATGTAAAAATATCTGCAGAAAATAAACAAAATCTCTTTATTTATTTTAGCTATGAATTTTTATTTCGAAAATGATTTGGAATCTTAACCTGGACTTAATAGGAGAAATGTCCAAAATCCTTTCTTTTACAACCCTGAATTTTTGTAGAATTTTATGAGCTCGAGAAGCTTAGTTTTTAATTACGTAAAAGCCCGGGGTCTTTTTGCAAAAATGCCGGGCCTGGCCCGGCGGCCAGCCTCTCTTCTTCCTCTCTCTCTCTCTCACACGCCTCGGCGCCGCCCACGGGAACCGCCTCCCGGCGGTGCGGCCACGCAGCAGCTAAGCGGCTGCTTGCGCAGCTGCCGCATGGCGCCTCACCGCCTCCGGCCGGGATAAAGGCCCCGGCCGGCCCTATCCTCTCCCTTCGCCTCCATTCCACTCCACACCTCACCGCCATCTTCGCCCCCTGGAGCATCGCCGCCGGGCCGCTCCGGCAGCCCTCCGTCCGAACCACCACCGGCCGAAGCTCCGCGGAGACACGGCGAAGCTCCCCAAGCCCTTCAATTAGCTTGAGCCGCCCTGCTCCGTCGAAGCGAAGCCGCTTTCTCCATCGGACCATCACCGTCGTCCCTCCGCCGCGGGCTCAAATTCGCCATCTCCGGTGAGCCGTTCATCCTTCTTTTCCCTCTCGTTGTTGCGCAACTTGTTGCTTCCTACTCCCGTTCACTCATCACCAAGTTTGTTCCACGAGAGAACCGTGCAATCACCATTTTCCCCGGGGTCGGATTCACCGCCGCCGCACCAATCACGGTGAGCAACCTCTTCCGGACATGCTCAAGCTTCTAGAGTGTCATGTCAAGCTAGCTCATGCTTCGTAGTAGCTCACAGCATTATTTTCCCTAATTTTCTAAGCTTTCGGGTGAGCTCGCGCCATGGCCGGAGCTCCGTCGTGCCGCACCTCGCCGCCTGCGCGTCTCCGGTCAAGCTCATGTGAGCACGTCATCCCCACTAGGTTCGCCACGTCGAGTAGATCGGATAGGTAGCCTCGCGGCGAGCTTTGGGCCATCTCCGGCCATCGCCGGTGGCCGCGCCGCCGTCCCCCGGTCGCCGCGGTGGCGCCACACCACGGGCCACACGCGCTGGATCGCGTGTGGCCACGAGCGGATTTCGTGCGGCCAACCCCTGTGCCCCCGCTTGGCACGAAGTGTTTTTAAATTTTCAAAATTCGTAGAAAATTCAATAAAATTCAGAAAAATACCAAACCAACTTTGTTAAACTCAGAAAAATGAGATCTATCCATTTATGAAATAAAATAATTATTTTGAATAAATTTATTTATAATTTGTAATTAATCACTTTCTTTGATTAAAGAAAACCTATTATTTTATGTAAATAAAATGTTTAATTATGAAAAATAATTTTATTTAATAAAGGAGATACTGCAGACGAAATTATTGGTGAAATTTATTTTCCCAACATTAAACTTAAACTATGTTAATTTATATGATCACAATGTATTAACCTTTAATCACTTAAAATAATTATTTATTTATTGCCTAATAAATCAGAGTAATTAATTATTAAACTTAAGTGATTAGTGACCTTAATTAAGTAATTAAGGAAACAAAATTAATTAATAATGATCTTAATTAAACATTTGCTAATCAGCATAATTAAATATTAATTAATGCTTAATGAACATACTTATCTCTAATCTATCCCTTAACTACAGTGATTAAGCATTAATCATTACGTATTATCTATGGAACTTCATTAATGAAGTCATTGCATACTTCCATCATATGCATTCATGCATACATGATTGTGAATCGCGACGCATTGCTTGGTCGACTAGGTTCGAAGTGATCGAGGTTCCACCCGAGGGCGAGTCAGAGCCGGGATCTCGAAGTCGACCCAGCCGCCGAGGAGACTAACTTCGAACAAACTCAAGGCAAGCCCCGGTGCATCCTACCTATGTTTTTAAATATTTTACTTTATCACATAGTACGGTTATGCTTGTACATTAGGTGTTAGGGTTTGGTTGACACCTTAGATGCATTATGGTAGGTTTCCGGTTGTTTATTCTATACTTGGTACAGGTAGCTCAATAGAGGCTAAGCTTAATGCATAGTGGCAACGGTAGATGGTTAGGACCCTTAAAGCATGGAGGCTTTAAGAGTTTTGTGTTGACATTAAAGTTGTTGAGAGTGATAATGAAGTTGAGACCGGACGAGCCCCGTAGGAGAAAGGGCAAGACGGAGATGAGGTCTTGCAAGGTGGTAGCCCCGTCCGTGTCGGTCAAGGACCGTACCGTTGTCGGCTTAATTGAACAAGTTTGAACGTACCGCGCTACATGCTGGTATCATGGGCCCAGCAAGCTGATGTACCCTATCGCCCCGGAGATGTAGCGTAGCCAACTCTCTTTTACTGGTCTGTTAGTGAGAGGATAGTCTCACGGGAGGGAGATGGGTCGACCACGAGGGAAGTCGTGGCTTCGCCATACTTCCGAGGGAGTTGGAAATGGCTAGTCTGCTGTCATGTGCTAGTGGAAAAGGTTGTCGTATACGATCGGGGTGATGCGTATACGTCGTGTAGTCGGGTTTTGCCAGCTGGTATAAAATCGATTCGAATCGCTGTCCCTCGCGAGTAACGAGTACCGCTTGTTTAGCTCGTCACATCGTAGTAACTTTTATGGAAGATGAGGAAGATGAGAGATGGAAGGATAAAGATCTATTATATCTTGTTTGGAAACTTGATTGAATAGAGTTAGGTTGCAAACACCATGACTAATGAACATAACCTCGAGCTAAAATATCGAAAGTAAGGACCCACCCTTTAATGTCTGTTTTTCGCAAAGGAGTAAACCCCACAGCCGGAAAGCCTTTGCATACTAGGCGTCGGCCTTAGCGTGCCATATTGACGGGTCGGTCTTGTTGAGTATTAGAATACTCAAGGTTTGTTCGTTACCTTACGGGGAATGAGTCGTGCTATCACGACTTGTACGGCAGTTTTCCCGAGGAGGAGCGAGTGTCCGGAGGGAGGTTCCCTTCGGTGGGAACGTATCCCCACACCTTGAAGAGAGAGGACCGTGATGTACGAAGGGCTCAATGCATCACGTTGTTTCGTCTTAAGTCTGTTGAGTTGTAATAGAACAAGCTTCTGCTGAATACTCGTAGGATGTTGAAACTTCAATAATGTTATGTTTCCGCTGCACGAATGTTTGTATTTCGAAAACTTGGTTGTATTATACCATGATGTATATATTCGGCTTGTATGAGATGATGTTTCTGTTGTAACTCGCTTCGTCGAGTGTCCCTCTGTTCCGATTCCTGGGTGGTCCCGAAGGGGATGTCACAATCAGCTACGACATTGGCTTGCCCGGGATGGTAATGGATCTCAATCTCATAATCCTTAATTAATTCTAACCATCTTCGTTGACGCATATTCAGATCTACCCGGGTGAAGATGTACTTAAGACTCTTGCGGTCCGTGTATAAATGTACCAAATTCCCCAAGAGATAATGTATCTAGCTCTTCAATGCTAGAACCACAGCTGCTAATTCCAAGTCATGTGTCGGGTAGTGTTCCTCATGTCGCCTAAGCTGTCGAGATGCATAGGCAATTACTCGGCCCTCTTGCATTAGAACGCATCCAAGTCCTGTGCCTTAGGCATCACGAGTACACATCAAATGGCTCGGTCAAATCTGGCCGAGCTAACACTGGTGTTGTTGTGAGTAACTTCTTCAATGTCTGAAAAGCTTCTTCACATTCATTGCTCCATTCATACTTCTTATCCTTTTCCAGCAATTTGGTCATTGGCTTGGCAATCTTTGAGAAGTTTGGAATGAACCTTCTATAGTAGCCTGCCAACCCTAAGAAGCTTCGGATCCGTGTGACCGATTTAGGTGGCTTCCAATCCAATACCTCCTTAACCTTGCTTGGATCAACGGCCACTCCTTCTGCTGATATCTCATGACCTAGGAATGGTACCTCCTTCAGCCAAAACTCACACTTACTGAATTCAGCATATAACTGATGATCCCTTATGATGTGGACTAGGGTCCCGATCTTCCGAAAGGTTCGGATAACTCTTGATTTGGCGAAGATGTGACACACGTCGATCCGGCTCCTGAACAACACGTTCGAACCCCGCAATCGCAGCACCACGTCCTCTATGGCTATCAACCGGCGTTCCACGGTTTACCTCGCCAAGAAGGCTAATCCCTGCCTGTGAATCAAGAACACAAGCAAGAACAAGAAAGAACGCAACCAAATTTGCAGATGTATGATTAATCTCACGAGTTGGGGTCTCACAAACCGATAAACGGCGAAACTATCTAAGCAGAATAATCTAAGCAAAACCCAACTCTAACATGGGTGGCGGCTGCTGCTAATAAAGACTTGGGGACGTGTAAGAACCCCCTGGACGCTCCCCTAATGGGCTCACACGAGATACACGGCCCAAAGGCCAAAAACGGTGACGCAACACCAAAACAGATTCTGGATGTTCCAATGTTTCGATGATTCCTGGCGACTCCGAATGAATTTTGACGTGGGACTGGTTCCACTAGAAAGCTTATAAAATTATCTTTCCATCCATATGTAGAACGTTCAAATCTGACTTTGTATGCGATCTGGGCGTCTATTTTAATTCAGACTGTTCCTGGACTCCGAAACAGACTCGAAGTCGACTTGGTTTGGGCCTTCACAATGCCTTGCGCCTCTTGCTGGACCTCTACGCCTCCAAGCCCTAGTCCATTCATGTTATGATCCTCTCCTTGATTCCTAATCATAATAAAATCATTAGGTAGCAAACTATTCTCAAAATTATGAAAGGAAAGACTTAGGAACGAGCTCACTTGTAAATTCAATTGTCGGACGCGAGCTCTAGTGATTGGTCCTTGAATGTTCAGCGGAGGAGTGTCACTTGTATCCAAAGGAGTCATGTCCTCATCATCCTACCCCTCTTGAATCGGAGTCGTCCTCGACTCAAACTCATGCTCCTCACCCAAATAAGGCTTCAAATCTGCAATATTAAAAGTGGAACTAACCCCGAACTCGGGAGGCAACTCAAGTTTATATGCATTATCATTAACCTTCTCAATTATCTTGAAAGGACCAGCAGCTCTAGGCATTAACTTAGATTTTCTCAACTCAGGAAACCGATCCTTTCTCAAGTGCAACCATACTAAATCACCCGGTTCTAATTTAACTTCCCTTTTACCTTTACTACCAGCAATCCTATACTTTTCAGTCATCTTTTCAATGTTGTGCTTAGTTGTTT
Source organism: Chloris gayana (assembly GCA_031894775.1). NCBI lineage: Eukaryota > Viridiplantae > Streptophyta > Magnoliopsida > Poales > Poaceae > Chloris > Chloris gayana. Next base: position 149,676 of record JAUNZO010000248.1, on the reverse strand, counting down.
CATGCATTTTTAAAATAAACTCAGCATGTTCCTTAGCATCAAAGTGAACTCTTTCACTAGTAGGCAAAGGCAAAATATCAATAGGAGCACGGGGATTAAAACCATACACTACCTCAAAAGGACTTACCTTGGTGGTCGAATGTGTTGCACGATTATATGCAAACTCCACATGAGGCAAACATTCCTCCCACATCTTTAGAGTTGTCTTTAAAATAGCTCTCAACATGGTGCCAAATGTGCGGTTCACTAACTCAGTTTGGCCATCAGTTTGTGGGTGACATGTTGTACGAGAACAACAACTTCGTTCCCAACTTATTCCATGGAGTGCGCCAAAAATGACTCAAGAATTTGGCGTCACGATCTGAAACAATAGTAGAAGGCATACCATGCAAACGAACAATCTCTTTGAAAAATAGATCAGCAATATGAATAGCATCATCACTCTTATGACAAGGTATAAAGTGAGCCATCTTAGAAAATCTATCCACGACAACAAAAATACTATCCCTCCCCCTCTTAGTCCTAGGCAGTCCTAAAACAAAATCCATAGAAATATCCGCCCAAGGTATTGAAGGAACAGAAAGAGGCATATACAAACCATGTGGATTCAAGCGAGACTTCGCTTTTTGACAAGTAGTGCAGCGAGCCACAAAGCGCTCAACATCTCTTCACAACTGTGGCCAAAAGAAGTGTGTGGCCAACACATCCGCCGTCTTCTTTGCACCAAAATATCCCATCAATCCGCCATCTTCTTTGCACCAAAATGTCCCATCAATCCGCCTCCATGCGCTTCCTGTAACAACAAAAGACGAGCGGAACCAACTGGAATGCAAAGACGGTTAGCTCTAAACAAATATCCATCATTTATCACAAACTTGTTCCATGTATGACTCTCTCTACAATGCAGCAAAACATCTTTAAAATCAGCATCAAGAGCATATTGTTCTTTAATTGATTCAAGCCCAAAAATGCGACAATCAAGGTGTGACAACATAGTGTATCGTCTAGACAAAGCATCGGCAATCACATTATCTTTCCCTTTTTTATGCTTGATAATATAAGGAAAAGACTCAATAAACTCAACCCACTTAGCATGTCTACGGTTCAAATTACTTTGAGAGCGAATATACTTAAGCGATTCATGATCGGAATGAATAACGAATTCCTTAGGCGCCAAATAATGACGCCATGTTTGCAAAGAACGTACAAGAGCATACAATTCTTTATCATACGTAGAATAATTTAGAACAGGGTCAGTTATCTTTCCACTAAAATAAGCAATAGGTTTACCATTTTGCATCAAAACACCACCAATGCCAATACCACTAGCATCACACTCAAATTCAAAAGTCTTACCGAAATCTGGTAGTTGCAGCAGTGGTGCATGTGTAAGCTTGTCCTTCAAAGAGCTGAAGGACTCGTCTTGTGCTTTGCTCCATTGAAACACAACACCCTTCTTGTCAACTCATGCAACGGTGCAGCGATAGTGCTGAAATCTTTGACAAAGCGGCGATAGAAACTTGCAAGACCAAGAAAACTTCGAACCTGTGTGATGGTTTGGGGCTGCGGCCAGCTAGCAATAGCGTCAATTTTCTTGTCATCCACCTCTATACCCTGTGGAGTAACAACATAGCCAAGAAAAAAAACTCGATCGGTGCAAAAGATGCACTTCTCAAGGTTAGCAAATAAACATGCATTTCTTAAAGCAGTAAAAACAGCATATAAATGATCCATATGTTCATCTAAAGACTTGCTGTAAATCAAGATATCATCAAAATAAACCACCACAAAGCGTCCAATAAAAGCCATCAAAACCTCATTCATTAAGCGCATGAAAGTACTAGGTGCATTTGTTAACCCAAAGGCATTACTAACCACTCATACAATCCGAATTTAGTTTTAAAAGTTGTTTTCCATTCATCTCCAAGTTTCATTCTAATTTGGTGATAACCACTACGCAAGTCAATTTTAGTGAAAATTAGAGAACCGCATAACTCATCAAGCATGTCGTCTAGCCTAGGAATAGGATGACGATACCGTATGGTAATATTGTTAATGGCTCTACAATCAACACACATGCGCCAACTACCATCTTTCTTAGGAACCAAAAGTACAGGAACAACACAAGGACTAAGGCTTTCTCGTACATACCCGCGGTCCAAAAGATCTTGGACTTGTCGTTGAATTTCCTTTGTCTCCTCGGGGTTGGTCCTATAAGCAGCACGGTTTGGCAAGGTAGCTCCCGGAATCAAATCAATTTGATGTTCTAGTCCTCTCAAAGGTGGTAATCCAGGAGGAATCTCAGCTGGAAAAATATCCTCAAACTCCTGCAAAAGGTCAGTGATAGCAGAAGGGAAAGAGCTAGCAATACCATCAAAGGAATACAAGGCTTGTTTGCATATCAAAGCATAAAAAATACCATCATTAGAAATTTCAGCAAGGTCTGATTTTGTAGCAAGCATAACACGACCTTTCAAATTAATTCCATCTCCCTTAGAAATAGGTGCAGACTTGTCCTTTATAGGTGGGAAAACAGAATTAGCAACTTGCTGATTTTCAGATTTAGAATTATTCAAAGAAGCAGCTCGTTCTCTATCAGCTTCTACAATTTCAGCAGGGGTCAAAGGTACTAAAGTAATTTTATGTCCTTTATGCATAAAAGTGTATTTATTACTTCTACCATGGTGTGTAGCATCATTATCATGTTCCCAAGGACGACCCAATAAAAGTGAACAAGATTGCATAGGAACCACATCACAATCAGCATAATCCGAATAAACACCAATGGAAAAAGGAACTCTGCAAGTTTGTGTTACCTTAGCTTTTCCCGAGTCATTTAACCATTGAATGTGGTATGGATGAGGATGTGGTCGTTTGGCCAAACCAAGCTTCTCAATCAGATCTCAACTCACCAAGTTGTTGCAGCTTCCTCCATCAATGATCACACGTGCTCGTCGATTCTTGATGACGAAGAAAATCTGGAACAAGTTGTGGCGTTGTATCTTTTTAGAAGTCTGAATTTGCGTGCTAAGTACACGTTGTACAATGATGTTCATGAAACCCGAAGTGTCTTCTCCACCAAGTACATGGCCCTCGTTGGTCTCGTCGGCGACGTCGTCTTCATCATCATCTTCTATGTCATAGGTGCTGATGTATCCTCCATCTTCGGTGGCCACGTATGCCCGCTGACTTGGGCAATCCTTCTGCATATGGCCGAGTCCATGGCAGCGGTGGCACTGAATGTTGGAAGTGCGTCCCGTCGAGGCGACCAATGAAGCACTTTGAGCAGGACCTTGCACAGAATTTTTACCTGAATTTGCAGGGCGTGTAGGAGGTGCGTGTGGGGCTGCCGTAACACCACTCGCGGACGCGGGAGGCAGTTTGCTTGCTGGTGGAGATGACCGGGAAGAAAACCCCGAAGACAGCATCGACCGTGGGGTGTAAGATGGCCTGCTTGTACTGCTGCTCCTATGTTGCTTCTCCCGTCCCTGCAATTCTTTCCCTACAAGCATAGCAAACTGGAACAAGTTGATGGTGTTAAACTCCTTATAATCAACAATGTCCTGTATATCACGTCTCAAACCAAAGTAAAAACGAACAATAGAGCTCTCATTATCCTCTACTATCATGCAGCGTTGTAAACCCTTTTGAAGCTCACCATAATAGTCCTGCACAGATTTATTCCCCTGTTCTAAGCGCTGAAGTTTTTTTTGCGTAAATCTCTATGATAAGAAGGAGGGACAAAACGATCACGCATAGCTTTCTTAAGTTGAGCCCAAGTTACAGGAATATCATCAGCAGTTAGAGAATTCCACCAAATGACTAGTGGCTTGTCTAACTCTATGCTGCTCAGGAACTAGGTGCCGACTAAATTTTTGCTCTCTCGTCATCTCCCAATCCAGGTAACCCTCCGCATCATATTGCCCCGAAAAGGTGGAATAGTAAACTTAATCTTAGCATAAGGATCATCGGGGGCTCGATTATTGTTACCTTGTTGTCGATGTTGGCCACCCATACCTTGGGTGTTCTGTTGTAGACGCCGGTGAAGCCTTTGTGCTCGTATAGCTGCGTCATCGGCATCGAAAGTGGCATCATTCACCGTGTCATCTTTTCTGTTTCCACCGACGTTGCTACCGGCCTCATCTTCATGGATCTTCACACGGTTCTCCACCTCGGTCAGCTTGCCGATCAAGTTGTCGCCACTTCGGCTAGAGTATTAACCGTGTCTGTCATCTTGGACAAACGCTTATCGATCCTCTCAATCTGGTTGCCGAGATTGAGTTTGTTGATGCCGTCGGTAACGGCCTTGTTAACAGCTTCTGTCATCTCCTCACGTTCCCTGTCAAGAACAGATCGAAGCTGCCCTTGACTAACACATTCGTGGAAATCTTTAGGGGTACCAGCGTCTGCAGCATCTCTTGCCATAGCAAATACCAAAACAGGAACAAACAGTGAAGGTTATCCCTAATAAACACTACTACTATGGTGGACAGTGGTGACTCTCATAAAAGCAAATGAAACGTCTCACCAAGTTCTTGCAAGGGTCTTACCAAGCAAAGCAAAGGATACCTAGAAGGCGTGTACCACGATTGCAAGGGTCAAAAACCTGTGCTGTCCGAAGTAGTATGTGGAGCTAGGAGGGCCAAATATGTGAGTGGAACACAATTCAAAAACAGATAGTAATGCTGAATAAACGTCCAAAGCTACTTGTCCTTAGTTGCTAGTCTACACGTGTACTAGAACAGTAGTGCAGGCAAAGCAAGGATGACAGGCACAAAGGAAACAAAGCAAAAGGTAACTAGCAAGGAAGAAACAGCAACTAGACACAAAAAAACAGGCCAAAACACTGTTTTGTCTTTTAGCACTAGTAGAAATCATAAATTTTTCTTTTTTGATATTTTTCTTCCACTCGGAGGTAACAAAATAGGAACCACGCAAAGTTTCAGGTCAAACAGAGAAGGTATGTGACCTACAGATTTTCTGTAAGATGCAGCGACGACGTGTTCCAAACTTTTTTCCTCAGATCAGTGGGCTTAACTATTTTTTTGATTTTTTTGAGATTTTTCCTGCCTGGCAAAGCGGGGACGAGCAGATGCGAAATTTTTTTCTACCCAATTTCAAAAAAAATTTACCTAATTTCGAGTCTGTATGCGAAAGTTATGGCTGTTTGAAGGAAGAGACTCCGAATTAGGGTTTCGGTGGACGGAATTGCAATCGGGTAGGATTTTTTTTTTTTTTGACGATTTGTGTATGCAACGGAAACAAGAGGAGGTCTTGATCGTGGGGTGTTGAGTTCTAGATGAAAAGGATGGGAGTGTAGGGTGGGACTATGGTGGATGCAGCGGAGGTGACAAAAACTCCCGAGACAAAGCAAACTTGAGGTAATTCGGCTAGGGTTTCAAGGGGGCACAAAATTGACGACAAGAACACGAACTAAACCAGCAACAAAACAATCACTAGGACACAAACTCAACACTACGGACTCTGAAATTGAAACATGCAAAGGCTAAACACGGCTTGGACAGGATGAACCCTAAAACGAAAAAAAATTTTGGCCTTTTCGTGGATGATAGGATAATAAAGAAACAAACTAAACTAAAGGTAGGGCGAACCTGACGGTGCACCTGAAGCTCTGATTACCACTTGATGTGGACTAGGGTCCCGAGCTTCCGAAAGGTTCAGATAACTCTTGATTTGGCGAAGATGTGACACACGTCGATCCGGCTCCTGAACAACACGTTCGAACCCTGCAATCGCAGCACCACGTCCACTATGGTTATCAACCGGCGTTGCACGGTTGAATTCGCCAAGAAGGCTAATCCCTGCCTGCGAATCAAGAACAGAAGCAAGAACAAGAAAGAACGCAACCAAATTTGCAGATGTATGATTAATCTCACGAGTTGGGGTCTCACAAACCGATGAACGGCGAAACTGTCTAAGCAGAATAATCTAAGCAAAACCCAACCCTAACATGGGTGGCGGCTGCTGCTAATAAAGACTTGGGGACGTGCAAGAACCCCCTGAACGCTCCCCTAATGGGCTCACACGAGATACACGGCCCAAAGGCCAAAAACGGTGACGCAGCACCAAAACAGATTCTGGACGTTCCAATGTTTTGATGATTCCCGGCGAGTCCGAACGAATTTTGATGTGGGACCATTTCCACTGGAAAGATTATGAAATTATCTTTCCATCCATATGTAGAACGTCCAAATCCGACTTCGTATGCGATCTGGGCGTCTATTTTAATTCAGACTGTTCCTGGACTCCGAAACAGACTCGAAGTCGACTTGGTTTGGGCCTCCACAATGCCTTGCGCCTCTTGCTGGACATCCACGCCTCCAAGCCCTAGTACATTCATATTATGGTCCTCTCCTTGATTCCTAATCATAATAAAATCATTAGGTAGCAAACTATTCTCAAAATTATGAAAGGAAAGACTTAGGAACGAGCTCACCTCTAAATTCAATTGTCGGGCGCGAGCTCTAGTGATTGGTCCTTGAATGTTCAGCGGAGGAGTGTCATTTGTATCCAAAGGAGTGATGTCCTCATCACCTTAGACGTTGGAGCACGGTCCTTAAATGTTCTGCATGTTCCTCTTCCGACTTGGAGTAGATCAGAATGTCGTCTATGAATACCACGACAAACTTGTCCAATTCTGGCATAAACACCGAGTTCATCGGATACATGAAGTGTGCCGGTGCATTGGTTGGACCAAAGGACATCACTAGATACTCATAAAGTCCATATCTCGGTAGAGAAGGCTGTCTTTGGTGTATCTTCTGCTCTAATCTTGATCTGATGATATCCGGAGCGAAGATCTATCTTGGAAAAGACTTTTGCTCCCATCAAGCTGATCAAACAGGATGTCAATCCGAGGAAGTGGATATTTGTTCTTGATGGTCACAGCATTCAAAGGACGGTAATCCACACACAACATCAACGTCTGATCTTTCTTCTTGACAAACAACGCGGGACACCCCCAAGCCGAGGAACCGGGGCGAATGTATCCCTTGTCCGAGTAATTCCTTCAGTTGTACTTTTAATTCTACGAGCTCACCGGGTGGCATCCGATACGGCCTTCTCGATATGGGTGCAGTCCCGGTTGAAGCTCTATCTTGAATTCGATCGCCCGATCTGGTGGCAACCCTGGTAAATCTTCTAGGAAGACATCTGGATACTCACGGACTATTGGTATCTCTTCCAAGCTTTTACCCGAATCTTGTGAACCATTGGCAAGAGAGTTTGTGGGACGATTAACTTCAAGTAATCTTGACCATGAATAGGAGAATTCAAATGAACAAGCACGAGCAGCTATGTCAAGAACCGCCTTGTGGAAATTCATCCATTTCATACCAAGAATTGCATCTAACCCTTGACCTTCCAGATCGATCAAGCAAGTAGGATAAACCTTGTTACCCAATTTTAATGGTGCATCTACCACGGCTTGATTCGCAAGTATTTTACCACCAGGTGTGGATATGAGATGTGGACAGGACAACCGACATGGCATGATCTGATGCTTTTGAACATAAGCTCTATCGATGAAATTGTGGGTAGCTCCAGAATCAAATAATATCATGGCAGGTTGATCCTCAATAGAGAACATACCAGCTAGAATCTGCTCACCCTCCGGTATTTCATCTACGAGTGGTGAAATTGACACGACCAACCTTCACCTTGTTGTTCTTAGGTGGATTCCTTTGCTACCTAAGACCTTGTTGTCGAGAGCGAGTGTGCATAAGTCGGCTTCATCCGATATGGACAATCTTGAGCTATATGGCCCGGACGACCACAACCGTAACATGGTGGTGGAGCATTCGGCCGCAGATCTTGAGATGAAGCCTGTGCATCTTGCTGATTTTGCTGTTGATAAGACGGATGGTACAGGAATGGTTGTTGTTGCTTGAGACGGCCGATAGCAGCAATTTGGATATGAAGGCACAGCCGATAGCATTGCCCTATCGAAGAAGTACACACTAGCCTCGTACTTGGGTGGGCTTCGCTTCTGTTTCAACCGCAGGCCTCTTCCGATTCTTCTCGACTTGATGCACACGAATGGCATCCTCAAGAATGATAGCATCGCTGACGAATTCATTAAAGGTAACAGCTCGGTTTAGAGCAATCCGAGACTATAACTTAGTGGTTAGTCCCTCCTTGAAACGAGCTATCTTCTTATCCTCGGTGTCCACGTTCTCGGGAGCATACCGTGCAAGACAGTTGAATCTTTTTGAATAAGCATAAACAGTCATGTCACCTTGCTTCAATGCTAGAAACTCCTTTCGCTTCGACTCATGATCCCTTCATATAAATGATGTTGCCGAAAGGCCTTGGTAAATTCAGCCCACGGGACCGGATGACCTGCCGGTAACATGGCCTTATAGTTCGCCCACCATGCCCCAGACAATTCCTTCTAATTGTTGGGCGGCAAAGAGAGTCTTCCGATAATCTGTGCATGGTAGGAGTTCCAATTTCGACTCGATAGTACGCAACCAATGCTCTGCTTCCATCGGGCCTCCTTCATCCGAGAAATTGGGCGGACAAGTGGCCATGGAATCGGAATATGTGACCCGAGCTGGTGGAGCATGCGGATCTTGACCACCGGCCTGTGGGGCCATATTCCGAACGAGCTATTGAAAAAGTTCCCGTTGCTCTTCGCAAGACTATAAGATAGTGGCAATTGCTTGTGCCGGTGTAGGTGGAGTAGGTACGGCTCTCGAGCATCTTGCGGAGAGCGCTCTGGATACCTTCCTCTTCGAGTTTGCGCCATTCTCGTTATAAAACTTAGTATTAGTGTCACCGATCCAAAAATATATTATAAGGGTACCAATGGTAGAATATATTAAATTCCCACAAATGGTGCATATAGAAGAGTTGTACTATCTCTTCGATCGCCTTTGTCATATGTAGCTGAAGATCTTGAATTCTTCAATCCATTGCCTCCATGTGAGGGTTCTTCCACTAGCATTCTCCTTTTCTTGGGCCATCCGTAGGAAACTAACTATGCACTACGATACTCGAGCTAATTCCAAAACCTCGTATTATAACACTCAAAATGTGATGATGCATGCACTACTCCGAATTAATCGACCGACCGAACACGAATAGTTAGTGACTACCTATGAAACTCTGAATTTCGAACCGTTAGAGAGCTAACGGTTCTAAGTCCTTAGATGGGCTCCGTACTCTATCGTACTCGGAAACGTGTCGGATTTTGAAAAACTAGCTAGTCAATGACATACTGTTGCCCCTGTATTGCTCCGATACCAGTCTGTGACATCCCCTTTCGGAACAACCAGGAATCGATACGGAGGGACACTCAACGAAGCGAGTTACAACAAGTACATTCATTCATACACGCCGAATATATACATCATGGTATAATACAACCAGGTTTTCGAAATACAAACAATTCCGTAGCGGATATTTATTACAACAAGAGAGTTTAAACTAGACGAATCTTGCAGTGAAAGTTAAATTATAGCAAGAGACCTTCTAGAACAACTAACGTGATGTACCGAGCACTGGCGTACACCACGGATCTTAGTGCTTCACTTCGATGGGGTGTGTTCCACTAGAGTGAAACTCTCTTAGGGACCTACTCGTCACCAAGGAAAACTACCGCACGAGTCAAGAGGGTATGACTCATGACCTGAAAAACATAACGAACAAAGCCCCGAGTATCTAATACTCAAGCAAGACCGACCCGTCAAAAGACGCTAAGGCCGACGCCTAATATGCTCGAGCTTTACTGGATGTGGGTTGGCTCGGCTTGCAGAAACAGCACTAATAGTTTATCCTTACTTTCAACTTTACCTTCAAAATTAACTTTATTAGGAACCAATGTTTGCAGCCTACATGTCACACCCGGTTTTAACGACCAAAACCGAATGCATCCGTATGCGTGCCCGGGAACAAGTTTTCACGCACACAGGACAAATAATGTGATAAAAGAACAATGTCTTTCATAAATCGAATACTTACAACGATATAGTCTCAAAGGACTAAATACAATATACGCTAGCGGAAGACTCCATAACACCACGAGGCAATCGACCGGGGTTTCGCACGCCTAGACCTTTCTCATCGGTGTTCTTCTCCATCTTCCGAGCAGCAGTAGTTGGTAGCAAAAAGAAAATAGCAAGAGTGAGTACATGTCGTACTCAGCAAGTGTGGGAATATATGACATGTAAGCTGAATGAAAGGAAGGCTGACACATGGTTTGCAATAGAAAGCACCTACACTAGTCAAGTTATTTTAAGCAACCTATTTACTAAGTGAATATGAACCAACAGAGCTACCCCACTGTCAACCACCGCAAGCTACCCTACTTGCAGTAAACAACACCTACAAGTTACCCCGCTTGTAGCAAATCACACTACAGGTTACCCCGCCTGTAGCCAACCACACTACGAGGTTACCCCGCCTGTAGCAACCTACGAGTTACTCCACCCGTCCATACCCTCTAGTTCTCGTGAGGATCCAGGCCGTTCGTGACCGTGAACACGGTTGTTATAACAGTTTTACACTCTGCAGAGGTGGCACAACTTTACCCACAAGTCGGTGATTCCATCACCCGTCGGTGACTAAAACCTCCATTTTACCAGACACACTTCCTTAGGTGTGAGGCCAAGAGATCACCGTAAGGTCTTTCAAAGGAGTTTTCAGCTTGCAAAACGCCCATGCTAAGGTTTCGCCGCCATCAAAGTGACGCATCACCCGGAGGCCCCCTCTTGCACCGTGGCTTCAAGTACTCGCCTTCCCTCGCCCGAATCCGGAAGACACCTTCTTCCTTCATCCTTCCTCGACGCCGACAAAACCGGGAAGTTACCTTGGTACTAAACCTTACCTATCCATTATCAGCCCTATGCTTTGTGCGGAAGTTCCGGGTTGCCGCTCCAAGAACCGGTCCTTATGATCCCAAACAGGTACCACCACACCCAACAGTGTGCACCGGCACCATCATCGACAATCCTCCTGTCGGGATCATCTAAGTTCCATGTTGCTAAAAAGCATTACCAGTTCTTGATCATTATGTTCAAGTGGATACTTAATCAATATTAGCATTTAGTTCAGTTGTAAACCCTATTGTGAGCATGCTAAGCAATGACGTACCCATACTATAACACTACACCCAAAACCAAGGCGATAAGGAAATAATATGGAACAGGATATGACACAATAGGATTCAAATTAAATGCAATGCACAAAAAGTAAATTCAGATAGTAAAGAAAGTAGGCACAATGTGAATCAAGGACACTTGCCTGTTTCCCTTTGCTGCTGCTCATGTCTTCAAGTCTTGCTCTTGAGTTCTTCGAAATGTACGTTCTTCTATTTAACGTCACACCGACACAAAACATGCAAGAAACAAGCATACAAGCAAACTAAGAAACAATACACCAAACAATACCTAACGACTATGAAAATAGTACTAATAAATAGTACTCGTCTCTACGATCTCGTGAGCGCAAGAATCACTAAAAATGAAGCTACGAACTAAAAGTTATAAGCATTTGAAGATCTAGGGTTTAAAATGCAAAATAGCTTTTACCGTATATATTCATGAAATAGAAAGACCTAAAAGATTATTTCATTTGTAAATAAAGATTGATGTACTAAATAGTTTATTTCGCATAATAAACAGGAAGGAATTTTATTTTCGATCCAAAATCATGTTTTACATTATTCTTTGAAAACAATAAAGATTAGGGTCCTAATTACAAGATAACCTATTACGGAAGATTAAATAAATATTTTAAGAAACAGAAGCAAATAAAGAATTAGTTAAGTTCATAGAATTAAATAATCTATTTTACAAAATAAAAAGAAAACAATTTATTCTATTGTGAAAACATCGATTTTATATTATTACAATAAAATAAGGAAAGATAGCGCTATTTTCGTTAAAAGGTAGGGCTCTTAACTAATCAACATTAACACGAAGAGATTTTATGCAAAGTTTAAAACAGTGGCGGACGGCCGGACCTCGCTCGATCTCGGGTTATGGTGTTCGGAAAACTCACCGCGTTTGCTATGAAAGAGAGGGGAGGATATGGCAGGCTCACCAAGGGTTCCGCACAACGCCGAGACGCCTTGAGGGCCCCGTACGGCAAGGAACGGTGGTGGCGAGGTAGCATCCATCTCATCGGAAAGGTGGCTGTGGCGTTGGGCTCACGTCCCTATCTTCGTGAGCTCCCGTCATCCTTCGGCAGCTCCAATCCACGAATTCTCGAGCTCGGCGACGCGGCTCCAATGGCTACGACAACGCGACATCGTCCGGACGAGTCCTGTGGTGGTGAACTTCCAACGGGGACGCAGTCTACGTCTACGGTTGGCCAGCGTTGGCGGAGGACGCGGCGTCCTTAGTCTTCACCTTCACGGCCGATATTCTCTTCGCCGGCCTGCAGCTCGTATCTGTTCTTCTCGACCCCGCGATCAGCTATCGGCTTATGGACAACTCGATCACGACTCGAGTTGAACGAGAATACTGTAGCTTAGGTAGGTTGATAGTGCTTACTTGCATAGATCTTCTAGTCCTACGCATGAGGGTGCTGATAAGGCGAGGCAGAATAATCTTGCTTGCCGCGATGGAAAGAGGGGAAGTAGATGAGGGTCACCAGCTCACCACCTCCAAGTTTCCATCGGTGAATACCTTCCAACACTTGCAAACCAAACTGTGCTTTGCCTGGCCCTAGCAGCAATGAAACCTAACAAGGATCAAGGGTAGCGGTAGCACGCACAAAGCAGACACGCAGCACGACAAAGCACTAGAACATGGCAAACTCTTTTCTCGGCATTTAATCAAACATCTGGCGGGTAATTAGCAACTCGTCGAAGGAGCAGTGGTAGAAGACACGGGAGGAAGCATGCGTGCTCACCACACAAGATTGGCAAGGTTACTCATCGAAGTGGCCACCTTTCAGGGAAAGCACGACTGGTTTCAGACCTGGCCGCAACTTTTGCACTTCATGGCACATCCAGTGGCATCCAAAGCGTTCCCAGGTCCCTGCTCATAATCCACATCTGGAACTCAGGCACGAGAGGCAGAAAACTATGGATACTAGCGAACGAAGGTTACATCTGGATGAAGCTCCCCAAAAAGGGATGTACGACGAAGATTTAGCCCTGTCCGGGCTTCAGGGTGTCCTCACGACGGCGGGCGGCGATGATTGTTGGCGGCTCTGACTGGTCGGCGCCGGGATGGTAGTCTAGTGGGGAAACGTTGATGGGGACAGGTTCGAAAGGGGCGGCGTGGTGTAGCAGTCCTCACCGACGAGCCTGCAGCGATCCAAAGGCTTCTTCGATCATTGGCGACGAGCTCGACGTGTAGGCAACAATGGTGGCGGCGGCGCACGGCACTAGGGTTGGGGAAAACGGGAAGCAGCGGCAAAAACAGGTGGTAGACACGATACGTTCCGTTTTATAATCACGAGGCCCAGGGATCCTGAGCGCGCACGCCAACGCGGTTGAATTGAACACGGCGGCGATTTGGCTCGATGGCGGCGAGGTCCCGTGCGTGCGACGCTGTCGATGCTTCCGTGAGCTGAGCCTGCAGGTGCGTGCGGCCTGGGTCGAGTTGGTTGAGAAAAAAAACAGAGAGAGAGAGGGAGATGCTGGGCTGCGGAGGGATTTAGGCCCAAGGACACGGACGGTCTTCCTTCTATTCTTTTTATTTCCCTTTTCCTAATCCAATTCTAACAGCGAATAAAAATGCAATTAAATTCTAATTCGGATTTTGAGGTATAATTTCCACACAATAAAGGCCTATCGCATAGAAGTGTTCCAAACAATAAATAACAACCATCTATACCAAAAATTAATTTTATAAAATAATAGGCTTTGTCTAAAAGGGTTTATAAATGGTCTTTTGAAACCAAAATTTTATCCAATAAAGATAAACATTTTAATTGTTTGAAATGCCTAGGGACCAAAACAAAATAAAATACTTTAAACAAAGATAAGTATTATTTCATAAATTCTTTTAAAAACCCCATGTGTTGATAAAAGAAACTATTTTTCATAAATCATTTTCTTAAAATAGATTACCTCCATAAATCAAAAGTATTTCTTAAATAAATGTTTCCATAGATGAAACTTTATTTATCTTTTAAAAACAACTCTTTGGTTCACATAAAATGACAACATACTCCTCTTTCTCTTGCAAAGGGAAAATACCTTGTATAAAATATTGTGTTCCAAAATAATATAAATTGATAAATCAAATATGTATGTTTCAATAAGTCATTTTCATAATTCAAAACAAATCATATGTTCTTTTGGGAAAATTCATTATTGAAACTTTAGAATCAAAATAATTGATTGAGTTTAAAAGATAATCTCTTCCTCTCAAATAAGAAAGAAAGAAAGATATATTTAAAATATTATCCTTTAGATAATATTTAAATATGCTTTAAAAAGTTTTTAAAATTTTGTGAATTTCGTGCATAACCCAGAACTTGAAATTCGGGGTGTTACAAGGCTACCCCTTAACAGAAATCTCGTCCCGAGATTCGGCGTGGCTAGCAAGAAATTTTTCGGTGGGAGATCTTTTGCTAACGCAATCTAGGGCTTCACACTCGATGGTACACGTCCGTCATGTCTCTTCCAACATCCAACGAGTCTTATATCCATAAGTCCTACTCCCATCATATATGACACCTTTCTTAAGATCCCATTCCGAAAGATTTGTGTTGATTGTTATCTTGTAATACACGTAGTCTTCAAAGAACTAAGACATTACCATTCCATACTCTCCAAAGTAAATATCACTTAATCGTACGGACTCATTGTCTTGATTACATTGTTCAAATGACTCAACAACCATAATACTCGAAAAAATTAAACAAACCGATGACCAAACACTATTGCCCTCTTGATCGAGAAATCCATTGATCCTCTAGATTTGCACCTCTTCATGGACGAGAATTCTTGACTTGTCTCTTGTTGCACGTGTTGTAACCTCTTGGACTAAGACGACAAATTTGTTGCGGGGATTGATGGCATCGTGTTGTGGTTGCTATCGATATTCCCTTTTGTTGGTCCTTGGGACACTCATTAACATAGTGTCCTTCCTCTTCGCAACGGTAACAAATCCCACGCTTCGGGACGACTTGAGCTTTATCGGATTCTTTAGGCTTCACACCGAGCCGAGGAGATTCGGGATGTATACCCGAGCTTGAGGGGCGATCATTTAGTGAACAACGGCTCATTGCTTGACTAAGCGTTTCGGTTTCCACCTGCCTCATAAACAACCAAGATCCAAGTTCGATGGAGTAAGTTTTCTCTTTGGACACTTATCAGCATAATGGCCGTATTGCTCACAACCGAAGCACATTATATCCTTCTTTGGGCAAGTCACAAAGTAATGACCACGTTTTCCACATAGTGAGCATTGACTTTCTCCAACTACGGGCCTTCGGAAATATCCATTGAAATTACCCTTTTGGGAACTCATCTACCTTGAGGTTTGATATGGCATCATAGGCTTACTCGGGGTGACTTGAAGAAAACATGGGCGACCGCGGCGTTTACAGCAATAGCAAGCTTCACGGACTGCGGAGTTCTTGTAGCGCCGATCCGAAGTTTCGGTACCGCTATCCGACTTGAGCTTCCTCTTCTTTCTTGACGTGCTCCCTTCGTCCATGGTTAATACCTCCGAAGTTGTCTCGTTGGTCGTTAGAAACAGGTCGTGACCTCTTCCTTGGGAAAATACCAATCCTGTTGTCCTTGCTTGAAGCTAGTGAAGGGGAGGATGAACTGTCCTAGATGTTGTTCTCCTCGGAATTAATGCTACCATCAACGGTTCCAATTCTGGGGTTCATCATCCGAGAAAGTCGATCCGATTGGGCATAAGAGGAGAGAATATAGAATGGGGTTCGAGAAAGGAACGAGGAATAACGAAACTAAATACCCATTAATGCAAAACAATTGATGTAATGACAAAGCTAAAAACTTTGCAACACACCTTCGGACAATCAAAGATCCAACTCAAAACAAGACACACCAGAAATCAAACACTTAACCTAAATTGCACATCGACTCGACGTTCTAATAAACGTTTAACCGCTAAAGGGCACTACTACTACTCATCTTGGTTTGGTATAACGTATGCTTGGGGAGCGCGACTTGCAATCTTCCGTGGAGGTGATTCAGGTGCCTCTTCTTCAAATTCTTCATCCGAGGACAACTCCAATTCTTCGGTAGACGACGCTTCAGCATGTGGTTAATCCTCATAGCCTCGGTGTACTTCTCATGCCAAAAGTCCACTTCTTCTGCATTTGCATCCAACTCTTTCGTGAGTACCTTGGCGAAAGCCACTTGCTTCTTAAGCTTCCAATTTCCTTGTTCCTCCACCGGGTCTACGTGGATGTAGGTGGATCCGCTTGCTCGTTGAGGGAAATGAGCATACTCCGTCTTTTCTAAATAAGCACGGGACCTTGAGCGAGTAACCGGGATGGCTTGGCGAGCAGCATCACGAATTCCAGCAAAGAAACTTCTCCTTAGGGCAATGACTTTGTGAGTCCTCTCAATCTCATGAGCTTCTTCAACAGGTTCTCGTGCATAGATGAGCACATGGACGTCCCAATGTGGCACCGATCCTTCAATGACTTCTCTAGCTCCAAAGTACTTTGGTTGCTTCACGTATCCTATTTCTTGCAGCATCTCCCAAAGCATGTTAGGAAGTCTCCCAGCACTTAGTCCATCACTCTCAAACTCACGAACCTCTTGATATGGCAGTGGAACTTCCATCATTTCTGGTTCCACTTCTTCCTCGCCATTGCTAGGGACGATCTCGGGAGCATGGCTGAAACTGCAGATTGCGATCGACGGTCTTGGCTCGTGCTAGCTATAAAATGTTTGGAACAAAAATAGTTTTAGCAAAATGAGACAAAAAGCAAGAAGTTGCTTAAGCAAAGAATGACACTAGAGGGAGAGAATCATAAGAAAGAATTTGTAGGAAAGAAGTGTAGAAATTTTCCAATATAGTTTCTATTTCAAAACAAAATACTCTTAGAGGCGACAATCCTTCCTAGGCTTGTGTCCTACGGTCGACAAGGCGTACGTCCTACGGTCGACAAGGCTCCGATACCACTTTGTCACACCCGGTTTTAACGACCAAAACCGAATGCATCCGTATGCGTGCCCGGGAACAAGTTTTCACGCACTCAGGACAAATAATGTGATAAAAGAACAATGTCTTTAATAAATCGAATACTTACAACGATATAGTCTCAAAGGACTAAATACAATATACGCTAGCGGAAGACTCCATAACACCACGGGCAATCGACCAGGGGTTTCGCACGCCTAGACCTTTCTCATCGGTGGTCTTCTCCATCTTCCGAGCAGCAGTAGTTGGTAGCAAAAAGGAAATAGCAAGAGTGAGTACATGTCGTACTCAGCAAGTGTGGGAATATATGACATGTAAGCTGAATGAAAGGAAGGCTGACACATGGTTTGCAATAGAAAGCACCTACACTAGTCAAGTTATTTTAAGCAACCTATTTACTAAGTGAATATGAACCAACGAGGCTACCCCACCTGTCAACCACCGCAAGCTACCCTACTTGCAGTAAACAACACCTACAAGTTACCCCGCTTGTAGCCAACCACACTACGAGGTTACCCCGCCTGTAGCCAACCACACTACAGGTTACCCCGCCTGTAGCAACCTACGAGTTACTCCACCCGTCCATACCCTCTAGTTCTCGTGAGGATCCAGGCCGTTCGTGACCGTGAACACGGTTGTTATAACAGTTTTACACTCTGCAGAGGTGGCACAACTTTACCCACAAGTCGGTGATTCCATCACCCGTCGGTGACTAAAACCTCCATTTTACCAGCACACTTCCTTAGGTGTGAGGCCAAGAGATCACCGCAAGGCCTTTCAAAGGACTTTCCAGCTTGCAAAACGCCCATGCTAAGGTTTCGCCGCCATCAAAGTGACGCATCACCCGGAGGCCCCCTCTTGCACCGTGGCTTCAAGTACTCTGCCTTCCCTCGCCCGAATCCAGAAGACACCTTCTTCCTTCATCCTTCCTCGACGCCCGCAAAGCCGGGAAGTTACCTTGGTACTAAACCTTACCTACCCATTATCAGCCCTGTGCTTTGTGCGGAAGTTCTGGGTTGCCGCTCCAAGAACCGGTCCTTATGATCCCAAACAGGTACCACCACACCCAACGGTGTGCACCGGCACCATCATCGACAATCCTCCTGTCGGGATCACCTAAGTTCCATGTTGCTAAAAAGCATTACCAGTTCTTGATCATTATGTTCAAGTGGATACTTAATCAATATTAGCATTTAGTTCAGTTGTAAACCCCATTGTGAGCATGCTAAGCAATGACGTACCCATACTATAACACTACACCCAAAACCAAGGCGACAAGGAAATAATATGGAACAGGATTTGACACAATAGGATTCAAATTAAATGCAATGCACAAAAAGTAAATTCAGATAGTAAAGAAAGTAGGCACAATGTGTATCAAGGACACTTGCCTGTTTCCCTTTGCTGCTGCTCATGTCTTCAAGTCTTGCTCTTGAGTTCTTCGAAATGTACGTTCTTCTATTTAACGTCACACCGACACAAAACATGCAAGAAACAAGCATACAAGCAAACTAAGAAACAATACACCAAACAATACCTAACGACTATGAAAACAGTCCTAATAAATAGTACTCGTCTCTACGATCTCGTGAGCGCAAGAATCACTAAAAATGAAGCTACGAACTAAAAGTTATAAGCATTTGAAGATCTAGGGTTTAAAATGCAAAATAGCTTTTACCGTATATATTCATGAAATAGAAAGACCTAAAAGATTATTTCATTTGTAAATAAAGATTGATGTACTAAATAGTTTATTTCGCATAATAAACAGGAAGGAATTTTATTTTCGATCCAAAATCATGTTTTACATTATTCTTTGAAAACAATAAAGATTAGGGTCCTAATTACAAGATAACCTATTACGGAAGATTAAATAAATATTTTAAGAAACAGAAGCAAATAAAGAATTAGTTAAGTTCATAGAATTAAATAATCTATTTTACAAAATAAAAAGAAAACAATTTATTCTATTGTGAAAACATCGATTTTATATTATTACAATAAAATAAGGAAAGATAGCGCTATTTTCGTTAAAAGGTAGGGCTCTTAACTAATCAACATTAACACGAAGAGATTTTATGCAAAGTTTAAAACAGTGGCGGACGGCCGGACCTCGCTCGATCTCGGGTTATGGTGTTCGGAAAACTCACCGCGTTTACTATGAAAGAGAGGGGAGGATATGGCGAGGCTCACCAAGGGTTCCGCACAACGCCGAGACGCCTTGAGGGCCCCGTACGGCAAGGAACGGTGGTGGCGAGGTAGCATCCATCTCATCGGAAAGGTGGCTGTGGCGTTGGGCTCACGTCCCTATCTTCGTGAGCTCCCGTCATCCTTCGGCAGCTCCAATCCACGAATTCTCGAGCTCGGCGACGCGGCTCCAATGGCTACGACAACGCGACATCGTCCGGGACAGAGTCCTGTGGTGGTGAACTTCCAACGGGGACGCAGTCTACGTCTACGGTTGGCCAGCGTTGGCGGAGGACGCGGCGTCCTTAGTCTTCACCTTCACGGCCGATATTCTCTTCGCCAGCCTGCAGCTCGTATCTGTTCTTCTCGACCCCGCGATCAGCTATCGGCTTATGGACAACTCGGTCACGACTCGAGTTGAACGAGAATACTGTAGCTTAGGTAGGTTGATAGTGCTTACTTGCATAGATCTTCTAGTCCTACGCATGAGGGTGCTGATAAGGCGAGGCAGAATAATCTTGCTTGCCGCGATGGAAAGAGGGGAAGTAGATGAGGGTCACCAGCTCACCACCTCCAAGTTTCCATCGGTGAATACCTTCCAACACTTGCAAACCAAACTGTGCTTTGCCTGGCCCTAGCAGCAATGAAACCTAACAAGGATCAAGGGTAGCGGTAGCACGCACAAAGCAGACACGCAGCACGACAAAGCACTAGAACATGGCAAACTCTTTTCTCGGCATTTAATCAAACATCTGGCGGGTAATTAGCAACTCGTCGAAGGAGCAGTGGTAGAAGACACGGGAGGAAGCATGCGTGCTCACCACACAAGATTGGCAAGGTTACTCATCGAAGTGGCCACCTTTCAGGGAAAGCACGACTGGTTTCAGACCTGGCCGCAACTTTTGCACTTCATGGCACATCCAGTGGCATCCAAAGCGTTCCCAGGTCCCTGCTCATAATCCACATCTGGAACTCAGGCACGAGAGGCAGAAAACTATGGATACTAGCGAACGAAGGTTACATCTGGATGAAGCTCCCCAAAAAGGGATGTACGACGAAGATTTAGCCCTGTCCGGGCTTCAGGGTGTCCTCACGACGGCGGGCGGCGATGATTGTTGGCGGCTCTGACTGGTCGGCGCCGGGATGGTAGTCTAGTGGGGAAACGTTGATGGGGACAGGTTCGAAAGGGGCGGCGTGGTGTAGCAGTCCTCACCGACGAGCCTGCAGCGATCCAACGGCTTCTTCGATCATTGGCGACGAGCTCGACGTGTAGGCAACAATGGTGGCGGCGGCGCACGGCACTAGGGTTGGGGAAAACGGGAAGCAGCGGCAAAAACAGGTGGTAGACACGATACGTTCCGTTTTATAATCACGAGGCCCAGGGATCCTGAGCGCGCACGCCAACGCGGTTGAATTGAACACGGCGGCGATTTGGCTCGATGGCGGCGAGGTCCCGTGCGTGCGACGCTGTCGATGCTTCCGTGAGCTGAGCCTGCAGGTGCGTGCGGCCTGGGTCGAGTTGGTTGAGAAAAAAACAGAGAGAGAGAGGGAGATGCTGGGCTGCGGAGGGATTTAGGCCCAAGGACACGGACGGTCTTCCTTCTATTCTTTTTATTTCCCTTTTCCTAATCCAATTCTAACAGCGAATAAAAATGCAATTAAATTCTAATTCGGATTTTGAGGTATAATTTCCACACAATAAAGGCCTATCGCATAGAAGTGTTCCAAACAATAAATAACAACCATCTATACCAAAAATTAATTTTATAAAATAATAGGCTTTGTCTAAAAGGGTTTATAAATGGTCTTTTGAAACCAAAATTTTATCCAATAAAGATAAACATTTTAATTGTTTGAAATGCCTAGGGACCAAAACAAAATAAAATACTTTAAACAAAGATAAGTATTATTTCATAAATTCTTTTAAAAACCCCATGTGTTGATAAAAGAAACTATTTTTCATAAATCATTTTCTTAAAATAGATTACCTCCATAAATCAAAAGTATTTCTTAAATAAATGTTTCCATAGATGAAACTTTATTTATCTTTTAAAAACAACTCTTTGGTTCACATAAAATGACAACATACTCCTCTTTCTCTTGCAAAGGGAAAATACCTTGTATAAAATATTGTGTTCCAAAATAATATAAATTGATAAATCAAATATGTATGTTTCAATAAGTCATTTTCATAATTCAAAACAAATCATATGTTCTTTTGGGAAAATTCATTATTGAAACTTTAGAATCAAAATAATT
The DNA here is from genome assembly GCA_031894775.1 of Chloris gayana. Classification (NCBI taxonomy): domain Eukaryota; kingdom Viridiplantae; phylum Streptophyta; class Magnoliopsida; order Poales; family Poaceae; genus Chloris; species Chloris gayana. The sequence goes on along the minus strand of JAUNZO010000248.1, from coordinate 128,119 downwards.
GATTGAGTTTAAAAGATAATCTCTTCCTCTCAAATAAGAAAGAAAGAAAGATATATTTAAAATATTATCCTTTAGATAATATTTAAATATGCTTTAAAAAGTTTTTAAAATTTTGTGAATTTCGTGCATAACCCAGAACTTGAAATTCCGGGGTGTTACAAGGCTACCCCTTAACAGAAATCTCGTCCCGAGATTCGGCGTAGCTAGCAAGAAATTTTTCGGTGGGAGATCTTTTGCTAACGCAATCTCTTCCTCTCTCTTTTTTGCTTCAATTTGGAGTTGAATTTGACAAAAACAATGTCTTTCATCCTGTCATGGGCAAGCTTGTTGCGTCTCTTTGTGTCGATCTGCAGGGAATAATCTCCATTTAGATTAGACGAACAAATGTAATCCAAAATACAGCAAGAAAAACAAGCAAGAAAATTATACAAATTATGAAGTGATCAAGTGGCAGCATGCAAGGTTTCTTACTTGCTCAAATGCACTCCAGTTTCTCTCACAAGCTGACGAGCTGCATGTCAAAAATAATATCCTTGCAGCGAATTTCCTGAGATTTGGTGATGAAGTTCCATGGTTCAACCACCATTTAGCTACAATTGTGAAAAGAATAGTCTATTTACTCAATAACTGCCGAGCATGCAATCTAGCTTCAAAAATCAAAATAATTAAAAATGATAAAAACAAGGCTATAGGAAAAAAGAATACCCGGATCCATGTTTTTGTTTTTATATTGTCGTTTGGCAATGTCCTTTCCAAATGATCCAATCCCATCCCGATATTGCTCGAGCTCAAGAATGATCTGGTCTTGAGTATCTACATTGTCAATCATCTTGGTAATACAAGTAATTACATCTTCTCTAAATGATCCATCCATCTCAATGTCCAATTTGTTGGGATAGTAATAATATGGGTTCAAGTAGTAACCAGCCCTATGCAATGGTGTCTTCAGTTTGTTGTCCCATCTCTTGTCAATTATGTTAAAGACTTGTTGAAATAGACTGCTATCATTGCCAAACCTCCCAGATATGTCGTTTTTTGCTTCCATGAGGAAACCATATAAGAAACCCATTTCTGGTACATCACTATCCATCCTCCTCAGTACAAAAGCCAAAGGCTCGAAGAAATTAACAGCAGTTTCCACTCCCTTCCAAAAAGAGTCGGAGCGCACAATTTTATTGGCTGCCTTCCCCTTTACCTTGTCCAAATATCCCATTTCATTTAGTTCATCTGACCTAAAGAATCTTGTCAATTGTTTCTTGTTTTCCAGTGAGGCTCTTCAAGTTCAAATAAGAAGTTGCAAACCTAGTAATGCCACTCCGACCAAATCTTTTCCTAGGAATTTCCTCATCAAATGCAACACCCTTGTATGAGCATAAAGAAACACTCGTCATAGACTTTGCTTTGGCTATAGTTTGATCAACTAATGGAAGCTTCCCAATGTCCTCTAACATGAGATCAATCATGTGAGCTGCGCAACCATTCCAAAATATGGAGGGACGTTTGGCTTTCAAAAGAGATGTTGCTTGCTTCATTCACTCTTGCATTGTCAGTCACCACCTGTACAACATTTTTCTCCCCTATGTCTTCTATACACCTATCAACAAGTTCAAAGATGTATTTGCCACCTTCTTCACAGCTGAACAGTCCACGGAATCAAGAAAACACACACCATATGCACTCGTGAACAACCAAATTCATGACACCCCTACCCCTTTTGTCTGTCCAAGCATCTGTCATAACGAGTACATCCATGGAGTTCCCAAGATTCCTTATGTGATTTGAATCCATCCAACACCTTCTTCTTTCTCTTCTGCAAAAATGGATTACTCATCTCATAAGGATCGGGCCCTCTCAAGTTTCTACCAAAGTCTCCAATTGCCTCTAGCATGAGGGGAAAGCTCGGAAGTGTGACTGAATTATGTGCAATACCTGCTTCATAAAAAAATTGGCAGATGTACTCACATGCTCGATCTCTCTTCTCTTCTCTTTTCTCAGTTGATAGCTTACATTGGACCTTCTCTGCAAGACCTTTTCCTTTCCTTGCACTAATAACCTCTTCTGGTGTTTGTTTGCAGAATTTGTCCATAGGACCACTTGACGTGCCATAACTTCTCACTTGAATTCAGCACTACGACAGCATTGCCACCATCATCACTTGCTTCTCCCTCCGAGTGGCTCAAGTCAACAGCAACTCTATCATCCTCTACTGCCGCAACTCTATTTTTCTTGGCTTCGGTCTTCTTCGTCGACAATTTAATCATCTCTGCGTGAACGTCGGCAGGAACTTTTTGCACTTAGCCACATTGCTCTTTGGCACTTTACCAAGGTGATACTTGATTCGAGTAATACCACCGGTGTAAGTATTGGAGCAATAGTTGCACTTCAACGAATTTTTCTTGGCTTTATTTGGCATTGTGCGGTGCTTCCATGCTTGGGTCTTGTAAATTTACCACTTCATCTTTTTCTGTTGATTTTGATCCTGTGCTAGACAAGCGTACAAATATGATTTGAGAATCTAAATTCTAAATTACTCTAATCCTGAATCTCCTAACGCTATTTCATTAGTATATGGTCCGTATGTAAATGTGATACTTACGTCAAGCCTATTGCACTAGTAACATATTCTGAAATTGATAAAATAATCAACAAATGGAACTCGACAAGCCTATTGCACTAGTATAGTATAGATTCCTTGCCTTGTTCACTTGGCTGATCGTGCTCTAAGCGGGCTAAAGCCCATGATGTGATAGATTCCTATTTTAACTACGATGTGACTAAGAGAACAAGCGGTACTCAATACTGCGAGGAACAGCGATTCGAATCGATTTCACCAGTGGGAAAACCCGACTACACGACATATACGCACCGCATTGGTCGTATATGACAACCTTTCCCACTAACTCCTGACGGAGGTCGGTCCGTTTCCAACTCCCCGGGAATATGGAGACCCCACGTGATACCCCTCCTCGTCGACGTTAACCGTGAGCGACCACCAATCCCCTCCCAGGGAGACCTTGTCTCAAAATAAACAAACACCACCAACAAAGAAAGTTGGCTACGTCGAACCGCTGGGGAGTTAGGGTACATCGGCTTACTAGGCCCATAAACACCAGCATGTAGCTCGGTATGTTCAATACTTGCTCAGCACGACCAACAACGGAACGGTCCTTGATCGACACGGACAGGGCTACCACCTTGCAAGACCTGGTCCTTGCCCTTTCCCCTATGGGACCCGTCCGGTCTCAATTTCATCAACATCCTCTTTAGCTTAACAACAACAACAACAAACACTTAAAGCCTTCATGCTTTAAGATCACCCGACAACTACCGTTGCGACTATGAATTAAGGATAGCATCTTACCGAATTACTCGTACCGAGTATATCACGAATAAAGGAATCTTAACTCATGTATCTAGGGTGTCAATCAATCTCTATCACTTAGTGCACAAACATAACCTAGCTACTGTGATAAAAGTAAAAGACTTTAAAACATAGGTAGGATGCACAGGGCTTGCATTTAAGCTGGAGCGTAGTTAGGTTCGCTCGGTGCAACGTTAGCGTTAATGATCTCTCCTTCTTGATTCACCCTAGTGGCTTGTCGGACGACTTCACGATCCGGGTCTTCGATGTAGCCGACTTCCACGATCACCTCTTCACGATCGTTGACTTGCTCGTCGGACCACGTCGGGCTCTACGATGATTAACGATGTCGCAACTTAGTAACATGCATGAATGTGCTTATGCGAGATATGACATGCAATGAAGTAATCGACACGTTCGCTAATTTAATGACTAACATCTACGATGAAAGATATGCGATGACATAAAATGATGAAATACAATTACATGAAATGATGATGTTTATGCTTAATTTTGGAAAATAAATTTAACAAAAACTTTCGTCTACAGTATCTCTATGATTTAAAGAAATTTATTTATGAAAATCAATTATTAATTTGCATAAAATAATGAATTATTCTACACAAAATAAAGCAAAAATAATAAAACTACAAAAGCATAAACTCAAAATAGGCATTTTAATACATCATTAAATCGAGAATAATTTTATGAGCTCAACGAACTTGGTTTGGTATTTTTTGATTTGTTTTGGAATTTTCTAGGAATTTTTTAATAATGAAAACACCTCCGTGGCCACACAGGGGACCACGAAGTGGGACACACAAGATCCCACGTAGCCACATGGGATGCGGGGCGTGTGGCCCGCCGTGCGACTCGAGCCATGGCAACGGCGGCCGGGAGCGGTGGCGCGGTGGCCGGAGTTGGCCCAACGGCGTCTAAACTCGACGGAAAATATGTTACATGCTCGGCTCGACGAGGGGAATAGAACGGTGGTGTTGGCTTCGCCGGAATCCGGCCGTAGGCACACCGGTGGCGAGAGGCGGCTCGAGCGGGGCTTCGGCGGCGTCTAAAGCTCACGGTGCTCAACTAAATGACGAACGGATTGCTACTGGAGCTTCGGAGGGACATGGTAAAGACCGGCATCGTGTTTGTGGAAGTCATGGGTGGCCGAAAGCGGGTGCGCACCACGGAGGCGAGGCGGCGGCGCCGGAGCCGAGGAAGAACAGGCGAATCCGGTCGGACTCGGGCATAAGACCGAGGGATGAGCTTCCGGGGAGGAGCGGAGGAACGTTGCGCAGCTCTAGGATGAGGAATCATGAGAAAGGACGCACCGGAGACGCGAGATTGGGCGGAATTGCCGCGGCCGACGGTGGTGAAGGCTCGAGAAGAAGAAGGCCTTGATCTCGGGCTTCAATGAGGCGCCGTGCAAGCTGGTTGCACTGGTAGGTGCGGTGGGGGTGGGCGGATTGCTTCGGGGTGGTGGCTCGGCGCGGGCGACCGGACGCGGCTCGACGGCGTGGAGCACGGAGATGCGACGGTGGTGATGATGGCTTGAGCCAACGAGGGAGAGAGAGAGAGAGAGAGAGAGAGAGAGAGAGAGAGAGAGAGAGAGAGAGAGAGAGAGAGAGAGAGAGAGAGAGAGAGAACTCATGGGCTTTATCCGGTTTGGGAGCGAGGCAAGCAAGCAAGCTGCGTGGCTGCGAGCTGCTTCATGGCGTGTGCTTTGGTGAGGCGCGCGGCCGGAGCTGGCCTCGGTCCTGGTGGCGGGCGGTGCTAGGAGAGAGGAAGGAAGGCTGGCCTGGTTTGGCCAATTTGCAAAAGGACCCTCCCGCTTCGATTTAATTGAAAAAGGCATTTCCGAGTGCTCGAGAAAAATCCAAAAAAAATAAAAATAAAAATAAAAATTCAAGGTTGCTCAAAATCAAATTTTAACACTTTTTGTTTTGGGTGAAAGTCCAAATTTGGAAGGGATTTTGGGATAAAAATTCAAGTTTAAATCAAAACTAGAACCTTAATTAAATTTTTTAGGGCTTTAACAAAGGAAATCATTTTTAGCGAAACTCCATAAATCTTGAGGTTTATGTTTGACCAGGAGAAATTGTCAAACACATTAATTTATTTCATTTGCACTCTTTTTAAAAGAAGCAAATCAAATTAATTTAAAACAACATTTCATGCACAGTTTTACATAAAATTTGAATGGCTTTCAACACAAACATTGATGATATGAGGCTATGACATGAAATGCACATTTATCTTTATTAGGGTTGCTACAATTGTCTTCTTGTGTATTGTAGTAATGAATACCGACGATATGGACATTGTTTGTACACTGCAGATATCTTGTCATTCTAGTTGATGTTTGTACAACTGCGAGTATCTCGGCACTAATACTACCGGGTCACTTATGAGCGTGGAATTCTATGGTGCAACACACAAAACGCACAAGAACACATGATTTTAGATAGGTTCAGGTCTCTCGAAGGAGAGTAATACCCTACGTCCTGTGTGTTATGTATTGCCTTTAGCAGATTGCTAATTGCAAGTTGTCCGAGAGTTTTCGGGTGGTCCCTGCACCGCCTTGTATATCCGAGGGAGCTAGGGTTACATGCGAGTCCTAGTCGATTACATGGATTACATATCTAGAAGCTTCTATCTCTAAGCTTTCCTTATTTATTTAGAGTCATAACATACTACAAATTGCTTCATTACTTGTTGCTCAAGTCATCATACGTCGGTCTTGACGCCCGTCTTATTTCCATACCGATATATAGAATCTTCTGTTATTCCATACTGGTCGGGGACCACTCGTGGACCCTCTCCACCGAGTCTTATCTTCATTGATTTGTAACCGTATCTATAATTATCCATTCTTTTATCATCTGTATACCCGTAAGGTAAGTATACGACAACGACCACCGCGTAATTTTTGATTTGACCTTGAATAAGACCGACCGAGTCTTACGCATGTTGGTCCGATTCCATGGTAAAATTAAAAAGAACTCCAATCTTTTGTTCAGGATGACTTCAAAAAAGCAAAAAAAAAAAAAAAATTGGTATTTTTCCTTCCATACCACCTAATTAGGTATGCAAAATTTCTCAGTATACTTCCTGCGATTTTCACAAACCGCTCTTAAAAATGAGGTGCACCCAATTGGGTATAGCCCCCGACTCTTGTATCATTTGAACTCCTTTTGAATAATGCAAGAGTCCACCTGGATGATTCTTTATTTTTTCCTTCAATATTCAATCTCTTCGAACGCTTCCGTCAATTTCTATTATTTCCTGCTTCCTGCGATCTCTACAAACCCCTCTTGAACACGGTGCACCGTTCAGGTGCACCTAATTAGCTATAGCCCCCGACTCTTGTATCATTTGAATATTACAAATAATTAAAGAGTCTTTCTTGAGAGACTATGCTATATTATTTTCCATGAAATCACATTCCTCTCAAGCAATCTCTGCCAAGAACATAATTTCGGACCGGTCATGCCGGTCATAACTTCATATCTCCTGGAGATTGACACCAAGTTAACATAATAGACCGCATAAATCAGTCTGAATTCATAATCTGCTTAGTTACATTTAACTACAAACCAAAATCCTGGTTGATCGGACCAGTTTTTTCCCATTTTCTCACATCGACTCGAGTCTCCAAGGCCTATAATCAGCCGGATGATTAACACCCGAGCCTAAGGCGTCCATTCTCAAAATTAAGTTAGGCAAGACCTAATTGTCTTCGATCTAACTCTTCCATACCTCCAAATGACTAAATTTGGGACTAACATTATTCCGAGCATCTGAAAATTGCATATTCCGGACCACTTTTTATTCGAAAAAAAGCCCCGTGATTATACTAATCATGTCGACTTATTCCTTACGACCGTTAGAGTCATAATTACATAACCAAGCCTTTAATGAATATAAGTCATTGATGCCAAGTTTATTGGGCTATAAAAACGCCCCAATAACTTTCCGACTCCGAGCCCAGCTCGGGTACCTATAAAAGATACAAAGGGTCGAGCTAGGTCAAACCCATTCTCGAAACTCCATACGCGCCCACAACGTCTCCTTGTTCTTCGGACATCGTGATCGTAATTCTCGTGCTCTTCCCTTCCCAAATAAACCAATCTCCAATTGTCCTTTTTTTATCTCCAGGATGGGCAAGAAGAAATCTTCCGCCACTCCGTCCTCCTCATCCGGCATTTCTCGTGTCCGGCTTTCTTTTGGCGCTCAAGAATTGAGTGATAGCAAGATCACTTGAATCAACCCTTAATAAAATGGTTCGTGATGGGATTCTTCCGCCCCAACCCATCCTCAACCTGGATTGCCCCCACTGCCGGTCAAGTCCCACGGGGAATAGACGACTCGTAACATACTGGTACTAAAATCCTTCTTCCTTCGTAGTCTCGACCTTCCTTATTGTTCCTTCTTTAGAGCTTGCTCTTTTATTACGGATGGGAGTTAGTAAACCGAAACCCCAATTCCATTCTCCAAATAGCCTTCTTTATTCATCTTTGCGAAGCTTTCCTAGGGATTCGCTCTCATTTCAAACTCTTCTAGTACATTTTCCAAATCCGCCGACTTCTATATTCCACCAACCGATATGCAATGGGAGGAGTGGGGATACAATGTTGTGGTGTCGAAGAGTACTTTTCTCTGTCTCTTAACAAGAGCTTAGTCAACTGGAAGAACGAGTGGTTCGTCCGTGATAATCCCCAACCCGTTCTTCCCCCTTTTAGAGCCGGTGTTGCTAAGGAACTTCCCTTATGGAACTCAAAAGACATCGGGGAAGACCTCTAATAGGATGAAGAAGTAATCGTCGTGCTGGCTATGATCAAGTATCTAAAGGAAGTCGGGCGTCACGGTCGAGACCGTTCTTTTGAGCTTCATCGTCCGAGGGGTTCAACCACTTAAGAGGCGAGGCTTCACCCCGATGGTCCTTCAATGAAAGTAGCGTCGATCCAAGCGACGGAACAGCCCTTCCCGATCCGGAGTGCTTGAATAAACTATTGAAGAAAATGCTTCGAGACTAGGTTTGATGAGGCAGGGTGCCGGAGGGTAGGCTTGGCATTCAGCTCATCTAATCCTCGTGATCCTGTAAGTATTCCTTTTCTCACTTAATGCCGGTATTTCAACACCGCTTTTTCCTTACTCATGTATCTTTACCGAATGCAGAAGTTGGACAACAACGAAGTCATCCTCCTCTTCCAACAAACGATCCTTGGGGAGATGATTACGAAGTAAATGCCGCTCCCGTTCTCGCACTGAACCGGTCTACCACCCCCACTCTTACTCAAGGGACTTCGGATCGGTTCTGTTCTTCCTCGACCAGGCCAGCTCCGAAGATTTCAAGGTGCTGGGAAGGCTGTCCAAGCCCTCGAGCACAAGAAGACGCACATCGGCGTTAAGCGTTGATAAGTCCGCAGCAATCCCCGCTTCCGTGCCGGGAGATACCCGTACGGAAGCACGAAGCTTGAAGAGCGGCGCAAGGAACAAGAAGTCGTCGAAAGAGAACGCCAAGCCACCGTAGCTGCGTTTGAGGCAGCTGTCCCTCGGGGGGGGGTCCTAAAGAGACCCTCCATTAACCGATTCTCTCGCCAATATCCCCAAAAGGTCTCGGTATGCTGCCCGGACCGGTACTTCGAGGGACGTTACGGGAGGGTCCATTCCCACACCGCAAGTCCCGCCAGCAGCAAAAAGGAGCGTGGAAGGTTCAAGCGGGGATACTAAGGGTCTCCCTGGGAAGAAGGGCAAAACGTCCTTCGGCTTCAAGAAAGCAACCTCATAAGTTTCCGTAACCGAGTCTGTTTTGATGTTTGCATGATCTAGAATCATCTGCTGCATTATGTCGATCTGTCAACCCTTCTTTTCTGCAGGATCCATTCTAATGTTCAAGCTAGCATTGCAAGGTTATTGAGAAATAAGCCCCATATTCCTTCTACTAACCCCGCAACGGTTAGCAGCGCAACATCAGCCCCCACTCCTACGGCGTCAAGTACCGCGAGATACCTCCGAAGCCGGGAGTGCAACAATCGCAAAGGACCTCCCTGCTGCCTCCACCGAAGAATAATTGACCAAGGTTGCCGAAGAGCGGGTTGTCACTAAAGCCGATGTCGGTGACACGGTTACAAGTGACTTCCCGCCTCGAGCCACCTTATTCCGGACCGCTCCGGAGTTCCCATTGAGGTTGGTCCGGACCGAAGAAATACCTCGCCGAGCAAGAACTACTCGTAAGGCTCCGGATGCACCAAGGATCGCCAAGATGGTGGTTGGTGACGTGGAGATCGATAGCTCGAGCGGAGCCGAGAAATTCACGGCAACAGCCCGGTGGGACTCCCTTCAAGAAGAGGAAGCCTTGAAGAACTTTTCCGAATCTGGTCGGGTATGTCGATAATAGGCTAACTAAAGATCCCAAGACCGGTGATATCGATGATTCCAGCGGGCCTGCCTAGTAGATGTTATCCTAGGACCGGTCTTATGCATGCTAGACAAAGATCTTTATCATAGTGCTTTGTAATATAATTATGATGAGTCTTCGGTTTCCTTTATCTTTTTTATACTAGTCAATCAAAGTTTACCATTTTAAACCCTGCTAGTCAAATTCTACACCCAAGCAATGACGGTTATTTCAACTTAAACCAGCTATGACTAAATACCGGCTCTAATCAACATAGATCATAACTCATAGCGGTAGTTTACTTTAACAAAATCATGTCGTATAGAAAAAACAACCGAGTCTTAAGGATTAAGATTACATAATATCATAGAACGCTCTTTTAAGATAGCAGCCTCGTGACTCAAGATGTTAAAGATATGGTTTTGAAAGTGCATCTAGGCCTCCAATTATGGTTTTGAGTGATTGACGTCAATACAATTGAAAGGGACTAATATTTCAAATGAGCTTGTGTGCGGTGCTTATCCAAAATACAATTGAGAGCAAAGAAACACAAAAAGGAAGTGGCCATATTCGCTCATACGTGCAAGATTTGAAAAATGGTCCACTTATGCTCAAGATCAAGTTGTGAAGCCTTTTATTTATGTCTTGAGTATAGGAAACACCGTACTATCAAGAGGGACACACAAGTGTGAGGTGTGAAAAATGAAAGTGCTCAAAACTCCTTCCAAACACAAAATAACATATGGAGTCGGACATATCCGACTCACTCGGATTTTGGACTCGGACTCCGGAGAGCTGGCCAAAGAAAATACCCGTAGAGTCGGATATATCCGACTCGGTCGGACAAAGAGTCGGACTCCGAACGCTCGCCAACTTTCTCGAAACCCTAGGAGTCGGATCTGTCCGACTAAGTCGGACAATGTCCGACTCCCCAATACACTCGGACTTATCCGACCCCTGTCGGATTTATGACTCGGACTCCGAGCCAAAACATCTTTTCGAAACCCTAGGAGTCGGACTCTGTCCGACTCACTCGGACTTTGTCCGAGTCGGATCTAGCCCAACGGCTCTTTTGAGTGCCCCGACTATAAAAGAGGACCTCGTCCACTTTTGGCCGGTTGGCACTTTCCCCACTCTCAAAAATACTACTAAATTCACTCAAGCACTCCTCTTCTTCAAGTTTGATTCCCCACTCCAATCCTTGGTGGATTTGTGAGAAGATTGAGGAGAAATTCGTTGAGCTTCATAATCATCTTAAGAGCACTTGATTCTTTCTCATCGCCGGTACTTGTTGTGTTTGTTACTCTTGGGGATTCATCCCCTAGACGGTTAGGCGTTACCCGGCGAGCTCCCAAGCTTGTGGTTGAGACTCGGGTCGTTTGTATTGCCCCTCCCTTCGTGGAGATTTGTTTTAGTGGATTTTAAGCCGGCCTTTGTGGCGGCTTGAAGAGGTTTAGGGTTGAGAGCAACCCGGTCCTTGGTGGACTCCTCAACGGAGACGTAGGCTTCTTGGTGGAGCTGAACTTCGGTGAAAAATCGTGTCTCCCCTTGTCTTCCCTTTAATTATTGCAAATTGGTGTGCTATAGCTCTAGGGTGTTCTTGCTTAAATTCTTAGATTTTCTTGCATAGGTGGCTTGCTTGTTTGTCTCCTTGTTGTCCTAGCCTTCTTGTGTTACTTGCTGCTTGCTTGTTGTCTAAATTCCGCGGATTTGTCCATCTTGGCTCCCGATCCCCTTTCCACACGAGGGAGTCGGATTTGTCCTACTCTAGTCGGATATTTGTCCATAGTTGGACTTATCCTACTATAGTCGGACAAATCTTTCCTGTGTATTTAATTTGTTAAATTAAGTATTTTTCAGGATTATCGCCTATTCACCCCCCCCCTCTAGGCGACTTTCGGGTTTCAAGCGTATGGTTTCAAGCGGTAAAAAATTCTGAGCTTAAGACCGGTAAAAATCGTACCATTGGCACGCTCGACATGTCCATTGGTCCGTGGATGTGATACTCGAAGCATAACCGTGGTCCATTATCTATAGTTATACAATGCAGAACTCCAAAACAGACAAAGATATTTTGCAAAAACTTGATTGCCCGAGCAATGGTCGTACTAGTGACTGTGTCGACTTCAATCCACTTGGAGAATTTATCGACTGCCACAAAAATATGAGTAAATCCTCCCGGCGCTTTCTTGAACGATTCGACAATATCCAGCCCCCAAGTTGCAAAAGGCCAAGTCATTGGAATCATACGCAACCCATGAGCCGGAGTATGAGGTCGTCGAGCGAAAAATTGACATCCTTAGCAAGTCTAAACTACTTTATGTGCATCATCTGCGGCTGTAGGCCAATAAAATTCTTGTCGAAACACTTTCCCAACTAGAGTTTTTGACGAAGCATGATTTCCGCAGATCCCCTTATTTCCGTAATAGTAGCCTTGCGATCGATCTTAATAGACGGTTTACCTAAAACTTGAAGAAATACACCAGGCGGTACTTGCTTCTCTCGAAGATCCCAATCTGGCTAACTCATCTACATGAGAATTATTTTCGCGCAAGTATATGAGAAAAGCGTAGACCGTCAAACTTATCTTCAAGCTTCCTTACATCTTGGCGGTAAGCCATCATATGATCATCATGAGCACCCCACACTTTGTTAACTTGACTAATCACAAGCATTGAATCCCCATATATGTCTAATCGTTTGACTCCCAACGAAATAGCCACCCGAAGTCCATGAAGTAGAGCTTCATACTCTACAACATTATTTGAACCACAAAAGTGCATCTGCAATACATATTTCAATGCGTCTTTTTGTGGAGTGAAAAGTATGATGCCAGCCTCGCGCCTCAAAGCTGCAAGGATCCATAAAAATACATTTCCCAATAATCCAAATTCTGAATTGTTGACGGTACTTGAGTTTCAAGCCACTCAGTAATAAAATTAGCCAATGCTTGCCCTTTAATAGCTATACGTGAAGAAAACGTGATCTCATACTGACCAAGTTCAATAGCCCACTAGGCAACCTGTCCAATTGCTTACCGATTACGCACTACATCCCCAATAGCGAACCTGGTCTTAACCTCGATTGGGTGTGCTTGAAAATAGTGCTTCAGCTTCCGGGATGTTATCACGACAACATATATCAATTTCTGCAATTGAAGATATTGCATCCTCGACTCTGTCAAGACTTCACTTACAAAGTATACCGGATGTTGAGCTAGTTGCGGATGTCCTTCCTCCCTCCGATCAACCGCCAATACCGTACTCACAACATGAGTAGTTGCAGATATGTATAATTGAATGGTTTCATCGGGTTCAGCGGTATTAAGACCAGCGGATTATCGAGATATCCCTTGAGTTGTTCAAATGCGGCTTGCACCTCATCAATCCACTCAAACTTATCCTGCTTCTTGAGCAATTTAAAGAAGGGGAGGCCCACGACCCCGGTCTTGAAATGAAGCGGCTCGGGGTAGCCATACATCCGGTTAACTTCTGTACAACTTTTAAACAGCTAGTAGGTTTCATGTTAATGATCGTCCGGGTCTTCTCCGGATTAGCTTCAATGCCACGCCATGACACCAAGTATCCAAGCAATTTTCCGGAACGAACCCCAAACACACACTTACCAGGATTAAGCTTCATAGAAAAGCTCCATAGATTGCTAAAGGTATCCGTCGGATCGGAGAGAAGATCTTCGACTTTCCGAGATTTAACCACTATATCATCAATGTCAGCCTCAGCGTTCCTTCCGATTTGTGAATCCGGACAACCTTGCATGCCACGCTGATAAGTAGTACCCGCATTCTTCAAACTCTCACACTCCTATCCCGAAAGATAGATTACCGTGGTACGGATCGCCTTGGGAGGTGATTGACGAAGCAACCATACATAGCATCACATTAACAAACATACACGATTTGCAAGTTTACATAATTAAGTCTCGAATTACAACATAGGGTTCCAAATAAAAGATACATTAGGTTTGAATTTAAGTTACATAACCATGATCTTTGTTCGAAATAAAGTGTGGAAGCGATTACATCACTCGACGATACATAGATAGCTTAGGTGAACCATGTCGGCCTAGGCCATGGCTCACTCCTCATAGGTCGGAGAGCTAGGAACCCATTCGATGGTCCATTCTTTGGGCTCCTCTCCATCCCACACAACCTTGCCACAACAATCACAATATCCGACTTGTGGAAAACCGGGAAATACACATGTAGTGGCAAAGCCCGAGTATCTAACATACTCCGCAAGTCTTACCCGTCAAGTTGACCATCTAAGACCGACACCTAGATGCATGGGGCTTGACCGGTTTAACTTGGCATTTTGCATAAAATGGCGCCTAACTAATTATGTTTGCACTTTTATGATTAGCCAAATTAATAGGGTTGTTGCATAAAAAGAACTTTAGTGAGCATGCTAAGCAATACAAGAGGTTGCAATACAAATTTATATCAATATAAAACAGCGAGCATCTCATTCTTTTCCTCTTACTACACATTGTAAACTGCTCGAAACAAGTGGTACTCCTTAACCGAGAGGAAACGACGATAATTATCGAATTATTTAATCCTGTAGGAAAGACCCAAATGCACGACATACACATCATTAAAGAACACGTATGGCCACCGTTCGCGAGTTCATCATAAAGCAAAACACGGGGCCACCGACCCCGAGTACACGCCCCCTTGCGACCGTTCAACAACGTGCCCAAGGCTTAACCCGTGTACTCTCCAACGTTCGTCAACCCGTGCAACCACCGTGCCATACACATCACCTCTAGGTCGGTGAGATATCCGGCCCACTTTACAATTCACAAGCTACATAGGTTTGCCAATCCCCATAAGAAAGGTATGCAAGTGGTACACAACTCAAACTTGTTCGCGGAGCCACAATGGGGTGTTCTCAATTTTACCAATTCATCATATTCAAGTATAATCATAAGCCGGATGTGGGTATCCCATTCTATCGTTGACTCCATAAGCATGGCATAGCATTTCTATCGAGGATATGACACATATTCTACATAGGACATATAGAGAAATTATGCACGTGGATTTCCAAACAACTCCTAGAACGTAAATGCACATCCATCATCCTTGATATAGTGATAAATAAAGCATTTTAAAATAATAGGAATGCACCGTGGCTTGCCTTGAGAGTGATCGAAGTTAGCACTAGCTTCACAAGTGTGGAGATTAGCAACAGCTTCTTCCGGCGGGGTTAATTCGACGTTGTCACCTAGAGAATGAAATGCAATGCATAAGTAAAAAGAATACAAGGTCAATGATAATGGTAATGCATGGGTGCTGTTTCATATGAATGTCATGTGCATAAGTTTAGAAAAAATTAATTTTGTGGGACTAATGACATGCATGAACATGCACTTCTTCTCTTTTAAGGGAGTTAAGTTAAATTACCATTGGTAGACATACATAGGCAAGGCAATGGTTTAACAAAAAGGACATGAGTGCTGTGGTCAATATGAGTAATCAGATTTAAAATGATGAGCAATGTTTTAAACTAAATCAAACATAATTAGGGATTGGAGTGGGGTTTCATTATCACATGTGATGACGGTGTGCCCACAGACTTAGGAAAACACCTACGAAATTAACACATGCATGAAATTAACGGAAACTTCCTACCAACCATGATGGACTAAGTAACAATATGGAAAGTGAGAATTACCTAAACATGCCAATATATAATTTTTAGGAGCATAAGTCAATATTCAACATGCTGAAATTAACCTTTTCTTGAATTAAATGAAGAGACAGCAAAATAAATATTTAACGTACTCAAAACTAAACGTGGAATTTTATACAAGTGCACAGGACTATGGAGAGCAGATCTACCAAGTTTCATGCCAAAATAAATTATATATAGTTAATTAAAAAGTAATTACAGGAAATGCCATTAATGCCATAACTTGAATAATATGCAATAAAATTGAGATTTTCCAGTGCAAGATGCTCAAGGGTACCAATATGCATGCTCTGGACAAGTGCTATCTCCATTGGACATATATTTTTAAAGTTATGGTTTAAATGAGTTTACAAGGATTGCATTTTAATAGTTTTGGAAAAATACAAAAATGACCCAAAATTACAAGTTCATGTTACTTTTCGAAAAGTACTGGGTCCAAGGATTTCAGGACATTTTAGTTTGCAATTTTTGGATTTTTAAATCTAAAGTTATGATGTTTTTTAAAGTGCAACGAAGTTCAAGCAATTTTACAAAATTGCCATTGATCGGATTAAACTGGAGAAGACTCACGCACGACGGCGGCTCTTTGCCGGAAACCGCTGCAGTTCGCCGGAGAACTTGCCGTAGCGTTCCTCGCAGCTTGGGTAGGCCCAAAACTACCACCCACGAGGTTGCTCCCGTGATGGCGAGCACGAAGGAGGGATTCCCCATCGGAGAAGCTCACCGGAGGATGGCCGGCGGTGAAGTACACGATCCGACGAAGTTCGGCGCGGTCGTGCACTCGGTAGGATGCACCAAATTGAGTGCCGTTTTGTCGAGGAGCTTCACGGAAGCGTCTAGAAGACCGGCACGGAGTAACTAGAGGTCGAGGAGGCTGGAAAGCAGGAGTTCGTCGTTGAGGCGGCGTTGCTCGCGATGGGCAGCAGGGAAGCGACTTGGGCTTCGCCAAATTCGTCCGCGATACTGCACGAGAGTGAAACTCCTCAAGTAGGGCACTAGTTAGGGACCACTACAAGAGATTTGACATTTTACGACGTTTCATTTTCGTTACAAAAGTATAAAAATACGTCGTAGTATAGATTCTGCGACGCTAGCGTGACGAAAATGAATTCGTCGTCTATAGTCCGTTATAAAAGACATTCGAGTGACGTTTTAATTTATATTCGTCAAAATTCTTTTACGACAATTCTTATTATACGTCACAAAGTATTACATGACAATGTGACCCATTTAGTGTTATGGGCTTCACTTTATGGGTCATAATCTAACATGGCCCACTTTGTACCATTGATCTCACCCATCCTATATCATGCATCTGGCCCATTCGCATCATGGATCAGTCCCATTCATCTCACAGATCAGGCTCATTCGTCTCACAGATCAGGCCCATTCGTATCACAGATCAGGTTTAATGTGTTTTATTTTGTTTCAGGTTGACAATACATGCATCTGGACCATTCGTATCACCAACCAGGGCTTGAAGTGTGGACCAAACCATTAAAACAAGTAAAAATACAAACTAGAAATTTTTACAAAGTATCAGTTGTCCCTAAACACAAATAGGCACATTAAAATAAACAACAAATACACATGAAACTATCTACCATGCCACACGTTGAATCCAAAACCTATCTACCATGAAACATGGATTTTCTTGTACTATTAACAATACAACACTTCAACATCGTTCTTGAAAATGAATGGTCTGACCTGCAAGAACACACACAGCTGATTCAGGTGAATTATTCTGATTATCCAAAAACAGTCTTGCATAATTTCAATCAAATCAAATACCAAATTGTAGCAATTGTGTAAGCACTAAAGCAACTAAGAATTTGAAGTGACACAAACTAGGAAAATACAAAACTAATATAAAGATAATTTTAACACCAATTAAAAATGTCATGAAACTGCAATTGATATAATAAATATTAAGCTACAATATTTGAGGCCATACACCAATTATACAGAGTACATTTGTGTTTATCAGTTATGTTAAAAAACCAAAATATATGAAGTAACACAAGACAAATTAGCCCCGAGAGAAAGTCCAGTAATCCTATTACTTCTGCTAGTTGCCCTAGTTTGTAGAGCAAATTAGCTTATTAGCACAAGAAGACCTCTTCTTTAATCTTTAATTAATGAATGCAGCAATATTTAGGACCCCGAAGTTAGAAACGCTGAGATTCACCTACAAGGATTAATCCGTCAAACTTAAACAGACAATGCAAAGACAATTTCAGCGAAAATAAATATGGGAGCAAGAGGTAAACATTGGAAACATGCTGTTCAACAGTCAAAACAGACTAGCAGGGATTAAGTACTGGTACAAGGCTAGCAAGCTACACTGCTGCACGTTTGCCATCAACTGCAACTAACCAGTCCCGTCACAGGAGTACCTTCTGGAACAAAGAAATTAGCTCACAAAGCTCACTTAATGCCGCATGATAGAATAAAGCTAGTGCAGCTTTTTACGAAGACAAGCTAACATCAATTAGAGAAGATTTTTTAGTTGCGGCAATAAAGCAAGCAGTTAGCCGGCAATTGTAACGAACCTGCAGGAGGAAATCGAGACGTGGTCCGTGCTGGGGTTGAGCAGCGCGAAGCTAGTTCTCTCCTGCTCGGTGAATCCTTGCATTGCTTCTCACGTGCTGGAATCCAACAACGCGAGGACAAGCAGAGCTAGGTTCCCCGAGCGCCGCCGCACCCTGCACGGAGGAGATTTGACTCAAATCATTTGAGACCCGACCTTACGGCTCGTTAGGGAGAGATGCAGTTGCTCAACGCCAGGGAGAGGCGAGGAGGGTGGAAAGAGCATGCCGCTCGAGGAGTAGGGCATGCAGCCGAGATCCGTCAAGGAACATGGTTGCCGACCGCGGATCTATCGAGGAGGATGCCGCCAACGAATCTAAGAAGGAAAGAGAGGACGGGAGGGTGTGGGACGAATGGTGGGAGAGTCGGAGACGGGAGAGGCGGTCGTGCGAGAGTACGGGGGAGAGCGGCGGCGGCGTAGAGCGAAGAAGAGAGGCGGCGGCGGCGCAGAGCGAAGGATAGTGGCTAGGGTTTGGGGATGCTGGAGCCAGCAATATAAACCGTCCTGGGAGGCCCCACAAGTCAGCGACAGATAGTTACTTCTTAACTGACAGACGGGACCCACTCGACAGTATCCGGATGAGTTTTAGCTTAATTCTTGCTCTAAGGTTCTGGTTTTTATTTTGATTCATATTTAAGATTTTAAACCTGTATATATTTTGAATCGGTAGTTCAAATGTGTTCATTCTTTTTTCTACAATCTCATAAAAATAGTCTCTGCCATCGGTATGCATTTTTTAATTAAGTTTCATTTTGTGGTGATCAAACAATTTATTGATCATCACTATTTAATATTTTCTTGACTTCTTTTAATCTATAAAGATATTGAACTGTCAACTGATTTTTTGTCTTGATGTACAAACTATATATCCTTGCATGTATGGGGTTTTTTATACGTATTTGAAGCACCTAAATTTTTGTAAGTTCAGTTTATCTTTTCATCTCTCTTGAAATGTGATACGTTTCTACCCACTAAGTACAATTTGAACAATTGATGCATAATAGCTCATATCAATTCACCAAAAATTGTACATGTTGGTTTTGCCTTGGAACATCCCCACATCAAAATTGGGTTCAAAATTCAATATACTTTTGGAGATACAAAAAAAAGACAAAATTCACTTTTCAATTAGTTTTTTGTTACACATGAAGTTTTATGATTTTGGAACTCACATTTGGTGTGCAAAGGTAAAATAGACTCGATAAATTGTGTAATATTTGTTGATTTTTTTAAATCCTTTTGATCCATGTATTAATAAAAAGAAAATTGATTTAAACTAGTTAACTACGTGTTCTGTAAAAGAAAACGTATTCAGGAATGTGCGAAAGCGATTTCTTCAATGGAAGACGACGTACTAACTGAAAGTGTCTTCCTGGAATGCGCTTTCGCTAGGCCCGTGTGCGAGATTACGGGTAGCGGGCTGGGCTGTTCATCGGTGTTGGCCTATTCAGAAATGGAGTTGTCGAGTGATCATCAATACGTGTGGTTTGGGTCGCAGTTTTTCCTTTTTTTCCGTTTGCAGCCAGTCGGACCGAGTTCGAGTATTGGGTTTTTCGTGCACTAGTTCGGCCTGTGACTAGCTCAAGGTTGACACCAATCAATGGCCCAATTTCATTATTCCTTCTTCTTTTTTCCAGTCATACAGTGTGCCAAGCAAAGCAAAGCAAGTGCCAACAGTGTATGTTGTAGTCCCTAAAAGAAAAACCGTGTATGCTGGGTCGGCCTACTGTATTGTGTCTCCTCGAGGTTGCAGCCTACTGCATGGTTTTCAGTTTTCTTTTTCGTTTTATATTTCCTATTTCCTTCCTAAACAAGAGTGATTTTCTCCCACATTTTACTATTTTTGACATAATAAAATATTTAATACAACCATATGCCATTAATGAAAAAAATATTCTTGTAGCATAAAAAAATTAATGAGACTGTAATTATATTAAAGAAAATTTAAGTTAATATTTTTTGAATTACATGGCCCAAAGAATCTTAGTGACGAAAATTCTAATTTACGATGATTTACCTTTGTCGTAAAATTGTGACGTTTCATGTTTGCCTTTCGCGACAAACATTGTTTGTCACAATTCAACATTGGTTTAGATTGCGAGGATTTTCGTTTAGAGTTTACGACACAATAGAAATATTCGTCACCAAAATGAACAGATCGTCGTAAAGTGAATTGATCTACGACGTTCTAACTAAATGTCACTAAAATCGTCGTAGAAGGTCATATTTCTTGTAGTGGACCTTGCGCACCAAATTGAGGTGGAGTTGTGCCTTGGAGCTTACCGTGGAGGGAGCAGCAGCAAAAACGGCCTGCGACAGTGAAACAGGGGAGGTTTCGCTTCCTTTCCGTCCTGTGTTCGTCGGCAAAGGGGAGAAGGGGTTGAGGGTGTTTCAGGTGCTTGCTGGGATGAGGGAGCGCTGGATGGGGGGGGGGGGAGTTAGGCCTGCTGCTGGCTTTGTCCATGGGAGGAGGAGTGCTCGACGGTCAAACGGGTGGAGAACAGAGCATCGGCGGGGAGGAGTAACTCCGGCTGGTTCCCTGTTGGCCGGCGGGTACACCAGATGGTTGGGGAGCTGCCTTGGGGCATGGGGGTGACGGGACGGGGCAGGCACGTGCTGGGGCGGCAGACCGGCGGGCAGGGCCGCCATTGCCCACTGGGCAATGAGCTCGAATGAAGAAATTTCGAATTCAAATCTGGGTTTCCGGTTTTTTGAACAAAAACGACACTTCTGGTGCTCCCAAAATTAAACCAAAAATACAGGGCGAATCCTAGTGTTATGATCTACAACTTTTGTTTTTGGTCAAAGTTTTGAATTGGTTTCTAAAAATTCATACAAAATTCATAAACAGTGCTGTTTTGAATTCAGATTTGAATTTTTGAGCTTTTAAAACTTGATCCAAAAATTTTCTAAAAATGCTGTAAATTCATGATTTTGCATGGGCAACATGGTGGTGCAAAAATATGAGGGTAGTGCTGTTATAAGTTTTGAATTTTTCTTAGGGTTAGGGTTTAGCCCTAGCGTTTGCCTTTTTCTTTTTGATTTTTTTCCATTTTTTTCCTTGCTTTAATTAGGGGGATTAGCATTAGGGTTTCATCTAATGGGTGTTTAGGGTTTTAGCTCGGTCATTAACACCTAATCGTGACATGGGATGTCACACAAACCGAACGGCAACGTCGTGTAGCAAGTATGCTGCAAAGGGGGTGATGAACGCGGTCTTGATCCGATCTTCGACCTTCAAGGGAATCGGATGATATCCGGAATACGCATCAAGAAAACAAAGATGTTCGCAACCAGCAGATCGAATCAGCAACGTGATCGATTTGAGGTAGAGCGAAAGGGTCTTTGGGTCAAGCCTTGTTGAGATTAGTATAATCAACGCACGTTCTTAATTCTTTAGTATTCTTCTTCGATACAAGGACTGGATTGGCAAGCCAATCCGGAACATACATGTGAGGACCCGAATTCCACCAATGTAAAATCCGAACCCTTTGTACCTCTTTGCCACTCCCAGGAGTGTGGCACGTACATCCATCACAATTTAGCATCTCGTTGGGGAAGATCACCACCTTACCCTAGTGGGCCAGCCCGAAGGGAAACAAGGCCCAACAAGGACTTAGAGCAAGCACCACAAGGCCCGGAAGAAGCACTTGTTAGGAAGGATTTGGCACAACCAAGGCCCAGTAAGCACATGAAGAGGGGATTCGGCCCAAGAGTGGGTAGAATAGGAGTGGCATAAGTGTAACTTGTATAGCTTCGATGGTGGCAATTAGGGTTGAGAGAGTATGGGCTATAAATACTCTCTCAGCCCATCACATCAGCAGATTTGATCCCTCCCCGTAACCCCACTATAACAGAAATGAGAGATATTTTGACGGGTCCTTCGTGACTCCTTCGTGATATATTTGAACTCCAGCCTCCTTCGTAGTCTTTCTGTTCCTCTCCATTAGGCCTATCCCAAGGACCTTCATAGTCTCGCAGCTCCTAAAATCTCCGGGACACCTTGGGCTGGCCCAATTCTCGTTGCTTGTAGCCTTCGTAACCACAACAGCATCAACAATCCATAAGAAAGAATAAAAACAAGGCAACATAGTAGAATCTCTAATAGTACATTACCAAGTTCAAATCTCAAATCTTATGGATACAAAGTGCGTGGCACGCAGGCCATTGAGAGAACAAGAATGAAACTAGCGAAAGCGTCTCACATGAAGATCGTCGATGAAGACCAACACCCAAAGCACTCGAGTGTAGGCGAGACCGTCACTCCTCTCCGTTGGCTCCGTCGGTAGGCTCGGCGGGATCCTCCGTACCGATATCCGAAAAACAAAGTGGGAAAGCCGTGAGTACATAAAGTACTCAACAAGCCGCAACTACCTAGCAACAATGCATGCATGCTTGGATATTTCAAGGATAGGCAAAGGCTAGCACCTAAAGTAATTAGTCCTCAAGTCTATGTGAAGCAAACTTTTGTTATTAGTCAAATTTTATAAGTGGCCTTGCAGGAAACAACACATTCCTGCAAGGGTCGAATTTTATGTCCAAGCACACCTCCACTGGACCACAGCTCGAGGACGGAAGTAAAACACCTATCGGAGGGGAGAAGAGGTAAACTAATCAAGTGTGTCGCTCAAAGGTAGTGCCCAATACCTTGGGCTAGGCTATACGTATGGATTATATATCTCTACGGAGAGTAAGCATCTGTACCCACGTGAAGAGGCACTAAAACATAAGACCACCGTCGTGGCCTAAGCATAGCAACACTCACAAGATCATTCAACAAAGCATCGATCGGTAGGCTCCCGTCCCTCGGGTTTGGGATCCTCTAACCACAACTAGGAAAGAAAGGTCCTGAAGGTGTGAAAGGTGTACCACGGGCCAGGTGGAATATACTCTACTCATGGGTCGAGACAAATGCTCCAAAAACCCACTAACACTAGCTCCGCACCACGGCGGGCCATCCGAGTCCTCTGCTAAATATCCCGATCCAGCTCGCCCACACGGGCCACGTGGTATGCTAGTAAACCAATGAGCGAGCAACCCAAGAACCGGTCCTCAAGCTGCCGGGGCGACTCACCAATCCCTCTCCTCAAACCACGAGTCTCAACAACAGGTGTCACCACAACAGGGACCCCATAACCCAAGGTCCCTACGCAACCGTGCCCGCAACGAGGCACTCACCAAACAGAGACTCCCCAAAAGTCTCCCAGCATCTAATCACCTACACTCGCCCCCGCAAAGTCCTACAAGGTATCTAGTACGTAAACGCGACACCTAAGAAGCACCTACAATTTATTTAACACAAAAACATGTATAATCATTATGTGGGGTTCAATTAAGAAACTAAGCAATAACTAAGCATGCTAGTAGTAACGATGGAACAACCTATGGCAATCGGAGGCAAGGAAAGCATGATATGGCATAGGAATACTATAAGTGCAAGTAACGGTTCGTATGCATGAGTCAATTAATGCAAGTTGCTAAATAGGAGCAAGAGTGGTCAAGGAGTGCGGCTTGCCTTGGAAACGCGGGTCCCAGGGCTGGGTCGGGGTACTCTAATGACTACTCAGGTGGAAACTCCTCGTACCGCGGCTCCGGCGGGAACTCCTCGGCACCCTCCGACACACGGATCGCGTAAAAAGGGTTAGGCACGGAAAACGAGGCAATTAGGGAAAGGATAAAATGAATGACGGAATTTATGTTACTAAATCATGACTAACAACTACACTAACTCTTAGAGCACGTCGCTACGAGTCCAACGCAACTGACCGCGTATTTTTCCGAGTCTCTAGGAAAATGATATGAATTTCCAAATGAAAAAGGATTATTAGAAATTCGGAAATTCGGAAAAGGAAAAATCCAGGGAATATTCTCAGAATATTCCTTTGGAATATTCCCTTGATCCCAGCTGTTCCATGGACCGGGTCCACAGACTCTACTCTCTCTCTCCTCCTCTATGCGGTTTTCAAGGACCGGGTCCATGGAAGAAACGGAACCGGCCCTCATGGACAAACCCACGTGGGCGGGCCCCATGGCCGACGTCAGCATGACGTCACCATGCTAGAAGAGGCGGCGCCGCCCGAGCGCCACCGCTCGCACTGCCGGAATTTCCCTTCCCGGTGATACAGCTCGCCGCGAGCCAAACCAAGCGCACCGCAGTCTTCTACGCGACGTCGTGCACCGCCGGCTACCTCTACTCCGACCAGCTCGCTGCGGACAAACCACGAAAGCTCGCCGGAGTTCCATGTGGCGGCGGCGTGGAGGGGGAACACTCCAAGGGTCCCCAAATAACAACTTTAGTGGCACCAAACCGTGGCTCGTGATGCAGCGACTCCAACGCGCACAACCCCAACCCAAAAATCCTGTCGGATCATCACCGGCGGTGAGGTGGGCGGCGATAGAAACGGGATCGCCATGGATACCCCGCAAGGACCGACCTTTAACCCAAATTCAAACGCGCACGAGCTTCGTCATCTCGCCGCGAAGCTACCCCAACGACCGGACGAGCACAAGCTCGCTTCTAGCACCTTCCTCGCCGGCGGCCATGGCGGGCGGTGGCGGAAGTCGACGGAAACGAGGAAAACCGGACGCATGCCCTGTTTGATTCCGCTTATAAGCGGCTTACCGGTGAAAATAAGCGATAATCCCACCAAACGCTTTGCTTATTTTCACGGATTCTCGCTTCTCATGGCCGCCGCTTCGGAGATTTGAACTACGAGAATCGATAAGCGAGAAGCAAGAAAATCCTCGCTTTTCTAGCAATCTAAGCGGGGCCCGGAGAATCGTAAACAAACCGGGCTGCAATCCGGAGGGAAATCGACGAGGATGGATGCGCAAGCTTACTAGTAAACTTGGACGAGGCTTGATTTGGACGGAAGGGCCTCAACGGCGACGAACGACGAAGGTTGATGATGGCGGACGACGGACGACACGCCGGGGAAGGTGGTGACCACGAGAATCGCTGTTCCGGAGATACCAAAGATCGATCAGCATGGGGTGAAAGCCAAGAGCGAGGGCAAGGGAAGCTGGTAGACGAACGAGAGGACAAGCAAGACGGGGACTCATCGACGGTGACGAACGGAGGCGGAGAAGACGATGACTCGAACCTTCTACGACTGCGCTCTCCCTTGTCTCCGCACAAAACTCGGAGAGGTCAACAGCCCCGGACGCAGCTCGGACGCCGAGACGGAAAAGCAACACGAGACTCATCGGCTGAACTTTCATCAACGACGACGGGAAGAACCGCGGGCAGGCGGCGGCTAGGGTTAGGGTCTCCTACGCCCTATGGCGGCGCGAGGTGGGATGAGAGGAGGCGGCGGCTGGTGAGAGGGGTTTTGAGCACGAAAAAGGGTGGCCGGGTGGTTGAACGCGGGGCCCGGGCGGCAGAAAATGCCACGCAAATGAGGTGGCGTTCCCACGGTGTCCGGGCGGTACGGGCGGGAGGTGGGAGATGTACAGCGCCGGGCTGGGCTTAGGTGGGCCGCGAGAAAAGGAAAGGAAACGGGCTGTGGAGATAATTCAGCCCAAAGCGACGCAAATTCAAACAAATGACTCGCCAATTTTTTCTTCCCTCCAAAATTCCATCAAACTTGAATCAAATCTTTTCAAATTGAAAATTTTATTACACGAATGATTCGATTACAATTTGGGCTGTTACAATACACCTCCCTACTGAACTTAGTTGCTAACAATCTAGTAATCTCTTTATTTATGGCCTCCTTGCGGTCTTGAGCAAACCTCCGGAGCTTCGCTTGACTGGCTTCGCGTTAATTAGGATGCACCAACGGTGCGTGCTCAATCTTCTCCCTAGGGACACCCGGCATGTCGGAAGGTTGCCATGCAAAGATATCCCTATTTTCGTAGAGGAAAAGAGTGAGCGCGCTTTCCTATTTGTCCCCCTAGATCGGACCCGATGTGGGTGACCTTAATTACAGGGTCTGTCTCATCAAGGTGAATAGTCTTGGAAGCGACCGCATCAGCCTTCACCTTCTCCTTGGCAATCTTATTGGATGGAGCTTCTTCCTCTAGCGGCGCACGCGTCTCAAGGGCCATAAACTTAGCCAGGGCCGGTCTTCCCGGTATGGCATGATATGCTTGGATCAATATCACCTAAAATATGATGTTCTCCCTTCGATAATTCTCTTTCGTCCCGAAGTCACCGGCGAGTAATCTGCCCCAAAGGATAACTATTTTGATCGGGTATCGTTAAACGACGAAACGCTATGATCCAGGGCTGCCATAGAGAGACCGAGCTCGCGCGAGTTTTGGCAAAGAGTATATCCAGGCAGCTACCCCCATCAATGAAGGTTTTCTTCAAACGCACCTTATGGACGATCGGCACCGGAATGAGCGGGTATCGCCCAGCTTTAGGAAAGACCTATGGATGATCGTCTCTGCTGAACATAATCTTGTACTTCCGACCGTCGTAGATATTCGGAGTTGCAGGGGCGACGACATTGACCTCCCTCAATGCTGACTTTTGCTTGCGCTTTCACTCATAAGCATCGGGTCCCCTGCAGATGAAGTTCACCTCTCCGAGTGGTTCCTCGAAGCCTCCCTCATCATCTTCATCATCATCGCGCTTCTTGTCTTTGCCCTTATCATCTTGTTGATTGCGCTGCCCGCACTCGGGTACCACTCGTGTGCCCTCTCCGCCGGTCTCATCTTCATTGATTTGTCACCATATCTCTAATTATCCATTTCTTTATCATCTCGTATACCCATAAGGTACGTATACGACACTATTGACCTTGGTTGGTTGACTCCCGAAGGCCTCCCCGGTCGTTTGGCACACCACAGTTTGACTTGTCCGCTGGATCTACTTCGGTTCGTCGGGTATCGGGCTTTACGCTCCCTAATATCAATTCCAGGAGGCCATCAATGCCAGGAGAAGGCATGTAACGCTTAGTGTTGCATTGTTGATAATTTTCGTTTTGTTGGTGTTTCACATGCGGTCTTACGTTTTAATTTTATGGCTGAAACAACCCCCTGCCCCAACCCACTTCCCACGAGTGATTAGAGTACGAAGCAGAGGAAGAATGGTGGGTCATTATCTCCGACTCGTTGAATAATATATGCTCCGTCAGGATCTGGACATGTGGAAAATCGGTGCCATGCGGTACAACCAGGAAGACCCGTCGCAAATCGTATTGAAATCGTTCTTGTCATGCGTGCCTCCGCACGGTGATGAATTACACATGTAAGACTGCAGTATCATACTCCTCCCCCCCCCCCCCCAACCACCCTTCCTCACACGTTTCTTTTATGAGCATCACCCCATGGAGATGTGAAGGTCCAGTATGCTAACGCTAACCAATGGTGTTTTGGCAGGCCCTGGGTTGCATGTGATTGCATAGATCATTTTTGAGAGGTCCCTGCTCCGCCTTATATATCCAGGGAGGCAGGGTTATATGCGGAGTCCTAGTCGGGTTATAAAGTTTAACAAATAGAAATTATATCTCTAAGCTTCTTTATTAATTCAGAGTCCTACTCGACCGGTCTTGTACTTTTCTTGCAGATTACACCGTATTAAGTCGGTCTTCTTGTCCGCCTCTATTTCCATATCGGTCTATGGAACCTTCTAGTCCTATGTATATGTCGGACACTAGTCTGTGGGCCCTCCCGACCGGTCATACATCTTCAATATGTCACCATGTCCTTGATGAATTATCACTCGAGTAATGTACACCCATAGGTTAAGTACTCGACAACAGACTTCCGAGTAATTTTTTATTTCGGTTTTGAATTCGACCGATCGTAGTCCTCTCGCATGTTGGTCAGATTCCGGTGCGAAATGAAAAAGAACTCCATCTTCCGGAATACTTCTTGCGATTTTGCTTCGAAAGGCCAAAAAAATTGGTTTTTATTCTCCATATCACCTAATTTGGTGCTGTAAATTGAACTATATTCCCGCTAGTGCACCTGTCACGTGCACCCGGTTGGATATAGCCCCGACTCTTAGATCATTTGAATTCCTTCAAATGATGCAACGATCTCCCGCGATCTCTACACACCGCTCTCTTAATTCTTCATGATCTTCTCTTTACTGCGATCCCTACAGCACCGCTCTTGAATGTGCTGCACTGGGCGGGTGCACCTAATTAGGTATAGCCTCCGACTCTTGTATCATTTGGATCTCCGCAAATAATGCAAGAGTCTTTTCCGAGAATCTATGCTTATTTTCAGGTATTTCCGACCAGATTTGGCCACCAATTGCATACTTCTCAGTAATTTCTGCCAAGAACACATTTTCAGACCAGTTTAACGGGTCATAGTCTCATATTCCTAGAGATTCGCACCAGGAAATACCAGGCTGCTAAAACTCATCCTGAACTAACATTTCGCTTAGTGAAATTTCACTAAGAGCCAAATTCTTGATTGATCAGATCAGTTTGCAAAATAACTTATGTTTAACTCGAGTTTTTCAAGCCCAATATCAGCCGACCGATTAACACCCCGGGCTTTAGGCGCTGTAATTAATTCCAACCAATCGGGCAAAACCAAAACGTCATCGATCTAACTGGTTTGCTATATAGATTACTCCGGACATTATCCATTTGTGCTGAAAACATTTAAATGACTAAGTGTCGAACCCTTACACTCGTCTGCACAATTTATAAAAGAGCCCCCATGATTATTCCAATCACGTGGACTTATCCTCCGTAACCTCAAAAGGCTGCAGATACTTAACTTGGGTCCGGAACAGTAAAAACTGCTCGGACTCAGCATATTGGGCCTTGTTAGCCGGCCCATTCATTCTCAGCCACCGAGCCCATATCGAGGTCTATATAAGGAGTCGAAGGGACGACCTAGGTGAAATTCTTTCCCAAATCCGGCGCAGCGCGCCTTGCCTCCCAAACTGCCTCTGTGTTCTTATTCTTTCGCAATCTGATCCTTCCTTGAGTCCATTTTCAGATCCAATGCTTCCCCCAATCCTATTGCAAATTAAGTCATGGGGAAACCCATCAAGAAAACCGTTTCCCCCAAACCCGACCGTATTCCTCACAACCAACTCCCGGCCGGGGTTCAAGAATTTGAGCCTAGTAGCTCTACCGAGGCCAACCTCTAAGCTCTTGTTGATTACGGAGTTCTTCCCCCAAGCCAATGATCCAATGGTCTGCTCCAAAAGAGGATGACATCCCACGGGGATTTGATGAGAAGCAACAGGTCCTATTCCGCTCTTTGTTCACTCCTCGGATTCGGCCTTCCTTGTTGCTCCTTCTTCCGTGGCCTCCTTTTCTTCTATGGGTTTGAGTTGGTGAATCTGAATCCCAACTCAATTCTCCACATTGCCTTCCACATCCACTTCTACGAGGCCTTCCTCGTAATCATTTGTAACACCCTGATTTTTCGACCAAAATAAAACCTACTAAATAAATCATTTTATTTTATTTAGGAAAAAGATTTTTCAAAAATTAACTAGGAGTTAAAACCTAGTTTAAATTGTAGCTAGAATGCACCTAGTATTTTTAAAATAAAATCCTAAAACTTACAAACATGTTAGATTTCCTTTTTGTTTGCCTTGATCTCATCTTATTCTCTTTAAATTAATTTGCTTCGATTTATTTGGATTTTATTTGGCTTTATTTAGAAATAGGGAGTGAAAGAAGAAATAGAAAATAGAAAAAAAGAATTTAAAACTAAACGGGCCTCCCACTACCTCTTTCTCTCTCGACCCGGCCCACCTTCCTCCGCAAGCCCCCAATAGTCGTCCGACGGACTAAGACAAAGGCTATAAATGTCCGACGGGTACAATGGAATAATCACACCGAGAATGAGGCAACCTATGAAAGGGAAGAAGATCTCGGAAAGGAATATCCCTACCTCTTCGAGGACCAGCGTGTATCTTAGGGACGAGATTCATTTTAAGTGGGGTATGTCCGTAACACCCCGATTTTTTTGCCAAAATAAAACCTACAAAATAAATCATTTTATTTTATTCAGGAAAAATATTTTTCGAAAATTAATTAGGAGTTAAAACTAATTTAAATTGTAGCTTGAATGTACTTAGTGTTTTTTAAAATAAAATCCTAACACTTGCAAACATGTTTGATTTCCTTTTTGTTTGCCTTGATCTCATCTTATTCTCCTTAAATTAGTTTGCTTGGATTTATTTGGATTTTATTCGGATTTATTTGGAAATAGGGAGTGAATGAAGAAATAGAAAATAGAAAAAAGAATTTAAAACTAAACGGGCCGCCCCCTACCTCTTTCTCTCTCACCTGGCCCACCTTCCCTCACCCTCGGCCCAGCCCAGCCCCCTTCCCCTTCCCTTCTTCCCCGCGGCGCCCTGGACACGACGCGCCTCGCGCACACGCGCGCCGTCCGAGCGACCGCCACCACCGCTAGCGCCACCTCATCCGCGTCCCACGCGCTCGCTCCCGACCCCGCACCCGCACCAAAGCCGCCTCCACTCCCTTGGCCGCTTCCCCTCCCTTATCCCCTCGCGCACCGTGTCGCACGCCCGACGCCGCCCGTACCGGCCCCCTTCCGTCGCCGCTCCCACCCGACCGCTAAGGCAGGTTGTCGCCTTGTGCCGACACCGCCATGGCCGCCTCCCCTCCGCCCATGTGTCACGCTCCGTACCAGGCCCCCTCCTCCCTTGCGCGACTCCCGTCGCCGTCGCTTGGCCACCGTGCGCCACCGTCGCCATTCTCCCTCCTCCCCACTATAAAAGCCACCCCTTCTCCCTTGCCTACGAGCCACCGCCCCGGCTCCGGCCGCCGGCCCTCCCTCTCTCCCCTTTAGCCGCGGCACCACCTCACTCCTCCACATGAGCCATGGCGCTGCCTAGCTCCACCGTGTGCCCGCGCATCTCGCCGGTCCAAATCCCCTCCACCCCGTGCAACTTTGCCACATACTGTCGTCGCATCCACGTCCGGTGGGCCGGCTCATCCACGCCGGACGCCGCCCTCGTCACGAGCCCTTTCCTCGGCTCCACCATAGCCCGCTCAACCTCCTTGTGCCCTCCCCTTCCCCTCCGGCCGCCTCCGGATGCCGGAATCGGCAATTTCGGTAAGCCCCCTAGCCGCGCCGCTCGTGAGTCCACGGTGGACCCGTGGACCGGCTCACCGGCCCGGTCCGGAGGAGTCCGTGGACATATTCCACAATTTTCTCTTAGAAATATAAATCCATATCTCCCTGAAAATACAATTTTACAAATAGCACCTTGACCTTTTCCAATATTAGTTAAGAGCCCCTAGGATTTTACATAAACCCCCTTGAGATTTTGCATTTTAGCCCCTCCACTTTCCGAAATTACCAAATTAATTTCCCTTTTAATAAAAGAAATGGCCATTTTATAAAAATAACCCTAGAACTTTTGACAGTCATTACTTTTCAACCGTAGCTCCGTTTCGAGGCAATTCGACGCCGTTAGAATCGTCGTAACAAACCCTAGCCTCCTGGAGCCTTCCTTTTCACTTCATTTTATTTGGTTTTTCCTTGTTATTAATTTTTGTCTTTATTATTTTGTGTGACGTAACTTACGTACTCTAACGCCGTCTCGTAGACGAGGAGAACTAGGAGCAGGAGCCCGAGGACCCCGACTACGAGGAAGACTTCGAGGACGCATTAGGAGGCATGATCAATCAATTCCTGGATCATAATTGATCCTATTACTCTGCCTATTATCACAACTATTTAGGAAGCTACTCCTATATGCATTTATCCTTGCAACTATTTTGCTAGAGCCCACATGTTGTATGATAATGTTCAAATCACTATAGATATGAACATTATACCTTTGTTTGCCATTAGAACACTAGATCAACCTAGATATTATTGTTAACTATGTTAGTGATAATGTTGTAGTATCATGCTTAGGAACTGTTACTATCTATCATCATACACCCTGTTTATGAAAATGTGTGAAAATGAGTTTGGTGGTGTGTGTTGATGGGTGGGTGATTGGACCAACTGTGTTAAGGTGAAGTTGGGTGGGAAAGGTTACTCGGTCGTGGGTGAAACTCCTAGTACTCGGTATAGAGTACTTGATGATTAGTTGTTGTCCATTTGCGATTGACGAGTGTTTGCCTCGCCATATAAGGACCGGTTCTTCGGACCCTGAATTGGTGATTTAGTGTACAACCATAGAACCTGTTATGGGCATGACTGTGCACCAAACCTTGAGTTACACAACAAGAAGTTCTACCGGGTGTAGTAGGTGACGGAGGTCCAGGGATTGTTTATTTGGTGAAGTCCGAGTACTTGGCCCATATATGGTGGACGGTATGCTTGTGTCATACGCGTCGGATCCCCGGGCATTTGGGGTGGACTTGTGAGCGTGCCTAGTTGCGGTGGCAGCGTTATGTGTTCCGTAGCTAAGAACATATAGCCTTGTGGGTAAAGTGTACCAACTCTGTGCAAAGTGTATAAAACTATCCGGATGTCCGTTGTCACGGTATATTGACACACCTAACCTTGAGCTCTTCTTGATTAGCGACAAATACTAAACCCTTGATGTCCGAGTGGGCAACCTTGCTCCCGTGCGTTTTGGAAATGGTGTTGGCCCGATGTGCCGGAGCTGTTATGACCTTCGGTTGGAAGGCTCAACTAAAAGTATGGGAACTATCGGGGTCGATGAATATCTCCCCTAGGTCCAACCAACTAAAAATTACGAAAATGTTTTCCTCTTACAAGAATCCCATTGTCTCTGTAGCAAGCCCATTGCATCCACGTTCTCTGCTAAACCTCTAACCCTACCTTGACCACATCCAAATTGCATATGTATATAATCCATTGCTAGTGGTAGAGCTTGTTGAGTAACTTATGTACTCACCCGTTCCTTAAATCATTCGGATGGAGATGGAGATTATTATGAAAACGGGGAGTAGGTCGCGTCCTTTGCTCGATGTTCCCTGTGGAGTTTATGAAGCTTTCCAGTGTGTTTTTCTTTATATGAGGCTGGCCTATCCACCTCTTTGCTTGTAATCCGGACCATGTATCCCAAGTTGTATCCCTTTGAGGAATAAATAAAGGTTGTTGTACTTGGATTTGTATCATCGATATGTGTACCAACTACTGTTCCAGGGATTAATACGTATACACAGTGTAGTCCTAGTATTGTGGCGTCATATCCTTCCCCACCGCAATCTCTTCCATTATCCTGTTCCATGTCCGACCACTCCCCACCTCCGATAACTCGCAATGCCATCGAGGGAGTTGGCATCCAAATTCGAGAATCTAAGCAATATTTTGCGATTTCTTTCAACAAGAGCAACTC
Source organism: Chloris gayana (assembly GCA_031894775.1). Classification (NCBI taxonomy): domain Eukaryota; kingdom Viridiplantae; phylum Streptophyta; class Magnoliopsida; order Poales; family Poaceae; genus Chloris; species Chloris gayana. The sequence goes on along the minus strand of JAUNZO010000248.1, from coordinate 94,831 downwards.
CAAATGGAAAGAAGAGCGGTTCATTTGCGAAAACCCTCACTCCTTCATATAAAGCGGAAGTTGTCGGAGAGCTCGACAACTAGAGCACCCATCGGAGTCAAAATATCCGGGTCTGAATTAAGGATGCAATTTGGTGGTGGAATAAAAATAACTTCCGATACTTTGGCCGTCATAGTTCATACCATCAAGGAGATGGAGGAAGATTCGTGTCGCAGGGGACCAAAGATTGGGTTGCACAGGTTCTTCTTGAATCCCAGATTGGCGGTATGTTTTCTACCTATCCGGACAATACGCTTTTGCCGGATTGCCCCATGCTTTTTCGAGAATGCACCTGGGTGCATATTTCATTAAGAGGGAGAAAAAGAGAGTACAAAAATAGGGTCGGGGCCGATGCCCGGGGCTAAGCGACCTATATCCAGCTAGAAGCCATGCGCTCATCCCATCCTTGGTTCTCACAACGACTTGGGCAAGCGAACGAACGAGGCGCTGGAAGGCACGTCGATTACGTTCTTTCAAAATCTCCTAGGAGACAAGGAAGACTAGGGATTCAAGCCCTTTCCGCAAGTCTTTCGGCAATTGTTTCCGGGTCGTTAGCCACCAATTTTACAATGTCAAGTTCGTCCTTGGAGTCAGCTGTTGCTTTCCTGTCATGCGGAGTGTGACACCGCTACCTTGCAAAGCAAGAGGGATTGTCGCACGAGTACCGCCTCGGGAGACATCCGACGAAGCGGAAGTCATAGCACATACACGAGATGGTACATTCACAATTTACAGACATATTTAGTGTACATGAGTAGACATATTTCTCTCTCTCGTGCCGATCGGCACGGCCTTTGCGCCGATTGGGACTTCAAGATCCACTCAAATTTCTCTCTTGTTCAACATCATCTGCAATTGTGTTTAATGCTTAGGATTAGTTAGATGTCCTTAATAGTAAATTGCTTTCGGTTCGCTTGCTGAACCTTGGATTCGATAAACCTTTGAATACTCTTCTAAGGGAAAAGCTATACTACGTCGACCCGTACACTTGCAATCTCGGAAGGTGTGTATCACAAGCAACCTAGAAATCTGATACCACTTGATAAGATCTAGGCCCAAGAGGTAGAAGGCTAATTCGATTGTAGAGATCTTGACGTTGACAATCTGGCTTCGAATCAAGCACGATTCAACCCTGCAACCGCTACATCGGTGCTCCGTAGATTATCAAACAAGGAAAACTTGATGGACCTCGCCAAAAAGGCTTTTCCAGTAAGCGAATCGAGAATACAAACAAGAAGATATAAACACGCAAACTGAAATTGCAAATAGAAATCTAAGATTGAATATGATAGCCTCTAGAAACTTGGATAAGAATCCCATAATTTTAATAATATCTTAAATTCTACCTTACCGGCCCTACGCAGCCCTCCCCACCTCAGCAAAGCAGGATTAGAAAGGACATCAAAGGTGTCAAACAGACTAGTTTAAGTAATGATGGGGTAAAATAAACCAAAAGGCTAGTTAAGGGGTTTGCTAGACACATCAACGATAGTTTGAGAGAGTAAAATAAACACTATCCTTCTTCGAAGAAGTTGGATGGGAACCGGGCAGTACAGGTATGACATGTGCTAGGAAGTTGGTGAGATCCGAAATCAATGCGCTATATATCTCAGCTTGGGCTGGACTGCTCGGTTGCACGGGTTGCACGGGTTAGTTGGGGCCAAGATTAAATACTGCTTTATTTAGGATTCATCCATCATGCTACTTAACGGGTTTGTCTCATGTTTTTGTAGGGTTCACTAATACTTAACGGGTTTGTTCATGCACCCAATAAGGTGGTTGAATATGATAGCCTTTAGAAAGCTGGATAAGAATCCAACGGCTGAGGACTTTGACTGAAAGTTTGAACTTTCAATCGACTGAAAACTATCAAAATCTTTAAGTAAATAGTTTTAATAATATCTTAAATTCTACCTTGCCCGCCCTACCCAGCCCTCCCAACCTCAGCAAAGCAGCCCTCCCCACCAACTTCCTAGCAATGAGATGTGCTAGGAAGTTGGTGCGATCCGAAATCAACGCGCTATATATCTCAGCTTGGGCTGGACTGTGCTCGGTTGCACGGGTTGCACGGGTTGGTTGGGGCCAAGATTAAATACTGCTTTATTTAGGATTCATCAATCATGCTACTTTTTTTAAAACAGTCCACCGGAGGACTTGTCTCTGTCGATATATCGAGGAGAGATGAAGAGTAGGTGCGTTGAACTAGAGCTAGCCCCAATGAAATGAAATGTCCGTGCTGTTGATCGACTAGTATAGCGCGTCTGTGGTGCATTTTGCCGCTAGCTGTTTCATCTGTTTGGACCGCTGGGAACAATAAGCAGCTAGCGCAATGTCGTTGGAAGATTCAGTGGAGGCAACGCTGAGCAACCTACGCGAAGTTGCTCCGCAATGGAGGGCGCAGCCATTCACCATCTTCCGAGTGCCCTCCTACGTCCGCGAGGGTGACCGTACGGCCTACGAGCCGCGCGTGGTGTCCATCGGCCCTTACTACCACGGCAGGGAGGCTCTCCGTGCCATGGAGGAGCACAAGTGGCGCTACTTCCATGGCTTCATGTCCCGCAACACGCAGCTCCAGGCGCGCACCGTGGTGGAGGAGATTCGGTCCCTGGAAGCCCGGGCACGCGCGTGCTACAGCGAGCGCCCATCCAAGCTCAGCACGGAGGACTTGGTCCAGATGCTGATCCTGGACGGCTGCTTCATCATCGAGTTCTTCTTCAAGTGGCACACCAAGGAGCCGGACGCGCTCCTGGACGTTGGCTGGGGGCACTCGCTCATCACGACCGACTTGCTCCTGCTGGAGAACCAGATCCCCTTCTTCGTAGTGGAGAGGCTTTACGGATTCGTCCACAATAGCCCGCAGGATAGCAGGACAAATCTCCTCACTCTAATCCTCTGTTACATAGGCAATGATGAGGACCCCCTGACGATCCCTTCCGGCACCTGCGACATCCATCACCTCCTTCACCTGTACCACGAGGGCTTCGTGCCCAAGGTATCGTCGGGAGCGACCACCCAGCGGGAGAAGAAGATGCGGTACACGCGGGTGATTCCGGGTGCCGCCGAGTTGAGCGCGGCAGGGGTGTCCTTTAGGAAGATCAATAAGCAGGGGTATTTTTCAAGGGCGGCAGAGCTGTCCAAGGGCTATTTTTCAAGGGCGGCAGAGGCGGTGTCCAGTAAGCAGAACATCTATCATGTGGTCTTCCACCGGCACCGAGGCGTGATGAAGCTACCCTCCATGGTGATTGATGGTATGAAGAGGCCGCTCCTCACCAACCTCATGGCATTCGAGCAGACCCTGGGCGGGCCCAATCCCGGGGTGGTCACAAGCTACGTCTGGCTCATGGGCATGCTCATCCGCACGCCGCAGGACGTGCAGCTGCTCCGCGAGCGCGACATCCTAGACAATCTCCTGGCAAATGACGAGGAGGCGGCCCGTTTCTTCAGCCACCTTGGAGACGGTGGCGCCATGAACTACGAGGGATGGCCTTCCCCGACCTGCACGAGAACGTGTTGCGCTACTCCGACTCGTGGTGGCACAAGAACATGGCCAAGCTCAGGCGCGATTACTTCAGCAATCCGTGGTCCGCTATTGCCGTCATCTTCGCGACCCTGGCCTTTGCGCTTACCGCTATACAAACCTACTTCACCGTATTTCCCAAATGATGATTGTCGACGATCGTTTAAACTTCGATCCTTTTTTTTAGCAGCGCACAAATATAATCATGCATGGCTTCTGTTGTATTTCAATTAGTGCATCCGGTTTATTTCTTACTCCTTCCTTTTATCCCAAGATAATATGTAATTTACCTCTTCATCTGCTCGAATTTGTCCTTGACCACCAATAGCTTATATAATCTGATTCGTAAGAGTTGGTGATTATTGAGTAATTGTTTCACAAGAGAAATCAAGGATTCATAATTTCCAATTCACAAAACCCTCTCTTGGCACCTTGAACCTTACAAATTCTGATTCTCATAAATTTAAAATAAATTCATTATAACAAACATAAATTAAAAATTACTTAATTAATTCTACATAATATAAGTCAATCAATTCTAAATAATTTAATTGTTATTAACAGAACGTGGAGGACATCGGGGATGGCGGCGCGACGGAGAGCTCGGGCATAGCGACAGAGGTGCTTCAGGACAGCAGAGAAGCTCAGGGACGGTGGCATGACGGAGGAGCTCGGGTACGGCGGTGCGGAGGAGCTCGTGGAGGAGGAGGAGGCTAGTTTGGGTTGGGCGGTGGCCCGTCTCCTCATATAAAGGAGGGAATTAGTGGCAGGTGGATTTGGACCCATCTCTGTCAGCTCCATAGCGGCGGAACAATTTTCATTTGCTGCTGCTATTTTTATATATATTTTTCCTTTTCTGTACTTCCGAATTAATACGTACATTCGATTTTTCTTTATAAACAATTGAAGTTAGTTAGATACGAAAAAAGTAAAATTAAATGATGATTTCATCAACTATGACAAATATAATGTAATTAAATCAACATAATATATACTTCGCAGTTTGAGGGCGGTATAGCGGCAGCCCACCCCTATAGCAATTAGTAGGACTAGGCAAAAAATCCGAAACCGAACACCGAAATCGAAACCGAACCGATATAACCGATATTTTACTAAAATTGAGTAATTAGGTTAACCGAAATTATTTAGTTTTCTAATATTGCAAACCCGAATTAACCAAAATAACCGAACTTCTTTATATCATACTTTAGAAACTATTTGTTTATTTTGCTACGTGCGTAATTGCCAATTATCTAGAAGAAGGATTGGTCTACAAAGATTTTATTACCACTCAACATCACATATATTAGTATTTATGACTTATTTGATTTGTTACTATCATATTTGTATTTTTTTCTAATTAATATCTTAAAAGTTTTATATGAAATAGTGTTATTTTTCAAATTTAGGTTAAAACCGAAAACCGAACCGAAATATTTCGGTTAATTAGGTTCGATTTTGAATTTTCTATAAAGAATTTCGGTTTTCAATTTTGTTAAAACCGAATTTTCATGAGACCGAAATAACCGAACCGTAATAATCGCATAAACCGAACGCCCAACCCTAGCAATTAGGGGCCGCTATTGATGTGGGCTGCCCCTACAGAGGCACTAACCCTAGCGACGGGTCAGATGGCCGTCCGCCGCTAATAAACTTTTATAGTGGCCGATGCCATGTGGCCCACCGCTGCTAATCGTTTGTAGCTGCCGTCCACATTCATGGTACCCTGCCGGATCTGTAGCAGCGGCCTGCATATGGGGTGCGGTTGCATCTCTATACTGCATGTTAGGTGTAGTGCAAATTCTATATTATGTAAACTATATATACTATGAAAATATATCAAATGCAATATCATATTATATAAATCACTGGTCAAAGACAGATTGGATCGAATCTAAATATAAACTAGTTTGCGGACTGAAGTTGTTGATAAAAAAGCTTAGAAATAAATATGCTTTTCGTAGAGCTGGCGATAACTGTCATTGGCCAAACATTTCAGGCCTAAACAATACCTGATTACTTGTACTCCTAGAGAAACCACATCATTGGGCTATTATATTATTCAATGTAGATAGTGCAGCTGGCAGCATCTTTCACAAACCGTGGATGCCGTCTGAATGAATTATGTAACAGGTCATCTGCCAATCACCTCAGAACCTAAGCAATACTCTACCTGATTACATATCCTTCCCTGAGGAACCGCATCTTTGAGGTACTATATTATACAATATAAACACTGGCGTAAATCGCATCATTGACAAACCACAGATGCCATCTGAGAGGTACTTAATAGGTTGTTTACCAGTCAGCCACGCTACGATTTAATCAATTCATATCTTTCGATTCATTAAAAGGTCGTTTTCTAAGCCACCTCTAAGCTGGCGTCAATAGGAGTGGGCAGCCACTAAGCTCTGCAAGCCAAGTGGTAGTTCTACATTGGGTTCTTGTCTTTAGCGGCGGTGTCAATATGATGCCGTTAAAATCACTACCGGAGGGCATGCATGGCATCATGGAAACCACACTCTGTCATTTCACATTATAATGTGAAATGATGTCATATACCTACCACTAGAAATTAAAACTGCAAAAACTCACACCAAAATTTTAAACACATAGATTCCTGTGAAAATTAAAAACACAAAATTCAAGTTCAGATCATCATAACAAGAGATATATAAGCAAAAGATAACAACAATGATCCAATAACACATGTTTACACCATGTTCACAACAACAAAAAGTATATATATGAAGTGTTCATCCACCTAACTAACCTTTTCTTCTCATTCAGCCAACTGTGTGAATCAGAGATGGTAGCTCGGACAAAGCTAGCTCGAGGACGAAGACAGCTTGGAAGTCGACAATTGTAGTTTAAATATGATGGCATGCCTCACGCAGGAATCTGCATTAGATCAAACAAATAGTAACATGTGAGAATCAGGGGAGATCGCTCCGGCAAGGCGGGAGGAGGAAGACAGCTTGGAAGTCAATTGTTGTAGTTTGAACATGATGGTACGCCTCATGCGGGAATCTGCGTTCGAACAAACAAATAGTACTACGCAAGACTCTAGGAGGAAGACCGTATGGAAACAAATAGTACTACACGAGAAAATGGGAGTATATTCTATTCGTATTGACACTGTCGCGATTTGATATGAAATGATTTTAATCTTTAGGATGTTGTTTACTGCTATAGCCACACATTTTCTGCTCCTCGAAATCACGCCACTATTTTGTTCTGTGGCATGCAAAGCCTGGAGCAGTGGGACGGCCTACCGAGTATTTATGAGTTGCAAAACGTCAATGCAATATATCAGTCCAAATAGAAACAAGATGAATTCCCTGGCGCATTGCTGCGTTAAAGAGTGGATAATCCGCGTACGCGCGTGAGAAGGGCTCGTAGCAAACCTCCGAACAGGGATGAAACTTTCTTTTTTTTGAAAAGTTTCGTATCCCACAAACTTTTTAGAAATGGAAAGTTTTCTTCAAACTTTTTAGAAAACTTTAAAATCAGGCAAAGTTTCATAAAAAGTTAGATCAAAAAAGTTTCATCAAAACTTTGCGAATCAAACTTCGATCCAAACTTTGAATCACAAACTCAACTGAAAAGTTTCATCAAAAAAGGTTTTGTCAAACTTTGAGTCAAAGTTCAATCTAAATTTTCAACCAAAATTTTGAATCAAAAGTTTGATGAAACTTTAATAGAAAAAAGTTTCAAACCGATGTTCAGAACCTAAAGTTTTATTGGAACGGTTCGAGTGGATAGACTGATGGGATTCACCACAAGGCTTCGGAAAACTGCTTGCCGCAGAACGCATTGGTTTGCTGGCGTAAGAAAGATTTCCCGCCGGGATTTTGTGGACACTTGAAAATGAATGCTAATATTATATCTACCCTGGCATTGGCTTATTTCTTACTCCTTCCTTTTATCCAAATTAAGTTATTTACCTCTTGATCTGGGTCGAACTTGTCCTTGCCCAATAGTTTATATAAATCTGATCAAACACTGTAGTGGCAGATACGGCTATGCTTCCGTCGCTAAAAATACGGAGATGTAGCCGAGCATGGCAACACCAGGCGCCTCCACAGAGGTGTGATGTACAGGTGGCTGATGTTTCCACCGCCTCTATTTTTATTTTACGTTAAAAAAAGAATTTCTAATATCAAAAGAAATATTGCATTTACAAGAGATATCACAGAATATTCCCAAATGATGACTATCGCTTTTAATTTTCTTTTTTAGTAGCACACAAAATAATGATGGTTTCAGTTGTATTACCAGGCATATATCCTGTTGGTTTATTTCTTACTCGTTCATTTTCTCCCAAGATAAGTCGAATTTGTCCTTGGCCAATAGTTTATATAAATCTGATCAACCACTGTAGCAGCGGATACACGCTTCCGTCGCTGAAAAACGGAGCTGTAGTGGCGCGTGGCCACACGAGCCGCCTCTCTACAGAGGTGTGATGTAGAAGCCGCTGATGTTTCCACCGCCAATATTTTTATTCTTCATAAAAATAACAACTTCTGTTATCAATAAACATCTTACAATTACAACAAATATCACATCATATTCACAACACATCATCAACTCATATAATCACTAATATATCCACATTGTGTCCCTACAAGTTATAGTCGTGGGTGGTGGCCGTCGGCGTAGGCATGGTCGTGGACGGCGGCTTGGGCGAGCGGAGGCCAGTGCGTGCGTAGGCGGCATCAGGCGGCGGCAAGACCGCTCGCGGAGGCTGCAGCGGGTGTGGGTGGCGGCTGTCGACATCGAACCCCCACCCGCGCGCCTCCGAGTCTCCCCACCATCGACGCGGGCAGCATTGGCGGCATCGAGCCCCCACTTCTGATGAGCTTCTCGCACGGCGGCGGGCCGCCGCTCCTCCTCCACCTCCGCCACCATGCGGTCCACCTCCACCGGCAGAGCCCGATCCAATTTTTAGTCTCCGATTGGAGATCAGAATTTTAGATCGTCCTGTTTCAGCAATGTAGCAACCTATTGAGTCATTTAGGTCTTCAAAATAGCCTTAGGAAGCCATAATTCAAGTCCATAACATTGTGTCATAAAGCCAAGTACGTGAAAATATCAATCTGCTCCAAAGAAATAACAGTAACACATATAACTCTCCTAACCTCCTACCGCCCACGTAACAGCAGCACATGCATCACGTGAGAGATAGATATGGATACCTAAGCCATACATATTTAATGTCTACATTTCATCTTGACTTGGATTTGCAGCCACATCGTCATGCTCTTACATTTATGTGGCATTGCTACTAGGTCCACCGTCACCAATGTTTTCAGATCCACTGTCACCAAAGTCTCCGATCTAGTTCACAAATCTCTCCAGATCCACGGCCACCAGATCTGGAGTCCGTGGCTCGCAATATTTTTATTTGACAGAACCGCCGCGCGGTGTCGTGCGGTACAGTATAAATACAGCCAAGGCCCCGTGCTCTCTCTTTCCTCGTAGTCAGGCATCCCATTCTCCAGCCTCTAGTTTATTAATTCAACCTTCAACCTTTCTCAGCGGAGAATGGATAGTCACGGTGGGCATAGAGAGATCCGTGTTAGTCCACCCAGAGAGAGGATTTTGGCATGCCGTTCTCAGATCTAGGAATGCCAGATGAATTCTTTGGGGGTTGTTATTGGTACCCTCTTAATATTTACGAAGCATCTTATTGCCGCGATCGGGACATTGCAAAGTGGGTTGTGCTAGATGTCGAAGGATCGTCCGTGTATTTTCCTTGGGAGAACAAGGCTGATGAGGCGCAGGGTAAGTAAGGCCACTCTCTGTGCATTGTTTCATTTCACGCTTCTTAAGAGTCTCACATAAGCACTAGTGTTTTGGTTTAGTAGATGAAATGATCTCTCTCAATGCACAATTTCATTTTTGTGGTTTCGTAAGCATACCATAATATTAAATTCTTGTATTGAGATTGATCAAAATAAGTTGAGATGGAACTTTTATGCTCCCAGTTCAAGTTTCAATTGAGTTTCATACATATGAAACAATGTTAAATAAGTTTCATCCTAATAAAACTCATTTCATCTCTTTCATAATAATTACCTTGCCATGACAGCACTTTAACCCATTTAATGTAAATGAAACCCTCACTGAGACTATCCTAACAAGATTCACACTGTTTAATATCTTTCTTCGTCAAATGTTTCGATTTTAGTTCAAACGGCCTCGACAGTACGATTTAGGAAAAATAGCAGCAGCAGCAACCGGCTGATGCTTGTGATGTGTAGTGAGCAAGTCTGTGGTGAATCTTCTAGATTCTCCGACGTCCGGCCCTTCAGCCGAGAAGGCCGGTGCAATCCAGTCGGGCACTAGAACTAGTGAAGCGCACAATGTTCAGCGAATGGGAGCGGACGCGCAGGAGCGCAAAGAGGACCTAGGGGTACCACCATCGTTAGAGCCTCTGCAACTGATTTTCTAAATCAAATCGGTTATGTGAATATAGCTAATTTTTGGAAAAAATGTTTTCCAACTGACTTTATAAGTCAACCTCTAAATTTAGCTGCTCACTATTCTGCAATTCTTGCTAGCTATTTTGGAGAGATCCAGTGTTTCTAGCCAATTTTATTGTCAATTTTACAGAGGTTGTAGGATTAGATTAGTTTTTTAACTTTTTATTTTAGAAAATAATCAAATCAAAAAATAAGAATATATCTTTAGCTAATCTCTTGATAGTACTGCAAAATTTTTACCTACTCCTTCCATTCCTATTTGTATATTTGTAAGCATTCGTAAGAATCCCGAGGTAAAAAATAGTTAAGAGCGAAAAAGTTCTTTATACCCCTTATTTTACACTGCTTCATCAATTCTTCACCCACCCACCAACCTATCATTTTTTATCTTATTCCTAGAAATGCTAACGTTGTGGAACAAAATTTGAATCCTTACAATACTAACAGCGTCCCCAAAGGTAGAGACGGCACTAACTCTCCACCTCATCTAAGAGTCATCTAAGAGGTAATATAAGGCTACTCCCAGTGGGGGTTTCATTTTCAATAAATGAGCTGCCATGTAAGTAATTTTGCTGATGTGGCAGGAAATTAATAAGGAGAGAGAAGAAATGGGTTTCATCTAGATGAAACCATCTCTACACTGTTTCCAAGATATTTCTCTCTTGCATGTGTTACCTAGGAAACAACAAAATGAAACTATGCATTGTATGAGGTATTTCATTCACCCTTGTTGCTTATGTGGCATTTTGAAAACAATGAAATGAAACTCCCCATTGAGAGTAGCCTAAGAGTTCATATCAACTCTAAAGTAATAATTGGACCCGCATGTTAGAGGCTGCCTCTTGAACAAGAGCTAGCAATCTTCTCTCTCTTCTTTTTCTCTAATAAATAATTCTAAGAGTTAGCTAAGAAGCAACCATTGGCGACGCTCTTATATAAAGGAATAAAGGGAGTACAGTCAAACCCGTTTCTTGATTTGTGTTATAATGTTGTCATTTTCTGTCATGAAAACATTATGACACTTAATTTAGTAAAATAGGTGATAAAAAATATTAGTACATGTTGACAAGCCCAAGGAAATTTAACTCCCCCTATTGGTATGCCAGACCTAGATGACCACATAATAATCTTGCCATGACAGTAAAATAAGTAGGAGTTAACTATGTCAAACGTGACTAACATTTGACGTGACAAATAAATTTGAATTGGCCCTAGTACCTATTACTAACCCATAAGTAGATGATGGGATTAGATTGACCCAAAACATCAAACAAACGCGCTGGGTTGAGTGGACCGACGCTTATTTGGATTAGCCCATTTGGATTCACTTATGAAATTGGACCTGAAGCAGAAAAAATAACCGGAGGCCAGCTCTCTTATTTTTCTATGTGGCATATCATATTTGAATAATCAATTACTATACTGAATTGTTTTTTCCCATGCTTCTGAGAAACGTTTTTATCTACGAGTCATTTACTACCATTGGAATTTATGTAAACTACTAATACGTACTGCGTCGCCATGGTTTCGTGCAGTTCACTTTACAGGAAAGATGCTTGACGGTACTGTATTTGCGTCGACAAGAGAAACCAATACTCCTATGACTTTTAAACTAAGACAAGGTGAATCCATGCATGACAAAATCGTCAGTTTGTTGTACTTTTCAATTACACTAGTACTTCTGATCCCTGAACGCTAAATTTGTATTTATATTGTTAAATATACAATGTATTGTGTTAGTTTATTTAAAAACACAAGGAGATTAGTGTACGTTTGCATATCTATATTATCAGTGTTAGCACGATGGCTATTTGTGCAACGCCCTTTATTTTGAAATATGGCCAAATTTTACTAAAATTGAAAACTTTTCAATTCACAGCAAACTAAAAAGAAATAAGATCTAGGATGGAGGTAAGAATGTGTGCTATTTTGAAACTTAAACATGCAAAAAGTCATCGTAGGTACATTTTGAGTCGTTTCAATTTAAATCAAAGTTGAATTGGAATTCAAAGTATAAATAACCATATCTTAAACTTTGAGACGAGGCTCACTTCGACAGTGTCCTTGTCGTCCGACCAAGGGGTGAAAAAAATTGCTTGTCACTCGATAATTAGTATTATTATATAAATCATTCCCCTGTACGGCCCATTCCTTTCTTGCGGTCCAGCATCACCGGTCAGGCCCCGTTAGCAACGCTGTGGCCTTCGTCATCCTCCTGCCACACGTGTGACATGTTGGAATAAACACGATATGGACATGTTCCATGCATGTTTGTGTGCGTGTGTTGCGACGCCTCTCGTGTCCTGCTTGTTCGTCCCTTAGGCGGAGGTCGTCGTGTGGAGTTTGTGTCCGAGTTCGTTGCGCCCTAGCTTGCTGCTGTGTTGAGTGTTGTTGAGTCGTAGGAGGAGTAGAGGGTGTGGTTGCTGGTTGAAGCAGGGAAGAAGCCGTGGCGTGCGGGTCGAAGCACCGAGCACAGAGCACGGAGTAACCAATGACAGAACGACCCCACTTGTTAGCCACTGCACGCAAGCAAAAATGCTAGGTACACCAACCGAGTGCACAGAAATATTTGACTCTCTCCTTTCCTTCTATACAAAATTTCCAGGTAGACAATGAGGAAGGCAAAATGACCTATTTCTTAATCTGAGTTTATTTAGTGTTTTGTTTGTGTTTTCTCTCTCATGCAGTTGTATTATTTTCCGCTCTTTTGCATCGTAGGCAATGAGGAGTTCAAGGATGAGGAAGAGTTTAACGGTAAGCTTTGACCTTCTTGTTTCTATATTTTATAACCGCGTTCAATAGGAGGCTGTTTAAAATTAGTACCAACTCTATATTATTATTTGATTGTTTACCTAGCTATATTCTCGTGCTTCACCTCTTTGTCTGAGATTGTAACATCAGCCTGACTGGTTTAGGAAACCGGTTTGACCGGTTTTCCGGGAGTGATGGAATCACCCGATGTAGATGTTTGACTGTTTATATCAGCAGAAGATGAAGAACCTGCTTGTGATGATGACTAGGTCGCATCCTTTGCTGGAGATGTGTATAGAGTATTTTTTGCTAATATCTTTGCTTGAGGTTAGGCTTCTCTGTCTGTCTGGTGTGTTAGTTAAGGTAATGTATGACTCTCTTCTCCCTCTGGGACTTCATAACATACGTAGTTCAGACTGAATACTCTATGCATGTGCATCAACTACACATCTAGGGATTAGTATAGTAAGCACAATAGATGTCAGAAATTTGGTATGGCAAAGCCGTAGCCATGGCCAAACTCCCATTTTTTGTATTTCCTCATTTCCCAGCACAAAACCGAACATGATGTTTCCTTTCTCCTCAGCCAAAATCCACACGCAACTGGCTATTAAAGCCCAGCTGACAGGCGTTCTCTTAGTAGAGCCACGATCCACATGTAGCTCGTCTCCATTTGTCCACTTCCAGACAGAATGGATTCCTTTGAATTAATGTGTATCAATACAAAGGACAGTGTTAACCAGGAAATTCACGTGTTTGATAGCCATTCGATCCAAAGAACAGATTGATTTAATTGGTACATTATTGATGTAATGCCCAGATGATTATTCGTTCAGAACGTTCAGTTGAGTGGTTGGTGGTGGATGATTGACATCTTTCTTAAGATAGATCAAACAGTAGATTTTTTTTGATGATTTGGCTGCACGACAGAATATAATGCTTCTTAGTCGGTTGCTTCTATTATACATATAGATGTAGATCAGATATCAGAGTCAGACTTTGTTTATTCAGACTATATATAAACTTGGAGCGTATATATAGAGCCATTTTTAAATAAATAGATGGACCTTGTTTGGTAAACCTTCTGCTTAGTTGTACCAGTAAACTATGAAACAATATGTGCCCAATAGGGCCACAGTTTTATGTTGTGGTGTGAGGGATCCCATTTCTCAAACCAATTATGTACTCTAATGGAAAACTAGTATTTATGGCATTTTTGTTTGTTAGGTGATGTGATGAAAGCCTTGCGCTCGGCAGTTATCCCAATGAAACCAGGGGAGAAAGCCATATTTTCCATTCCTCAAAAATATGCATGGAGCAATTCGGCTACTCCTTCAATTATAGCAAGGAACATCCCTCCGTATCAAACATTAAGGTTCGATGTCGAACTCATCTGTTTCATAACAGATATTCATAAAGATCAAGGCATATTGAAAAAGACAATCAAGTCTAGAGCTGCACAACGGCACAAAAACCCTTGTCATTTGGATGAAGTGTTAGGTACATTATATACTTGCTCTCATTTTTTTTTTTGCTCTTCGTCAATTTCATTTTTATATATGCTAGGAAAAACAAATCTCTGTCTCACCTTGGAAATTTGACGTTTGCTAAAGCGAAGTCCTAAACTATAACCACAGCACATTTTATTATCACCATAATTGAATCGATTTTTCTATAGTATAGCAGTGTGTTTTCCTTGCTTCGTCCTAAACATGCTGTTTGTTTTTTCTGTTCACATTGCCTACCGGAGATCTCCAATATGATATCATTTCATCGAAATCTTAAATACAACATATTTATATGCTACGATTTTAATGAAGCCAAATCTTTCATTAATTACTCAAAAAATAAGCAATGATATTTGACTTGACGTGACTTTTGGTCACATATGCCAACACCCAAATTAGTTCGTGCCCTTGTTCCTCTCTCGGAATACTACACAGAATAATTGTCTTGAATTTGCGGCGAGAAGCGAATTAGTCCTAAACCGACTGCTTGGTCTAGATTTTCCCTTTGCAGAGAACTGGACAATGGCCTCAGCTAGGTATTACTCGGCCTTGGAATTGCTTCCTCCTCTGCATTGATTGATCAGAGCAACTCTGACCTCGTTTAGACACCGTCACAAAAAATCCGCTGAATTCGATCAAAGTTGGGTTGGCGTGCTGTGTGTGCCGTAGTTATCCAGCATGTACACAAGTCTCCTACCCACGTGAATATGTTCCTCATTTGTTGACGCTGGCTGGACTGCTTTGCGCACAGATAAAGCTAAGAGTAAAGTGCACAACTGGTTTTTAAACTTATCCGATTGTGTCACTTAGGTTTATGTACTCTTAAATTGCTGTTTTGACTCTCTGACACTACTAAAAAAGAAGCCTGCAATAGTATTCCATATTTTCCAGTAATAGCGGGCACCAATATTTTCGCTATTACAGGACGTTGTTGCTGATGTTGTCGTGGGCGCCGCTATTACAGTACCCGCTGTAATAGCGGGCGGTCATCACCGTAGCCGATATTAAAAATAGCCAGCAATAACGGGCATAATGACATCATCAGGAGTCGATATTAGAAATATTACAGCAATATCGGGTAAATTGACATCATTCCAGGCCCGATATTGTTGTCGCCTTTGACCCAACTAAAGGCGCACATCAGTCTCTTTGTATATATATTGCATCTAGGGTTGACAAATTTTTTCTAAGTCCCCCACACTTTCCGCGCCCTCCTCTCTGCCTCTCTCTCTCTCTCTCTCTCTCCTGCCGCCTCTCTTCTGTCGCCTGGCCGTCGCCCCTCGCAGGCCGGCGATGTTGCAGCTATTACCGTGCTCGCCGTTCGCCATCGAGGTCGCCAGCGTACTGGAGCTCGACGCCGTGGGGATGACAGGATCCGGCCAAGATGAGGGGTGACGACACGACGCACCCTCCTCTCCCTCGTCGCCGCAGCCGGATCCGACCGGGAGGACCCTCCTCTCCCTCGTTGCCGCGGCCGGATCCGGGCGGGAGGAGGGGCGGCAGCTCGGCATGCGGCCGGATCCGGCGGGGAGCAGATGGCGGCGGCGCGGTGCGCGGCCGAATCCGACCGGGAGGAGGGGGTGGCGACACGGCGCACGTTCGGATCCGATGGTGAGGAGTGGCGGCACCGCGACGCGCGGCCGGATATGGTGGTGAGAAGTGGCGGCGCCGCGGCGCGCGGCCGGACCTGGCGGGGAGGAGGGGTGGCAGCGTGGCGCGCGGCCGGATACGACGAGAGAGGACTGGCGACGGCGGTGGCGCGCAGCCGGATCTGGCCGGGAGCAGTTGCGGTGGATGGGGGAGGGACGGCGGCGTGGTACGGGCCCTGGCCGGCGCAGCTGGCGGTTGGTAGGGTCCGGGCCTAGCCCTGGCCCGTCTCGACCGCCACTTTTTTTTATTTTTTCAGAACGTCAATAGTATCGGGCGTTTTGCCCGATACTGCTAACCCCGATTTGTAATATCGTCTACGTAGTATCGGACAAAATGTTCGATATTGCAGACCAATTTTGCCTGCTATTGTAGGAGTGAATTCTAGTAGTGTGAATTTAGCTTCAGGCTGCAGATACGCAGTACCATGATGCTAACACAAAAAAAATGCTTCATTTTACTTGTTACCTAGATATTCCATATTATTTTTTCGTTCTTCATATCCTAGAATTTCTAATTCAATCAAGTGAACAGGAACATGAGGCTAAGTTTAGGAAGCGAGAAATGCAATTACCTGAGTAACACAGTTGGATAAGAATCGGTCATGCTCTTTATTATACCGTCATGCACTTTAATATAGCAACTTTGTTCCCCCTACAGCTCCTTACAAGTTACAACCATCTACTATAAGCATTAGGACTCTGCCATGATATGCATGTCATCCGTGTATCTAATTCTGTGGCCCTGTTCCTCTCTCCAATATATGTTATTTAAAGAGTAAATTTCATAAAATCTCAGGTTTTAGGGACCTTGTGTCACAAAACCCCAGGTATTATGGTCGGTGTCACATAACCCCTGATATTTTGGTCATATTGTTTCATATAACCCCATCACTATCAAAGTAGTATGAATATTAGAGGTGTATCTAACTTTCATATGAGAAGATAAATTTGTAAGATATTCAACTTGATGATTTTGTTCATTAATTCGACCAGAACACATATATCATCCAAGCAAAAGTTAGAATCCATAAAACATATTGACAGTCAATTCCTGATAGAGGTGGGGTTTTGTGAAACAATATGACCATAAAACATGTGGTTATATGACACGAGCCATAATATCCGAGGTTTCATGACAAAACGACCATAAAACCTGGGGTTTTATGAAATTTACTCTTATTTAAATAAGTCCAGGTGATGTCGTTAGAGCCACCTCCCGTGTACAAGCTGCAACTTGAAATTTCCTTTGCATTAGCAAAAGGACAAAGTCTATTTTACTCCTCCGAACAATTCACTATGTCTAAATTACACCCCCAACAAAATCTTGACTTACATTACTCCCTTAAACAGATTTACTCCCCTCATGCAATTTCTTTTTTTATTTCTCTTTGTATCATTTGAATTTGAAGCTCAAATTTTGCATGATGATAGATAGTATTATTTTCTATATAAAAGAAAATATTATATATTTTTTCTTAAATCTTTTGTATAAAATTCTTGAACTATATTATTTAGATGATATTAGATGCTATTAAACTATAAAAACTATGTTTAAAATATATATTATATTTTTTTTAACGTAAGGTTCAATGAAAACAATTGTTGTGCAAAATTTGAGCTTCAAATTCAAATCATACAAAGAGAAATAAAAAAGAGAAATTGCATAAGAGAGTAAATTGAGCCAACATGAATTGTTTGAGGGAGTAAACTGAGCCAAATTTTTGTTTGGGGTGTAATTTAGACAAAGTGGATTGTTCGGTGGACTAAAATAGACTTTTTCCTTAACAAAATGTCTGCAAAATTCCCTCGGCTTCTCTCTCTCTCTCTCAATCATCCTCACAACCAACTAGATTAAAATTCCACAGCCAAAAACAAATGGATAATAGCCAAAGTAACTTGCCTCAAATCTAAAAAATTTGTCCACAAAAATGATTTGTCAAAACCACTCAACCAGGCCAGCTGTACGAACTCCCGAACATCACTAGTTAGCTCTCTTTGAATGTTGGAATAAGTCTAGTCTACTTCTACCCCCACGACCCTTACCCCTACCCTCACCTCCATGTACCCTGAACTAATTGGTAGTTATTTATCCACTTCACATAAGGGAGGGGAGGGGAGAGAGGGGGGAGATGATAACAAATTAATGGTTTCTTAGGTTTGGATTGGTGACACCCACTCTCGGGACTACATTGTGTATACGTAACAAACCCCGGAACAGTAGTTGGTACACACGTAGATGATATAAATCCGATTCAACAACCTTTATTGATTCCTCAAAGGGAAATAGTTAGGGGATACATGGTCTAGATTACATTCAAAGAGGTGGATAGACCATCCTCACATAAAAGAAAACCCACTCAAAAGCATCATAAACTCCACATGCAACATCGAGCGAAGGACCGCGACCTACTCCTCATCCTCGCGGTATTCTCTATCTTCGTATGAACAAATAAGCGATGGGTGAGTACATAAGGTACTCAACAAGCTCTACCACTAGCAAGGGATATTATACATGCAATGTGGTTGTGGTCAAGGTAGGGTCGAGTTTTAGCAGAAACGCGGATGCGAGGCCTCACTATACAAGCAAAGGGATTCTTGCGAGAGGAAAGCATTTTATAACTTTTAGTTGGTCGAACCTGGGGGAGATATTCATCGATCCCGACAGTTCCCATTCTTTTCGGATGAGCCTTCCGACCGAAGGTCATAACAGCTCCGGCACTTCGGGGCAACACCATTTCTAAAACTCACGGGCTCAAGGCTGCCCACTCACACATCAAGGGTTTTATATTTCTGGCTAATCAACGAGAGCTCAAAGTTTGGTGTGTCAATATACCGTGACAACGGAAATCCGGATAGTTTTATACACTCTGCAGAGGTTGGTACACTTTACTCACAAGCTATATGTTCTTGGCTACGGAACACATAACGCTGCCACCGTAACTAGGCACGCCCACAAGTCCACCCCGAATGCCCGGGGATCCGACGCGTATGACACAAGCATATCGTCCACCATATATGTGCCAAGTACTTGGACTTCACCAAATAAACGATCCCTGGACCTCCGTCATTTACTACACCCGGTGGAACTTCTTGCTGCGTAACCCAAGGTTTGGTGCATAGTCCTGCCCATAACAGGTTTTGTGGTTGTACACTAAATCACCAATTTGGAGTCGAAGAACCGATCCTTATATGGCAGGGAAACACTTGTCCATCGCAAATGGACAACACCTAATCATCAAGTACTCTACACCAGTACTAGAAGTTTCGCCCACGACCGAGTAACATTTCCCACCCAACTTAACCTTAACACGGTTGGTCTAATCACCCACCCATCAACGCACACCACCAACTCATTTTCACACATTTTCATAAACATGGTGTATGATGATAGAGAGTAATAGATCCTAAGCATGATACTACTATATTATTAACATAGTTAACAATACATCTAGGTTGATTCTAGTGTTCTAATGGCAATCAAGGGTATAGTGTTCGCATCTATAGTGATTTGAACATTATCATCCAACAATTGGGTTCTAGCAAAATAGTTGCAAGGAATAATGCATATTAAGAGTAGCTTTCTATATAGGTGCGAGATTAAGCAGACTAATAGGACCAATTATGATCAAGGAATTGATAGAGCTTCTCTCCTAACGCGTCCTCGAAGTCATCCTCATAGTCGGGGTCCTCGGGCTCCTGCTCCTGGTTCTCCTCGTCTACAAGCGGGGTTAGAGTACGTAAGCTACGTCACATAAAATAATGAAGGAAAAAATTAATAACAAGGAAAAACAAAAAAAAAATGAAGTGAAGAGGAAGGCTCCAGGGGCTAGGGTTTGTTACGATGATTCCAACGGCGTTAGAGTCACCCGAAACGGAGCCACGGTTGAAAAGTTATGGTCATCGGAAGTTGTAGGGGTGTTTTTGTAAAAAGGGCATGGCTTCTAATATAAGGAAGGGTGTTTTTGGTAATTTTAGAAAAGAGGAAGGGCTAAAATGCAAAAGTGCATTTTTGGTCGGGTCGGGAGCCTATTTGTAATTTTTGGAAACTCGGGGGCTTTTTGTAAAAGTCTAGGGGCTCTTAATTAAATTGGGGAAAGGTCGGGGGTTTTATGTAAAAGTGGCTTTTCCTAGGATTTGGGATTTATTTTCTAATGGGAAATCTATGGAGCGTGGATCTCCGGATCGACGGTCGGGATTTAAATAGGGCGAAGGGGTATGCCCTTTCTAATCCTGGCCGTCGAGCTTGGATCGGACGGCGGTGGGTGGGCGGCAACGTCGGACGGCGGCCGGAGGGGCGGCGCGGCAGGGGAGGCTCGTCGAAATCGACCTTTCCGGTGGCTCTAGCAGCCAGAAGGGGGGCTGGGGTCACGCCGGTGACCGGTGGGTCATGGCGGAGCCGGTGGCCGGGGTGGCGGCTAGTGGTGCTGGGCGGCGAGGATGAGCCAACCCGACGGAGGTTCGGGCGGTGGTGGCTCGCGATGGGGAAGGTGGTAGAGCTTGGTTTAGAGGGGGAAATGGGTCGGGAGCTGCGTGCAACCCCGACGGGGCCGCGAGGCGCTGAGCCCGGCGAGAGGAGGTTGGAGATGGTCGGACGGCGATGGGGAACGAGGGGAGGGCGGCGGAGGCGAAACGGCGGCGGTTAGGTCGTCACAACGGACGGCCGGCTTGGCCGCTTGGCCTAATGTGACCGGAGAGGGGGGGGCGGTACGGGCAGAGCTCGGGCGTGCGACGCGGCGTGTGAGAGGATAATAAAGGGGGAAGCGGCCAAGGGAGGGGCGGAGGCTTCGCTGCGGGTGTTGGCTCTGGCGGAGAGTGCGCGAGACGCGGAGGCGACGGCGCTAGTAGAGGTGGGGGTCGCTCGGCCGGCGCGCGCGACCGACGCGCGTCACGTCCGGGCGCGCCGGGACGAAGGGAGGGGGCCAAGGGCGCCGGTGGGCTGGGCCGGCTAGGGGAGAGGGTGGGCTGGGCCGGAGAGGGAGAATGGCTCCGGGCGGCCCAATAGGAGTTTAATTCCTTCACTATTTTCCCTATTTCCTTCTTACTCCATTTAAATTCAATTAAATGCAAATAAGGCCAAATAAATCCAAATAAATTAAAATAAGGTAGAATAAGAGAAGGGCAAGGCAATTAAAATAAATTCAATCACGTTTGCAAGTGTTAGTATTTATTTGAAAATGCTAGGTGCTTTGTAGTTAGAATTTAAATTAGGTTTTAATTCCTTGTTATTTTTAAAAAATGTTTTCCTGAATAAAAACAAAATGATTTATTTGGTGAGTTTAAATTGGCCGAAAATCGGGGTGTTACAGGTTTTAGGGTGGAGGGAGGTTTAGAGTGGACTTATATTGATGTCGCTGTTGAAAACCGGGAGGGAGGTTTTAGGGTGGAGGGAGGTTTAGAGTCGAATGATCAAACGTCACGAAAAAGTCAATATCGACAACTCTTTAGTAAAGGAGGGAGTATATGGTTGATGATAAAATTCAAGAGATGACGCCTAACCTCAATATTCTTTACCAAAATGGACCGTATCTTTGACAGATATTCCTCCTCCACAAGAGATTAGTCACTGAATTGCATGCCATCAGCCAAGATCGGAAGGAATAACTTTGACAGATATTCCTTGTAGTAGAGTTTCTACAATCGGAAGGACAACCATCTGTAAATGGAAATGTTCTTGCCTGTTGGTTTTTTTACATAAGCCACATGCAAAACAGACTAAGCAAGATAATAAATTAGTGTGGCTCAGGGCCAGCTCCAGAACCCTAACCTAGATGGCCCCAACACAAAATCACCAGTAGCCATCCACATCTCCAAAGCCGGCAAACCATATAGCAAAGGAACCTCGGTCATCACCATCCCTCAGCCTTCCGGAAGCTGCCAATCAAAGCTGCCGCTGCCACAGGAAACATACATGGGATCTTGCCGTGACTTTAGCGAGATATAAGGCCAGTCTCAATAGGAGTTTTATTAGCATTAAATAAGGTGCCACATAAGCAAAAGAGGTGATGTGGCATAGCAATTAATATGAAACTGGGCAAATGGGTTTCATAGGGATGAAACTCATTTGACACTGTTTCATAGGTATGAAACTGCATTGAAACTTCCATTAAGAGCTTAGAGTTTCATCCCAACATGTTTTGACCAATCTCAATGTAACAAATAGTTATTAAATAAATGCTATAAGTTGCCTATGAAACCGTGAGATGAAACTATACATTGAGAAAGACCGTTTCATACATCAAACTAAATCTTCAAATCTGATGTGGCACTCTTGGAAACAGTTCCAAGAGTGCCACATCAGATTTGGACATTAACGTGGTCTACCAGGTGACACTGACTAGTGGTTTCTTTATAAAAGTGACATCTAAAAGAAAACATAGTTCTATATCCTTAAAAGTGTGATGTTTCTGTTAATGTAAATATATAATATAATCATCCACAAGTTCTATATCGTCAAAAAAGTGACATCAATATTATTTATCAGAGATAACTGAACTAATCCTAATACATATATGCGTAGTGTGGCTATTCCCTTTCATCAGTGTGCTCACGAGGGAAGATTAAGATTATTCCTTTCATATGTTATGTTTCTTATATGTCCATTTTACCTGGTAATTCAGTTGAATTAATCTGTTCTTCCTTTAATATCTTCTCTGCCAGTTAAATATAATGCTTGCCTTGAGGATGGGACATCTGTATCAAGATCTGCAGGAGTGGAATTCGTCGTTTCAGATGGTAAGGACCATTTGTTCATATTATGTTGCAGGGCCACATCTAACAGAAGCAAAACGAACACAGGCTTCTTTTGCCCTGCATTTGCAGATGTTGTGAAGACCATGGGGCAGGGAGAGGAAGCTATTGTTGTTATAAACCCAAAATGTAAGTATCTCATTTTCATTGGAACTAGATCGTCTGTCGTACGGTAGCAGGGCAGTATGTCCATTCATGCTGAATCCAACAATCGCCTGGACGTTCCCAGCGGGCACCGCCAGGTGCTTGAAGTAGCTCTCAGTGAGGCAACCTGCAGGTACGGCCCCTGCAGGTTGCCGCACATCCGCCATCGAGATTGCCACCGTTTAACGGTTTAACTGACGGCCGTGAAATCACAACCACGGTTGCTCTTTTTTCTAAATAAAAAAAATAACATCACGCAAGCTGCTGGCTTTTCCATGTTTGGACAAAGCAGAACTGTGGAGCCCATGCGATCTTGCTAGCCTGTGATACCCAGCCGTGAAGGTGTGTCAGTTCATCCAGACTTAAAAAATTTCTTCATGTGTAAATTCCTTTTTAGGTAATACACGTCTGTTTTAGGATCAATACTAACATAGTATATTATTTAAACTTTTGTCAACTCCTTTAACACTTCGATTCACAGCGCATCGGTGTTTCAGGTTATTTTTTAAAATACTGTCTGCTGGTTGCGTGTTGTCAGTACGTGTGCTTTCACTTTTATGTTTGCAAGGTACAAGATACAATAAATATTCATAAAAAAATTTAGACCATAACAAGAGCATCTAGAAGTTGACCACTCCATATTATAGTCAGTAACCAGTATATGTAATATTGTTAATGTCTTTATACTTCCTTTTCATATTCTAGCTGTTTTGCGACGACCATCCAGAAATAGACCACTATATGTTATAATAAGTTATCAGTACATGTTATATTGTCACTATCTTTATGTTACTTTTTTTACTTTTATATTTTTGTTTACACTGTATGTTATAAATAATGACTAGTACTGTCATGTCACCTGTCTTTATACTTCCTCTTTTTATAATTTCGTCGCTTGCGGCGATCATTCAAAAGTTTACGATTACATGTTATAACGAGTAACCACTTTATTATTTCATTGAGCAATTATTATTATTATTATTTATTATTATTATCTTTTATGATTTAAAAAATATTTTTAAAACATGGATAAGTGGGTCTAGTTTCGAAGGTTTTATCGCAACGAATACGATGGTGTAATCAGATTTTAATTTTAAAAATCAATACAAGAATTATAACATTTTTTTAGAACGGCAATGTTGAGTATAAAGCAAATCAAAGGTGGACCCACATTCCCTGGCTGCATGCGCTGATGGGATCGAATCTTTTTGCCGTGATGACACCGTTACTTTGAGCCTAGACACGTGTTTGCCTCCAAGGGGGCCGTAGCTAAGGCTACGCGCATATTACTCGCGTACGCGTACCAGCCGATTTCCGCTCAGCGAGGCCCAATAAACCTTCTAATCATTCTTTCCTCTCTTTTTGCGAAAAGCATCATCCTTTCCAAGCTTCATGCGAAAAAGAGGAAAGTGTTCTAGGTATCTGACTTACCGTGTGCCTCAACTACCGATGCACGCGTCGAGTGGGAAAGAAGCCACTGGGGCTCGAGCCTGCGCTGATGAGGCGGTCGCCGCGAGCCTTGCACAACTACCTCAAGGAGCCCGTGCCCGGAGATGGTAGGGAACTTATCCAGTTCAGCTATGGTTTTGCCACTACAATGAAGTTGAAGCCACGGCCTTTGGACGCGTTCGCAAGCCTGGTTCTGCCACCACTAGCATCGTGGACTCCTCAAGAACGTCCCCCGAGCCACGGATGCAGAATGTTATGTGTATGGATGGGCTTGCCAGCATAAGGGAGAAGGGAGGTGGCAATGCCACGGCGGCGTGCAACGGTAAACGGCGACAGTGCGGCAGCGTGTGGCGGTGGCATGAAAGGCGCGAGAGAGAGAGAGAGAGAGAGAGAGAGAGAGAGAGAGAGAGAGAGAGAGAGAGATCATGGCCTACTATCGAAGGTGCAAGCGCAACTTCTTCCCTCCACGCAGCCAACAAGGGCTATCGTAGAGGGCGATGGTGCCGGCGGCGGGCGGGAGAGGGAAGGCCATCTCCTTTAGGTTCGTTTCCGTTTAGTCTTCTGTTCCTCGGCCTGGGCCATGGGCCGCCTTTGCCTCCTCTCGCCTCCCTGTCGCCATGGCCGCCATTGGCGAGCTCTTGCTCGTCGTTGGTGGTGGTCATGGTGTTAGGCCGGAGCCGGAGTGGAGCCCCAATAAGGTAGTAGTAGCTCCCTCTTTCCTCAGCCCTCTCTCTCCTCCTCCGGTGAAGCTCCTTCCCCGCAACCCCACCCTGCTCGCCGGTACCTTTCCCGGCCGTCGCACCGCTCGATTCAAGGCCTTCCGGCCAAGATCCAACGCTGCGTGGCCCGTTGACCGGAGCTCTCTCCGCTGTCCGCCGCGCCCTCCTCGCTGCCGCCTCCCCGGGCTCCCCTGTCGCCACGTCCCCGGGCCCCCCGTCGCCGCCGTCCCGAGCCCCCCCACCGCAGCCTCCCCGGAATCCCCCGCCGCCGTCCACGCCGCCGCCCCCAGCCAAGAAGGATGCCTCGACGCCCATTTCGGCCTCTCTCGGCACCGCCGCCGTGGGAGGCCTCCCCGTCTGAACGGCGGGCGCCGCTCCCACGGATGGCCTTGCCGTCGTCGTCGTGAGAGCCCCCCCCGGCCCATCCGCAGGACCTGCATGTGTTGGGCCCTACCGGGACTACCCATAGCACAGCCGTTTTGCTTACTGGTGTTGCTTGCCACACGAGTACGCCCTACGACACGACACTCAGTATCGTGCTCCTTCAACTCCTTCTATCTTTGCAGAGTACAAGAGACTTCATTGCAGGCTTCCACTGATGGTATCTGAATCTTCGATGTCGATCTCGGCATGCCGTACTCGAGTCCTTAGAGACCACGAACGCTACGGGTGCACCGACCGATGTCGTTCTGATTCGGTAAATCTGGTTTTCGGAATAATGTCGACTAGAGGCGTCGACGCTGTTTATCATATGCGTCTGGGTGAACTACATACAAATGCCTCACCGACGATGATGAATCCTGCTGACAGCTTGACCCTCGACCAACCTCCTGCTGATTGTAAGCGAGGCCTCCCTGACAATACTACGCAAGCCAGTCCGTCAATAGCAATCTTGTGTGCAAATTGTGCAAATTGCACTTTGCTCGTTAGAAGTGTTGTAATCTTCACCCTTTCAGAGGTGCTGTGTTCTAGGAATGCTTGCATTTCAGTGTTTGTAATTTATTGTTAATGAATACAAACACATCTTTATCAAAAAAAAGGGCTATCGCAGATCATGGCCTAGAGCTAGGAGGTGGTGTTTCGCTCAGGCGGATATGGGTGCTGAGCGGCTACAGTTGCACGGCAGGTGGATGGTTCCACGACGGATCATAGAGCTGTTACTGAATATGAACTCAACGAGACCGAAATTATTCCTAGATATCACAACAACCATATTTTTTCAAATCACATAAATACCTTCTTAATATAGTGTCTTTTTCTAGATGGTTTTGGTGAACGAGGGAGACCTTCTCTAGGTGGCGAAGCAGCTGTGCCATCTGCCATATTTTTTCAAATCACATAAATACCTTCTTAATATAGTGTCTTTTTCTAGATGGTTTTGGTGAACGAGGGAGACCTTCTCTAGGTGGCGAAGCAGCTGTGCCATCTGATTCCACTCTCCATGTGAACCTCCAATTGATGTCCTGGACAGAAGTTAGTTACATCGGGGAGAAAAAGGAAATACTCAAGAAACGTCTCCATAAAGAACCCCGCACCCACACTGGCGGACCAAGGAATCAAGCATTCGTGAAAGGTACTGAGCTATATAGGGCTTGTACACGCATTTAATATATCTCCTAATCCTGTGTCTAAACAAGCACAAATTGAAATGATAGTGCGGCTGATCGGTAAACTTCAAGATGGGACTGTTTTTGATCGGAGGGGCCACGACGGAGACAAACCATTCGGGTTCACCATTGATGAAGGTTACACAACTTTTTGTATAAAAAGCTGACCATTACACTTTCTTTGGATTTTGCTAATTTCCAGGGACATGAAAAGTTTATATGTTCGGAATTGTCAACCCAATATAATAACAGATCTGACGGAAACGGCCCTCTAATTGAAAGTTATTTCTTCTCCGCTTCTTGGTGGCAACTGGTTTTAGTATCAGTATCGTTAATTAAAAGGAAAAGTCCATTTTACTCTCTCAAATAATTTATTTTATCTTTTTTACACCCTAAATAAAATCTTGACAAAGTTACTACCCTAAACAATTCATGTTGGTGGAATTTACACCTTTTCAAGGTTTGTATTATTTTTTGTCTTGACATATAAGTTGAATTTGAAGTTGAAATTTTCTATGACGATACAGTTGACACAACAGTGTTCCAAAAATATAAAACATACTTTTGAATAATATATTCATAGATTAGTAATAATTAACCATAGATACATACAAATAATATAAATATGTTATAATTATTTTAACATAAGCTCTTGTGTAACTTATCACCATGCAAAATTTAAATTTTGAATTCAACTTGTACATTGGGAAACCAAAAATATAAAATTCCACTACGGGGTATATTGCATCAATTTAAATTGTTTGGGGTGGTAAATGGAGTTATGATTTTGTTTACGGTGTAAAATAGACAAAGTGAATTGTTTCAGATGGTAAAATGGACTTCTAAAAAACAACATAGAACGGTATAAATTGTGGCAGTATACAAAGAAGATACCATAACACAAGTTCATACACATAGAAGGCCTTTTTTTCTGGTAACTATGATGTCGAACTATTGTTTATCATGCCAACAAATGCTTCAATTAAATGTGCAGAACACGTTATCTATGGCATAGACGAAGCAGTGATGACAATGCAGGAGGGAGAAATTGCCACCTTCACCATTCCACCCCAGCATGCCTTTGGTGCTGTAGGTTCAGATCAGTATAAGCTTGCAATTGTACCTCCTAACTCTGTAGTCATATATGAGATTGAGCTCATATCTGTTGTCAATGTGAGTATTATATTTGCTTTAGAATCAGATAAATCCAGGATTCCAAAATTATGTTTTCCACGAAAATTTATAGTTGTCACATCAAGAAGGTGCCTTGAATACCACAGATGTTATTTATAGTGCATGTGTACTGAGCATAATAATTTTATAAAACCATGACATGTTTAATTCCTTAACTTCATGTAGGAGCCTAAGCCAATAAGGTATATGACTTGTAAGGTGGGCATTAAAAAAGCAAGACGGAAGGTAGAGGAGGGTGATAATCTGTTTGACATTGGAAAGTTTTTGCCCGCATATAGGAGATATTTCACGGTTAGTTATGTATACCAACATACTTTGTGTGTTCAATTTTATAATACCCAGTTTCATTTGATAGGGCCATAAATACTTCAATGAACATAGGAACATGTAGTCACCCTAGTCTAATTATTAGTTGTAGTTTAATATAAATATATTGAATCTTTGATTATACTATTAAACATATCAATTAGTTATAGATGTCTTATTAATGTATCAAAGCATAATTCGAAGTATAGAAATATTAAATTCTATTAAACTGAATTATTTACCATTCTAAATAGGATTGTCTGACACGTGATGGATGAATTTCACACTTTTGTACTTCAAATTATGATTTGACACATTAATAAGACATATCTGCAACTAATTTGACATGTTTAATAGCATAATGGGAGATTCAATATTTATATTAAACTATAAGTAATAATTAAAACTGGGATGGGCACATGTCCAAGTGCTCACAAAAGTCACACTCCTTATTTAACCCTTGACCATAAATTCTTCTCATATTATATGTTCCTTGTTTTAAAAATTGTTACTATTAGTATCGCTAGTTAAATGCATATCCAATTAACCAAATTGTTGCCCTAAAGATAAAAGTTTTAATTTTAAAATTAGTTCATACATACAATACATATTTGGATTGATAGGATAATATCATTTTGATCACTCCAGTGGTAATTTTCTTCAGACAACACCGTAGAGGCAAGATCTTGGAATCTGAAATATGCTGATTGTTCTCATTAATTGACATTGTGATGCGTACAGGCCATACAACTCTTATCGAGGACATATGAAGGGGAAAAAACAAAGGAAATGAATATTTATGTGGCCTTGAAATGTGCTGAGTGCGCAATTCACCTTCGACACTACAAACAAGCATATGACCGCTACATTGAGGTACTTTTCTTTGCCAGCCACTTCGATATGTTTGACGGTTCACACCATTCACCATACCTCATTTAAACACCGATGCTTTAGTTAGGTACTAGTATGCTTGATTTTAACCTTATTCCATGGATTGCCGTTCTGGTAAACCAAACCTACTATTTACTGAAAACTCAAGAGAGGATTCCCACCATTCGGTTTACATTGCCACTCTAGGTCAAAAATTCTGGTTCTCGATGGCATGTGGAGGGCCTGACGAGGACGGGCATGACTCTGTAAAAGCCCAGCTTTTGCTGCTGACGAGAGGGCAAAGAAGGAGCTTCGGATGGGTATTCCCATAACTATCGTTACTATCCCGCGCCAGGATCCTTCCAATGCGTTGAACTCTTCAGTTTTGTAGAGTCCATCATTCTCCGTACACAACATTTTGTAGGAGTATTGTCTTTTTCATACATAACAGTTGGCAGTGGACCTGGGGAAACATGAAAGATATGCAGCAGTGACGGCTACGAAGAAGGCTCAACCACCATGAACAGAACTAGCCCTTCTCACAACTGCCACTGAAATCACGTCACTACAAGTGTCGAGCGCTTTGGTAGTTCTCTGAATTGCCACTGGAACACAAATACCAGTGGTGGCTAGGATAACATCTGCGGTAACTTCCACTGGGACCTGATTCCGCTGGTGGTTGATGACATCATCCTACCTACCATCAGAGACCCTGATCCAGGTGGCAGCTGCCGATATAATAATCAGCAAGATACGTAGCGTACTTCGCAACCACAATCTTAGACGCCTATTTGGTTCACTGCCACAGTTGTGGCAAGCCACACTTTCTTAACATCCTAACCCACATGTCATACTCTTAATTTCTTGCCTAACTTTGCCACACTTGTGGCTAAGAATTTGCTAGCCACACTTTTTGTGGCAAGCCACACTTAACTAAGGTTAGTTATGGTAAGCTTAGGCATCAACCAAACAGGCCCTAACCCTTCTCACTTCTGCCACTAAGCTCACGCCACAAGAAAATGGCCGAGCGCTTTGGCGGTTCTCTGAATTGCCACGTGAACACAAATAGTAGTCACTATAAGAAAATGGTACTATAGCCACGTCTCCCAAAACCCAGTAGCCATGGCAAGCAAAATGGGTTGTGGCTACAGTAGGAGAAGAAACCAACCGTGGCTATAGTGCCCTCTATAGCCACGGTTGAAGAAGTGAACCGTGGCTATTGCTAAATAGCCACGGTTCACTTCTTCAACCGTAGCTATTGAGGCCACTATAGCCATGGTTGAAAAAGCCAACCATGGCTATAGTGGCGAAGCGCGCCACGAGCTCACTCCCCTATATAAATCAACCAAACCCTAACCCCCACTCCCCTCCTCACTTTCTCTCTCCAGCCACCGCCTCCTCACTAACTCTCTCTCTCTCTCTCTCTCTCTCTCTCTCTCTCTCTCTCTCTCTCTCTCTCCACCACCAACCGGCCGCGCGCCTACCTCCTCCACCACCGGCCGGCCTCCCCGAACGCTCCTGCTCCCCGGCCCGCGTGCCCTCCTCCCTCGGCCTCCCTGCATGGTGCTCAACCAACTGCCGCCGCTCTCCACCGTCCGGTTGGATCTAGCGTCGGCGAGGCCGGAGCCACGGCCCATGGGGTCGGGAGGAGGGGCATCAACCTCTCTGCCGAACGACGCCCTCCCCGGCTTGTCGGCTCTCCGGCGACCACGAGCGGTGACAAGGGCGGTCGGATCCGGGGCCGCCCCCACTTCGGCGGGCCATTGGCTGCGGCAGGGCGGTCGGATCCGGGGCCACCCCTCTCGGCGAGCCGTGGGTGACGACGGGGCAGTCGGATCCGAGGCCGACCCCTCTTTGGTGGGCCATGGGTGAGGCGGCCAGATCCGGGGCCACCCCTCTCCGGCGGCTGGGTGGCAGCAATGGGTGCTGGATTCACCGTCTCCCCTATCCCGTCCCGGCAGCGCGTGGAGGCTCCTTAGCGGGCTGCACGGATGGGGCCGGAATGGGCGGGCTGGTAGGTCACGCAGGCCTGTTCGGCCCATCTAGGCTTTTTTTTGTTTTTTAATTTATACTGCAGCGGCGGTTGAAGACTTCGACCGTGGCTATAGTGTTAAACTATAGCCACGGTTGGCCTTGTTTGCGAGGCTACGGATAATCCAAACATAGCCACGGTTGGGTTGACCCACGGCTATAGAGGTCTCCCAACCGTGGCTATAGTGCTTTATTGTTATTGTGAGTAGTGGCTAGGATAACATATATATACATATATTTATTTATTTACATGTATCTTATACATATATTTATTTATTTATATATATAAGATATATATAAATAAATAAATAAGTAAACACATAATATTTATATAAGATATATGTATATAAATAAATAAAAGTCATATAACATATACATTACATGTATATATATACATACATATACATATGTTGGTAATTTCTTCAAACTTGTGAAAGCCAAAGCAAGGAAAAGCACCTCCACACCTGCTTTCGGAAATGAACTTGCAAAAAGCTGCTTTTGACTTTGGCTTTTATTGACAGCCAACCCTTTTGGTTGGCCTACTGGCTTTTTGGAAAAGCCAAAGCCAGAAAAAGCCCAACCAAACACACCCATAGACCGTACCGACCGACATAAGTGCAACAGTAGCAGCATAGTTCTGTTTTATCTTATGATGAACTAAGGTCCTTTAAAGTAGTTCCTCCATGAAGAGATATCACAACTGTATTTGGTGGTACTTACGAAAGGCCATGCTTGAAAAGGTGTGGCCATGGCTGCAAGCCCCTACTATAATGGATTGACAAGATGCACCTCCAAATTCAAGTGTATCTAGTTCTATGGGTTGTGGATTAATAGCTAATCACCATGATTACAACAAGCTCTGAATGCTAAACATGATAGCAGCATTCCCTTCAATACAAGATTAGTAATAAGCAAACATGCAAATAGATATAAAATGAACCAGAAGAACTTAGGTTGCCATTAGATCCAAACAAGGATGAATAAAACTCCTACAGAACTATAAGTTATGTCATCACCATCGGTTGTGCTGATCAGCGGATAAAGATGTTAGAGTGCAGCTCGACTCGTCGTATCCTCAAGCCCTAGCCGCCAGCCCAGGTCCTATTGGGCTTACCAAACCATAGGCCCAACCGGAGCGCCAATCAAGGTCCTGGACTACCTCAACCCAGAAGACTAGCCCGATAGGTGAGGATCCCTCCATCTTATTAGTGGGCTCCCCCATCATCAATATTCGATGTGGAAGTAAACCCAACAAAAGGTGCAAGTACCGATTGGCTCCAGGATGCATCCATGACAAGCCTCTCCATACCTCTAGTGTAGTGCAAATAAAGCTCTGGTTTAGTGCAAATAAGAAGACTACATCTCTCTAGTTTGGTGCCTCTCCCTCTCCGACGGTTGCTCAGCCATGTGTTGTGACTTCTTTTGTTGTCCAAAGCTCATGGAGAAAATGAATCTGAGTTCGATCCAGACTTTCCTAATCCACGGATTGAATTTCTAAAAATCGTAGCACTCTCGTTCGAAGTCCAAATGAGGCAAACTCCAATCCTATACCATAGATCTTCAAATGATTACAGCTTTGGTACTCAACTCTTGAATAGATTTGGAATCTGAGTTACCCAAAACCATGTTGCAAAAAAATTCATCTAGATTTGATCTCGTGTCTGCAGTACCCCTTGTGTGGCCCTTTTATCTTAGATCTAGAATCCGATTGGGATCATATGTATATGCTCTAGAAAGCTCTCAGCGATAGTTACAGCTTCAGGACTCCAACTATTCTTATTCAAGATTGTCTTGAACATCGAAATGCACTGCAATGAAGTGCTAGTTTTGGATGATGTGCATATGTCTTTCTTCCAGACAGAGTTTGTTTCTATAAAGATGCGCATATATCTTTCCTTGCCCACAATCCATGTCGGGATTCATGGATGTCCAAGTGTATGGAAAACTGGCATGTCAGTGCTTCTCTAGGTTGAGCCTGTATATTGTACTTTATAGTTTTATAAGATATTATTGATGAAAATCATTGGCATTCAGGAGATACCTTGATAATTTTCAATAATGCTATAAAACATAGTGCAATTGCTCAACAAGAAACTCACATCATAGATTGTGGAAAAGGATTAAACAACACCAATAAAAGAAATTTCCGTTTACATGTGGGAATATTCGGCAAAGTATACCTCTACTCTATAGTAGAATAGGCAATACTGAAATGAGAAAGGATTGAAAACAACTGAAATCTACACAAATAAAATAGCCAGCTTATAAGTTTCATACCAAAAGAATGGAGACTTGAATCAA
Source organism: Chloris gayana (assembly GCA_031894775.1). Lineage (NCBI taxonomy): Eukaryota > Viridiplantae > Streptophyta > Magnoliopsida > Poales > Poaceae > Chloris > Chloris gayana. The sequence continues at coordinate 61,511 of JAUNZO010000248.1, read as the reverse complement.
ATCACTAGATTATATTTTGTGATATACAAGTTTGTATGATCAATGCAAGAGGATTATAGAAACAAAAAAGTTTTAATATTTCAAAAATTAGAAAGGACTCAAGTAATGTGAGAGCATTCTTTTTAAAAAGCAAAGTATGGTTCAAAGAAGAATGTTTTGAGTTATATTTGACTTGGGTGCTACACACACACACACACACACACACAAAACACTAAGTTGCTCTTCGTGCAGCACCCCTTGCAGCCATATTTTCTCCTAGTTTCCGACTGCGATGACCATATAAGTTTCAAAAAATCTTGATGAGATCTAAGACTTCGGTACTCTAACTTTGGTGATTTGAGATTGTCTTGAACTCCAAAAATACATCGCAACAATGTGTTGTTTCTAGACTGCATGAATTCATTTTGTTCCTTCTGGACAAACCTTATGGAAAGTCGTAGCCATTCGCCATGATCATAGGCTTGTGAACTTCCAAATGAGTCTTCAAAATGTCTTGGCCCTATAGATGGCCATTCTTGCATGGGGAGCCGGACTTCATGTCGGTGCTTCCATGGATCGAGCTTGTATGTCGTATTTTCTCTTGTTACTACAACAAAGCACTCAAATAGCAGTATATGTGGAAAATTGTAATGGTAAGCTAGGTAATAACACATACTTATAATGAGAATGATGTTGTTATTGGCACATAATATGTGTATGATATTTTTTGCCAACAAAGCTCCTCTCTATCTTAATTCCATAAAGATGACAACGGCACCTGTAATGTCAATCTGAATTTGGAGGTGTCATGTAGGAGGTCCTCTTCACCATTTGCGTTATTCACTCCTCGGAGGCATTATTTAGGAGGTCCTCCTCACCATTAGAGAGCATTGATTCATTCCTCTCTCCCTCTCGTTCATTGATTCGTGGCTATCTTCCTTTTGGTTATTGCTTCTTGCCCTCCAATTGTTCATGTCACCAATCCAGCGGGATCTACTGTTCGTGCTCCTTTGCTTCATGTTCAACTTGTTTGAATGGTTTATTTTTGTTGGAACTTTCATCCTCTCACACCCCTTTGGTACTTCCTCCCGGCACTAGGTGTCGGACCCTGGTGCACATGCTAGAAAATTTAGATGTCATCCCTGTTCTGTTGATGCGGTTAAAAATTGTCAACCTCAATTTTGAATTACATCATTTGTTAGTAATTTGCACATTTTGTGTTCAATTAGTACTGTCACTTATGACCAGTTTCAAGCCGCATCGTCTTCTTCAGTGTTTCTATCCTCCTTCAAACTACCTCACATTTCTCACCTTGGAGGGAGTCGGAACTTGGGCCGGTCCTGAGGGAGGGACTAGCAGGGCGGCGGCCCGGGGCCACCAATTACAAGCCCATACCATGTGTACGGACATATACATCGGCTCATTCTGCAACAAGCAAGTGACCCACATGTAGATAGTTCAGGAGGGCCTAACAAGCAGTTGTTCTTTTCCCTATTCCCTAATCAACATGCTCAGCTAGTCAGCTCATGTAGAAAGGGAAAATGGCCAGGAAGCATACGGCAGCTAGGCTGCACATCACCGCAATTGCATAGGCATCATGGCGGATTCGTGTCGTCTACTTTTCCCTTGGTATGGAAAAGTTTGCCTTAGCCAATCTCCGCCGCTTATCCTAGAAGCAACGGTGGCCACCAATTCTACTAATTCTAGCTGTATGCATCTCCGTAGATGAAGGAAGCAATTTTTCTTTTTGAACTTTTTTGGAAGGAGATTTACTCTCTTACTACGATATGCAACAGTTGAGCTAAATCGTTGCTCTAAGTTTAATTGATTGGATCATTTCTTATATAATTCTCATCAACATTTATATCGGTATGCATTAAACTGGTAAAATAGAAAGAGGAAACTAAGAGGATGAATTCATAGGATCACATAAAGGGGCTAAGAGTAAATCTGTTCATATAATACGCGCACTTGAACGAATACAAATGAGAATATTTTATTGGAGGGCCAACCCTGTTGGAAGATAGTGACAACAGTGGTGACAAGAGAGCTAGGTCATTTGAAGGTTTTCCCATGCTCTGGTTAGCTGAGGACTGGTCTTGAAACTAATAATTGTATTGTGTAATGTCAGCAAGCAAGGTGCTTGGTGATGGAGTAAAGCGTTGATTAGCAATATACTCTTGCTGGTAGTCCCTGGAATTCAGTCATGGTGTCTCCCGAATAATTTCACTCGGTATGCCAAGTTTAATGCCATGCATGGATGTTTGTACTTGGCTCGTTTGGATCAATATAATAGTATGAGTGGTGTGCCCCCACCCTCCACCATACACACAACAAGAATTGGCAGGAAAAAGAACCGGGGTGGTGTGCCATGCCTTGAACAACAATTTTTTGGGTGACCTTCCTAGAGTTTCTCAAGGTAGGGAACTTCTTTGCAGTCGTGCAGGGGGACCTGTCAAGACACTTCATAATCTCAGCGGTACCCCCATTGACCATCATCAGCAAATCCTTCTCTGTGTAAGGCATTAGGGCTGGCTGCAACTAGCAGAGGACGGTGGGTACGCTCGTGTACCGCTTGAGGAACATTTGAACATGGAGGAGGAGGCTAGCAAGGTAGCACAATCCAGCTCCCTCTGACGATAATAAGGAGGTGAACTGTGATCTGCTGGGCACAAAGTATGGAGCCAGTACCCTACTGTGCTGAGAGCATCCGGGGAATGGAGTGCGCATAGAAGCTTCCACTCTCTCCCCCACCCAACACACACAGTCACACCCACGTGGTCCTGAACATCGATGATTAATGGAGCATGACTATGAGACTAACACCTTAATGATGTCACCTATTTATGGCTACAGCATTGTCGTTGTGTATCTAATCTTAGTTCGTCCGCTTGAGTTTGTACAGGGTTATACACCAACATGGAATCAGATACAATAGTATTATTACTGTTGGAGCCAATATTGATTATTGTATTATTGAAAATAGGTATTGGAGTATGACCCTAATAACGACCAAGCTCTACAAATGTTTGCGAAGCCAGTACCAAACGATGCAGAAGTTATAGATGAAGCTGCAATGCACAGAGGTCTTGAGGTAATATTTGTTCCAAGTATCTATATATTCAGCAAATTATATAAAAACAACATTTCTATTACACTTACTATCGTAGCCTGCACTTTAAAGTTCAATTTGATACTACAACATTTTCAATTATATTATGCATCACAGTACTATATACTTGAGGAATGATTTCACAACACTTATACTGTCGCATCACAACACACATGAACTTTGAAATAATAACTGCACATATTGGCCCTTTATCGTCAAAATCAATTTGTTGGAGTATGTAATGTAATTCTATTAAGGAAACAAGAGCTAAAAAAGATTTTATAGATGAGACCATGGCCGAACCCGACCCATGTGGCATAACCACCAAAAATAAGCGGATAATTGGGAAGATTATTCTTGACAGAGAAAGAATGTGTGACCAGAACACATAGCACATAGAACAATAGAAAGAATCAATTTTTAATTATTACAACAAATGATTCAGATTGAGTTCACAAAATAGTTCAAAATTCGTTTGAAATAGCACAAGTTACTTGAAGGCATACCTGCAACATAACGTAATCAACAAACCCTGAATAACTAAAACTCAGCAAGATGTACCAGCCAAAAATTGCATGCTAAGCCGATGCCTAATAGAACTAATCATGGGTCATTAATTTTTCTGTTTTAGACAACTTAAAAGGGTTCTTGCATAAGAATATAAGTTAGTCACATATGCTAAAGCATACAAAGTAGACATCGACATCCTTCGCACGATACCATACACCATAGCAACCAGTGGTTAGCCCATTCACTTTCCCAAATTACATCAGAAAAAGGGAATCATCCAACCATTTCATTGATTGGATTACATTGTTTACTAGTGCCAATTTAACTAGCATATATCTTGTATATATTCTAACCGCTGTGACAGAGCCACAATAAACGATCCTCAACCAACTCAAACGGTGCTATGGCAAACAACGATTAATATTGCCACCACAACCTACCATGACCTTTCTTATCCGGTGTCATATTTGAACAACTACGATGTGTGATAACAAAAACAATAGATCCCAAAATCCAACCTATATCGGGTAGTCTCCATACCATCCGAGTTTACTACCGATGACTCGACATTAAGCATAGAAAAAAGCTAATCAGATGGCCGCAACAAAACTGAACCATACCCATAGGAAATTAATAACGGATCATACGTGCAACTATGGTTCCATACAACTCGATGTAATGCAGAAATCATGACTCTCATACAAATGAAGTAATAAACAGGAAACGTTTAAAGATATTATAAGGCACGGGGCCTTGCCTTGGGCTTGATGATCGGTAGCACACTCAAGATTGCTACTTGCAGCACCACACTCCTCAGCTATGGTCTCCCAACTCTAACTTTTTGCCTTTATGTCCTAAATATAATATTCTTGCAAGATAATAATTAAACATAACAAAGGTATGGAATATCTTTTAAGAAATAGAGATGATGACTGGATGCTTATGAGGATGAGGCTCCAAGACTGACAAGAGATATTTATTTCGGTGTGAAGTATGTTCTTCGTTAAACACAGATGAATTACCTAATTAGGTTAACGGGGTAACTATTGGTATTTTCATTTTGAAAATTGTCTAATATGGTTTTGGTAGAAATAAAAATATGGAGATTTTACCGGTCAATCCTAACATGTTGATGTACAACATGTCCGAAATGCATCGTCAAAAGTTGAAGAAACAAAATTTATCTATGAAAAAAAATCTACCACTTTAGCAGCATCGGCAAAGAGGATGGAGGCAGGGGTCAGGTTCGGTGAGCTCGTGCACGAGAGAGCAGGAAAAACAATTGAGACAAAAAAAAATGAGAGTTTGATCTTGTTTGTGTTGACGAAAACCTTCCTCAAAACCATCACATACACACGTGGCCTCGGAGATATGCCTAGCTCTAGTACAGGACCAAACTCTTGGAACGCAGTGAATCGCGAGTACTGAGGCATGCCAGCTAGTTTTCCCTACAAACCAGAAAATACAAGATAAAGTGTATAAAATTCCTAGGTTACCGACAAGACAGGCCGATGCGTAACCGCAGCCAATTGATGCAGTAAACAAGTTAAGAACAAGAAATGTCTATCGGCTATAAATGGATCGACCCACGGACGCGAGTGCATGTCAAAGAGGTAAACAGTGCTAAATCGTCCAAATAGAAGGTAAAGTAGAAATAAAGCAGATTGGTCAATTTCACATAAGGAATGACTAATCATGATTAAACAGTAAATTTATTTTACTGTTTTTAACCACATGCTGATACAGATAATCTGGTTCAAACTTTACCTGATCTACAAATTTGACATCTATGTACATACGAGTAAAGACAAGAACGTGATAAGCAATTGTCAAAACACCTCTGAAAAATAGTTAAACCAGAGATAACCAATTACACCCATAATCTATGGATCACTACACCGCACATCAACTAAGTGCGGTAGAACAGGACAAGCCAAACTGCCATACACGATCAGCAAACACATGTATGATCAGCCAAAACCAGTCCGAGACACCCAACACGAATAGATCTATCTCCTATCAACTGTTTCGCTGAGGACACGTCAACTAAGCGAACCAAACACGAGAAGTCAAATTGCATATCCCTCTACGAGCAGATCTAATCGGCCAAAGTTTCTTAACTGTGACTGGAATAACTAGATCTAGGCAGATTATAACCTCTCATACCAACGAGTGCCAGAAAAGACAATTCAAACAACCTAGCAAAGAGCTGGACTAGGTCTTAAACAACCCTACTCACCGATACTTGATAATAGTTACCTAGAATAGATCTAAACTACTAGATAACTAGCAAGTTCCACCGATTCAAACAGGACAAGTCGAACGGCAAGAATCAAACATACTTACCCAACGGAATCTGTTATCCTCCTCGTCGAAGAACCAGAGCCTCGAAACGATGGCGGGTGACGTAAAACCGTCGAAAAAAGGTGAAGGTGGTGATGCGTCGAAGTTGTTGTATTGATTAGTTTTTTCTATACATGGGCTTGGGTCTTTATTTATATCCCGGAGGTCAAACTCTATGAGACCACAGTCGGTCGTGTCAACCTAGTCCTGTTTGGATTCCAAACTACACCTTCTAGATCAATTAGAGTCTTTCTAAGATAATTACGGGTCCTTTCCTTGCGCGCTCAATCGCACGTGCCCCACATCCATGTATGTTGTACCACATTAGCCATGCGCGAGCTTTTTCCATCCAAAGATTAAGCACCTTCTCGCCTTCCCTCGTTACCAAGCCACGGTTGACTCCTAGTTCATGACAGATCGACCCTTCATGACAGACGGACCCACCAGGTTCAAATTTTGGTGTCAACATGTGCCCCCTATTTGGGGTATAAACTTTGGTTTATGCACCAAACACCTCCTCTTTTACCGTGCCCATTAACCATGTCAATGACTCCTTTTTTGCTTCTCCTTTGTATTCTTCTGGTGGTAGTAGGGTCACTCGGATTCTAAATCGTCCGAGTCATCGAAGTACTACCCACCTTGGCCTGATATGGCACTTCTCCATTGTCATCTTGCTTCACGACTATAGTTTCCTGTTGTGAAATACCCTATATTCTTGGTAACATTTTATCACTTAATTAACACCATCTTGGAGTATAGTGTTTTGATGACTACTGGCTCTATAATCTTTCTTAGTTTCCCTTCTTCATTGTTTCAATATCGCTCGTTCTAATACCCTTCAAAGGACCCTTACGTCTAATCTCTTCTAGATAAATATTCTTATTCAATCTTCATATATCTCGACGTTGGCCTCTTTTCACTTTTTTTGCAAAAAAGTTATCAACACAGTTCTGGCCTTCAATCTGTTTTGTCATCAATTCATAACTGATTTATAATGGGCTATCTTTTGCTGTCTTGGTGAAATTTTAACTCTATCTTCCTCCTCTGTCTCTACTGTTCAAGACTTGTTGAAGCAGTACCACCAATGCCCCCAAAAGTGTCCACCCAAGATAGACGGATTAGCTTCTTTTTTCTCTGCAGAAGGCTTCCTTCATCCACAGCGATATTTACTCATATCGGTCATAGGATTGATGCTAGGCTACTTCGTCGTGTCATATTACATCAGCCGCACAAAACATCCCTTTGGTGTGTATAGTGGGATTTAGTACCTTCTATCTTTAATCTTCAATCTCTAGGTTCCACATATTTTACTCCAAGGCAAAACATCTTGTCATTTCACATCTTGCTTTTAGTGAGCCCTTGCATCTCCTGGATTCTTCAAGAGTTGGAACCTGCCCTTATAAATAGGCTCCCCTCTGCATATCTCGGTCTCATCCCTAAATCTATTACCAATCATCATCTTTACTGAAGCCATCCTTTCCATCAAACTGTATCTTCACCATAGGTCTCATGGCTTTTACATATAAGTCTTCTCACCGACCCCCAAGCTTATTGTCCGTGATCGACTTGCATCATCCTCCTCCAAAAATCCCTTTAGATCTATGTCGGCCTTGCATTACTTATGCAGTTTCCCCTAATATCCTAATATGCTGACAGTGATCTTGTTGTCGAGTGAAGAGGGCCCCTTCTTCTCCGACATTTTTTGTGATGTCCGATGATACTAGCGGAGAAAGGAAGAAAGAAGAAGAGGTTGCTCGTAGACCTGTCTTTTTATGTGGATTCCTCTATGTGCCTTGGATCTTGAGCATTACATATTCATCTTCTAGAGGCCATAGATAGATAAAGGTCATTTAATCAGATTACCTGTGGTAATGTTTCCTTCAATCGGCTTGCATCCCTTTTTGTAAGTAGTTCAGACCGATAAGTGGATAGATACAACCCGAATTTGTTTGTTGAATTGAAACATATCTTCTTGTCAATATGTAACTACTGGCTATATCACTAGCTTTTGAATGATTGAGTCCCTTCTGCTCCTCTATGTATTTCTTTTATCTTCGGGCGATATGTTCAAATATGTTCAAATATCGGCCATATGTGTAGACAAGCCCTTAAATCTGAAAATGGGCGACAAAATCCTCAAAGAAACTGGCCACCTTTAGTAACAATAAGAAAAATAATATGATGGCAATCAGAAAAACATGTTCGCTCGATTGTGCCATACTTGTACCAATTGATTCTTTCCTTTTATTTTTTTGTCTTAGGGCAATATGCTTAGACATCGGTCATACGTGTAGCCAGTCACTCAATCCATGTAGTAGTGAAATCCTCTAGAGTAGCTGACTAACTCCTCGCAGTAGCAATCGGCAAATATATTAACATATTTAACGAGAAAATCTTTCGCTAATTGCAACGTATGTCTTTCTAGATAACGTTGAGTGTCTTCGATTGTAATGAAAATTCCTTTCTCTATAATCTCAATGCAATCTCCATCCCAATTGACTCCAGAGAATGCACTTCATGTCGTCAATATGCATGTCTTGTAAATAAGCCATTGCGATAGATATAGTCCTGTCTATATTTATGACCTCAACTTGGTCGTCGATCCACTAAATTAGGCGAGTAATGCATGGCAGAAGGAATGAAGTAATTGGCACGGATCCAATCTCTTCCCAATAATGTTGAATATGACACCTTGCCATCAATAACTAAGAAGGTTGTCAGCAATGTCTTGCTTCCAATGGTTAACTCTACATTGATTGCACCTTTAACAATTGAAGCTCGGCCACTATAATCTTTCAATGACATATTGGTCTTGAGCAGATCCTCACGTGTCTTACCTAACTTTTTGAATATAGACATCAACCTCAAATTGACCACAGCTCCCCCATCAACCAACACCTTGCTTGTAGGCTTCCCATTGATATATCCATTCATGTACAGAGCCTTCAAATGATGGTGATCTTCCGCTTGTTGATCGAACATTGCTTGCTATGGACCTAAAAGTACCTTAGCCGATACTTCCTCATCATCTTACTCATCAATATTGGCGATCCGGAATTTCCTTGGCAATGCGAAAACCATATTGACAGGAGCTTCGACTTTCTAAGATTGTGACGGTATCTTAGGCCTCCACCCTTGTTTCACAATCGACCTTTCTTCCTTAGCCTGATTGTCCCTTTATATGGCGTGTCTTTCCAGATCTCGCAATCTCCGAACTCTTATTTTTTGAGTCTTAATGAATAACCTCGTTAGGAACCATTATTCTTTGACCGACCTTTGATCTTGATATTCATAATCAAATTCCTCATCAAATTGTTCTTCTTCATTGAGCGGTCCAAGCCGCTCATGCACTCGATATGCAATTCACCCCTCTAGATCTGTTTAGCTCCAAAACCTCTTGGTCGATTCACGGAGGTTCTATACAAGCGACGAGCTCTATTACTGCATCCGGGGCAGTATTCTTCAGATATACCTTTATACTGTGATCCTAGCAGTATTGAAAGAAACGACAATCTCAATGTTATTCTATTTCTTCTTCATGACAACTTTGGTCCTCTTGTTGCCTCTTATTGACATACTTGTTGATGATTGCCGGAGAATCCCCACTGATCATGTTTACTAGGTAAGGATTCCCATCAATTTTTATCGGCTTCTTCTAGTCATCAAAGTTGAGACAATCTTGTTCAATGGCCGATTGAATCTGTTGCCTGAATTCCTTGCACTCATTGGTGTGGTGTGAAGGAGAGTTCTATCACTTGCACCACTTCCTTTTCTTAAGCTCTTCGCCGAGCGACAATATATGATTGGGACCAAGTACGATCTATTTCTCTTGCGGTAATATATCAAATACAATGCATGCATTATTGATGTTAGAATTGTACGTTGGCTCCTGAACTCGACTTTTCACCCATGGGCACAACATCGTCTGTTTCTTCCTGGACCACTCTGCTATATCAACTTTGCATTCATCATCGAGCAAGAAGAGTAGTCGATCCTTGCTTGATACTTGTTGCCACAGGTATTCTCAAATTGGCATTCAAAGGGGTTGTAGCTTCAGTACCAACCGAGCGAGTCTATCGAATTGCTTTTGCAAAAATCAGTCTCTGAATTAAGGGGAAAGATCGTGATACGCCAAGTCCACTAATTGCCAATGTGACAAACTCAAGCAATAACATCGACTACGTACATTGCGAAAGTGTTGTACGAAATTGGTCATTGTCTCTCCGGCATGTTGGCTAACCGCAGCTAGATCTATTAGGCTCATCTCGGTGACTCTTGCGAAGAAATAAGCAAGAAATTTCTTTTCTAGATAGGTTCAACTCTTAACAGAATCAGGTGGCAATAATGTGAACCATTAGAATGCCAATCTAGAAAGTAATAGTGAGAGCAATCTAAACCTTGGTGCATCCTGAGCAACAGCTTCATCCAATTACGCAAATATCGGCTAACATTATCCATTATCAAAACATTGTCTTGTCCAGAAATTTTGAAGTACTCGGAATCTTGTAGTGATGAGGAAGTGGAATTCTTTCAAACAACTTAGGGTAAGGTCTTTGATACAGACAGCTACTCTCCTTTGGCTTTAACTCAAATTGATCCTTCGTAGCTTCAGCAATCTTAGCAACCTAATCCTCCGTCCGATTTTGGATTGGCATTGATTGTCCCCCGAGTATTGGATTGTACCCTTGTCCGATCTGCAGGGTCTTTATGTCTTCTTGAAGAAAAATTCAATGTCCCCCTAAGCAACTGGTCCTATAACACTCATGTCCCTCGATCTTGAAATCTTATATGGTTATGTGGTCCTCCAAGCGATCGATTTAGTGGTCCTCCAATTCTTGTGTGTTGAAATCCTTCAGTAACTTGACTTGGTTGGCCCCCGAGGAATCGGTTAGGTTGTTGTTCTCCATAATTCACCCCAACGTGATACCCTTCATGAAGGACATTGAACATTGTTCGATCCACATCACGAGCGACCTAATATTATGTTGGAGCGATTACTTCCTTGTTGCTTTGACTTGGATCGGCAACCGGACTTGTACTTGTCTTTGAAATCTCTACTTCATGTGGTGGCTCTTTGCTGATCCCTTGTTGTCCAGATATTGTATCTTGACATGAAGTTCCGGTAGCGATCTCTTTTCCTGTGTTCCAAGAGCTCATATTGCTTGCTTCCGGCTAGGACACTCCTTTCCGAAGATGTGTCGTAGCATGTCCAAGAGTCCCCATTAGCTGCCTTATCTATGGTAGTGTGAAGTATGCCGACCCTAAAGATTCTGGCTCCCTTTGGAGAGACCCATCCATCATTTGCTCGATTATATTCTTGACGGTGTTGGCAAGTACTCTAGATTGATTAATGAGCGTCCGATGAAGAGATTCATTCAGCATCTCGCTAAACTCCGCTCTTGTTGGAGGCCTTCTCTCTCAAGTGCTTGTGTTGACCCCGGGCGTAATATTGTGGGCACTAGAGACTTTCATATCACTTTCCCTATTGTAGACTTGAGAGTTTCAAAGGAAGATACCCGAGCATCTCCCAGAAATGTTTCAAGTTGTGCTTTTATATCATCAAGAAGCATTTCCACCGTGAATGGTATTTCATTATGAGGCCCATGTTGGAATTGTCTCGTTCTTTTAAAACTAGTAACCTATTGTCATCCGAGAGGATTTCCATTTGGTCCAATCTTGTGGGTTCTAGCCATAGCTTATTCGTGTCCCACCAGGCATGTCAAAGAGGTGTGTTGACGGAAAATCTTCCTAGATACCATCATGTACACATGCGGCTCGGGGGATCTGCTTAGCTCTAGTGCAGGACCAAACTTTTGGAATGCGGTGAATCACGTGTACGTAAGCGTGCCAACTAGTTTTCCATTGAAACCAACAAAGACAACATAGAGTGTGTAAAAATCCTAGGTCACCGGCCCAGACAGGCCGATGCATAACCGCAGCAAATAACCGGAGTAAACAAGTTAAGAACAAGATATGGTTATTGGCTATAAACGGATCAGTCAAAGGGTGCAAGTGCATGTCAAAGAGTAAAGAGTGCTAAATCGGCCAAATAGAAGGTAAAGTAGAAATAAAGCATATTGGCTGATTTCACTTAGGAACAGCTAAATGTGATCGAACAGTAAATTTATTTTAATCTTCTTAACCACATGCTGATACAAATAACCTGGTTCAAGTTTTTCCCGATCTACAAATTTAGCATGTACTATACATACGACTAAAGACGAAAACGTGATAAGCAACCAGCGAGACACCCTAGAAGAATGACTAAACTAGAGACAACCAATTACACCCATAATCTATAGCTCGCTGCACCGACAACACGTCAACAAAGTGCGGTAGAACATGACACGTCAAATTGTTCTACACGATCAGCAAATATAGGTATAATCGGCCAAAATCAGTCCCAGAAACCCAACAAAACCAGATCTATCCCCTATCAATTGTTTCGCCGAGGACACGTCAACTAAGAGAAGTAGAAGCTTAACTACCTACCCAGCCTTTTGGAAGAGATCTAATCAGCCAATATGTCATAACCGTGGCTCGAATAGCTAGATCCAAACCGATTGTAGCCTCTAATACCAACGAGTGCTAGATAGGACAAGTCAAACTACATAGGGGAGTTGGACTAGGTCTTAAACAACACTACTCGTCGACTCGATAACAGTAACCTAGAATAGATCTAAACTACCATATAACTAGCAAGTTCCGTCGATTCAAACAGGACAAGTCAAACATCAAGAATCAAGTGTACTCACCAAAAAAGTCTTCTATCCTCCTCGTCGAAGAATCGGAGGCCCCGGACGATGGTGGCTGATGTAAAACAGTTGAAAAAAAGGTAAAGGTGGCAATGCATCGAAGTTGTTGTATTGATTGGTTTTTTCTGTACATGGGCTTGGGTCTTTATTTATATCCCAAAGGCCACGCGCAAGTTTTTTCCATCCAAAGATTGAGCGCCTCCTCACCTTCCTATAACCAAGTTGCGGCTGCACAACCAGCGCTGTAACAAGTCGGGGAGGAACTCTGTGTTGCCGTTCACTCATTTCGAGTGAAGTGGATGGGAGAGGATGGCTGGTCGGGTTCGGACGGCCTTGTTAAAATGGTGTTTCTCGCGGCTTGCTGCAGGAGATGAGAAGATAGAGCTTTGGGGAGGTTCTAGGGATCCCGGCGTAGAGGGGTAACGGCGGCGGGTGGCTAGAGTCATCCGGAAGCAACAGTGCCGATATCAGCCTTCGAGCAGAGAGAGAGAGAGAGAGAGAGAGACGGTTGGACGCCTATGCTCCAGCTCCCCAGGCACCGGCCCGGCCACGACAACGTCTTGCCGGTTCGGCTAAGAGGGGCTGATGACTGATGGGTAGATCCGCATATAGGTTCAAAATCTGGAAAAGGCTTAACGATTACTCTCTCTCGTTCTTAAATTGTTGACGTTGTTGACTTTTTTCATTACGTTTCATCGTTCGTCTTATTCAATATATTTTAAGAATTATCAGATATTTTATTATAATTCATTTTATTATTAAAGGAGGTTGAAACACGACTTATGGTTTTACATATTTGAGAAAATATTTTGAATAAGACGAATGGTCAAACGTAACAAAAAAAGTCAACGGTGTCAACAATTTAACGGAGGGAGTAGAGAACTTGTCCACGTAGACCTCAATATGTTGCCGCGTTACTGTTACGTGCTGCAAGATTACAGATATTTTCTAAAACAGGATCACCTAACACAGCTTTGACAATAGAACTGTGTTTTGCGATACAAAAAAAGTAACAAGAATATAGTTCCTGTAGGTGCATAAACTGTTGTTTTGTCATACAGTGACAATGATAATGTAGCTCTAGAGCTTGACTATTTAAATTATATTTTGTGATGTATTTTCCACGGACTGTGTTATACAAAACTATTTCATTTTATTGATATTAAAATTTCATGGATGATTAATGCAAACTGATTATATAATCACAATTGTTTACATCACAAAGAAACTAGCCCTGAATTATTTATATATGCTCCTTATCCACTGGCGCAGATCGTTGACCCAGGGCACTCACTTTCTATCAACTGGGGGCAGAAGAAACGAATAAATCCCATGATAGCAACAATTCATGTTCCACCTGCTGCTGCTGTTGATGAGAGTCCGGGTACACCGTCACCAGCTGCCTGCAGCAGTAGCGACACATCTGTGAGCCAGAACAAACTGTCCTCCTGAATCATTTGTTAAGGTGAAATCATGATTCAAAAAATAAGGCAAGGATAACTGTTTATTTCTCAAAACTGTTGTTTTGTCACAGTGACAATGATAAATGTAGCTCTACGAGGTTGATTATTATATTTTGTGATGTTTTGTGTACTCTTGACGTTTACGGAATTTATATACTTTCACATTCATTACACACTTTTGGTTAAGATTATTTTAGCACTCCCTGAACTATGTTATATATACAATATCGGGGCGAGTATAACATACTGGTTTTTCGTTTCTTTGGTGAGCGGTGCGAGGTTTACATGCCAAGGTCTTCTTCCTACTGAAATAAAAAAAAAGGTCTTCTTCCTCCTCCCGTCTCGTCTCGATTCCTCTGGTTCTCTTTTTTCTCCTTTCTTTCTCCCCAAACCCTAGCCTCTATCCCCACAAATCCGACCACCCCGTCCTCCCGGGAGAAGCAAAACGGAAAGAGGACGTCGTGATGAGTGGCAGGGAGGCGGCGGTGTGGGGCGTGGTGTCGCGGCAGGAAGGTGGCGTGGGCGCAATGGTGCGACGGCGATGGCAGGGAGGTAAAAGGAGCATGGTGAAAGAAATCCATACAACAGTCATCGCGTCCTTATCCTCTCGTTCCCTCTCCTGTTTTCTCTCTCCCTTCAGGCATCACACCTCTCGGGCAGCCTCTCTCTCTCTCTCTCTCTCTCTCTCTCTCTCTCTCTCTCTCCCCAGCGTTGCCATCTTCCCTAGAGCGCGCCTCCCACCGCCATTTCTGCGCGCACCACCGGGATCCCCCGCTCCTGCCCTCCTAGGCTGCTTCTTGGACAACACTGTAACTCCCCCGAGGCCACCGACGGCGAGGAACCGGGGCATGAGTTCATCGATGGCGCTCACCACTTTTGCTGCTCGGCTTGAGCAACAAGAAGAACGAGTGTTTTGGTATTATTTTTCTTATCCTTCACTTTGAGTCTCACACAGCATATAAGGTCCCGGGTTCACCGGGAATGATCGCCCTCGCATACCCGAGGGGAAGACGTCCCTCGCCTACTACCGTGGCTGGGTAGTCTTTCCCTGTCACGTGGGTCCCCGCAACTAGCAAATCTCCCCACCGAGCTGCTGCGTCTTGCGTGTCTTTCCTTGGCACATGGGTTGCAGGCAGCATTTTTTTTTCTTTTTGGCAACTGGCTGTGCCACAACCGTTTTTTTTCTTTCAATCCAAATTTGTTTCCAGCGCTCCGTGTACAATATTGGATTGTTTGTGATTCTCGTTTTTATCCTCCATTTACTTTAAATAAATTATTTTATCTTTTTCTCCATAATAATTCTTTCAATCAAAATACCTTTATTTTATTTTGTTCCACATCTGTTAGAATTTTTTTTGCTTATCACAAAAAAATGTTTTGTAGTAAATAAAATTTTGTTGATTATTTTAACTAATGTTCTGAAATATAATTTATTTTGTTCTACACTAATTAAAATTTTGTTTCAAACTTTCGCCTCTCTTATGACGCATTTTTGTTACATGAAATCTTTGAAATGAATTCTGATTTATGTTTTATATCCTGATACATATATATTTTAGCTCATAGTATATTAACTTTGTTTCAATATTTTTTTATTTCTTTAACCAGTTAAATGTTCTAGAATGAAATAAATTTGTTCCGGAACAACATATTTTGTTCCAAGTTTTCTTCATCTTGTTTCATAATTAAATTTGTTTTTGAACACTACACTACTTGTTCCCAAACATAATCAGTTTGTTCCGCAACAAGACTTGTGCCAAAACAAAAATAAATATTTTGGAGTATTGTTCCGGAATGAATAAACGGATTTTGTTTCGACTTTTTTCAACTTATTTGTTCTGAGATTTATTTCGGAATAAAATTATATGTTTCAGAACAAACAAGTTTTTTGAGTTTTTTCATAGGTTTCCATGAAATATTAGATTTGTTCTAAAACAATGTTCTGGAACAAAGAGACTCTGTACCAAGTGCTTTTTTTCATCTTGTTCTAAATATTATTAATCTGTTATAAAACAATACACCGCATGTTTCAGATCAAAATATGTTTGTTGTAGAACAAATATGATTTGTCCAGAACAAATAAATAGTGTTCTGGAACATAGTGAATTTATTGTGGAACAATGTTCCGAAACAACCATGTTTAGTTCTCAGTTTTTTTGTCATCTTATTCTAAGAATTATTATATTTGTTCTTGAACAATACAACACTTGTTCGAGAACAAAATCAGAACGTTCTGAAAATAACAAGATTTACTGCAGAACAAAAATAAATGTTTTAAAAAAATGTTCCAAACAAACAGACTATGCTCCATGTTTTCCCCTTGTTTTCCACAAATAGTTAGGTTTCTTCTTAAACAATACACCGCATCAGTTTGTTCTACAACAATCAGATTTGTTCCAGAAGAAAAATAAATATTTTGAAACAATGTTCTAGATTTCCAGAATAGATATTATATTTGTTCTACAACAAAAATATTTTTCAAAAGAAATATTCTTGATAGCGTGCGCTTCAAATTGAACAGATCTGAATGAATGTTTTTAGTGATGACCTTTTTTTTCTTAGGTGGAGAGAGAAAAAGAGAGTTCTGCTGGCTACTTTAATTTCCGATTTGGACAAAAGCGTAAGGGAGTACATGACAGAAATCGAAGAAGAGCCTGAAAAGAAAAAGAAAAAGAAAGCTCAAAGGGGGCATCGGTGGAAGATGGGGGACTGCCAATTACAAGTGAAAACACACCGTGCAGTGAGCAGAACCAACCAAAAGGAAATAAAAAGGATGCAATTGGTAAGGGAAAAAAGAAAAGCAGTAAGAAAGAGAGGCTCTAGCTGAAGAATCGGGTTAAATCTATCCTATAGGACGTTTCCTGGTACAATGGCTGTTAACTAAGCAATTAGTGAGTACCAATACATCTGATGTGGATATCAAGATGGAAAAAAAGTCTATTTATAAAAACCCAGCCGCGTCGACCGTGGCGCGGAAGCGCGCAGAAAACAATTGCGGCAAGGAAACACGGTGAAAAGTCCGTGGTAGAAGCCCCCTCCATTGTTTAATGCTGGGCCACACTACAACAAAAATGGCCTCTAGGCACGTTTATATTGCTACGTTTTTGTAAGCCTGCCTACATAAGTAGCTAGACACACTTTTTTACATGATTTTGAGAATGTGTCAACATGACATGCTCTTAGAGACGTTTTAACGTAAATAAAACGATAAACACGTTTTTTGACATGCTTTGTAAAATATCACAAAGTGTTACGATTTTAGACACGCTTTGAACCATCATTATCCAACGTAAAGACGTTTGTTGACATGTTTTAGAGTGAATCTCAAAATGATATGGGATTGAGAGATGCTTTAATCGTATCCCACGACATCGGACACGTTTGCTAACACGTTATTTAAATCGTATAAAAAGTGAGATGATATTAGACACATTTTTATCATATCTACCCTCGTTTAGAGACATTTTTGACATGCTATTGAAAATCCTAGAGACGTTAATGCACTAAGAGAACATGCATATAAAACAATATATGGTCAAAGAATGTCAACTTTGTTTCCTAGGTGAGTTGGTTAGATGAGCTTGTAGAAAATGACGAAGTCGCAGGTTCAATTCCTACTAATTGCATGAATAAGTCAATCGTTTAGAACAAGTTTTACAAGAATATTTTTTTGATGCATTGTATACAATGTGTCCATATTGATAGAACACAGTCTAAACGTATCAATAAAATCGTGTCTAAGATTATTAACATGTCACAAAACGTGTCTACTATAATACATACAACGCATTCGTGAAAACGTATCTATAAACATATCTATGCTTTATAGAATCTCTATTAAACGTCTTATACTTCAATAGACATGTTTTCAAAAATCATATTTACCAAGCTTTGACACGGCACGTTCGGAGACGCCTCGGACACGATTTATGAAGACGACTCTATTTTTTGATTGAGACAAAATAAACGTATCTAGACCTTAAATAAAGCGTGTCTACAGGGGGTGTTTTCTAGTAGTGCCAGGGGGTGCGTGAGAGCAGGTCAGAACCTCGCGTGAGCGAGGCTGATCGCCGCCCGGGTTCACAGCTTGCCTTGATGGGCCGCACATCACAATACGGCCTATTGGCCCAAACACACACAAACAACACTAGTAATAGGGAAAACGCCTTCATGCCCAAATGCTCAATTCAATTCATGAAGACGCCTTCTTGAATAGTCTGTCAATGCCATGCTCTCAACCTGTAACTTCGGAGTTCGCCAGCGCCGATGTTACATCACCCCCCCTGAAGAATCCGCCTGACCCCAGGCGGCTGCACCAGGGAAGTGAGCAGAGACCACATTCCAATCTTCCCAGGTTGCTGAAGATGCTTGAAGATGGAACCACTTCACCAATACTTAAGGAATGGCCGAATTACCTTTCTTTACCAATCTTCTCTAAAGAATAGCTTCCGGGCAGAGTTCCAGTTTGGTCACATCAACGACATCATCCATGCTAGAATATACTGGTGTGTAATCAGCATTGAAAGGTTTCAATTGAGACACGTGGAAGACTGGATGAACAAGATATCCCTCTGGTAATTCCAACTTGTAAGCAGTGTTACCAATTTTCTGAAGGACCTTGTAAGGACCATAATACTTGAAAGCTAGTTTGGGGTAAGGTCTACTCACCACTGAGGATTGAGCATAAGGTTGCAACTTGAGCAGCATTAACTCCCCTTCAACAAACTGTCTGTCAACCCTCTTCTTGTCTGCCCGATGCTTAATTCTAGCCTGAGCAGCTGACAGATTTTGTTTCATCAAGTCAATATGAGTATCACGCTCTTGTAACAATTCAGCAAGTGGCTTATGGTTAGCACAAGGCAAACGAGGAAATGCATCAAATTTAAGTTCATGCCCATAAAGTGCTTTGAATGGTGAGCATCCCAGAGAGCTGTGATAGGATGAATTATACCAAAGCTCAGCTAGAGGAAGCCATGATCTCCATTTAGTTGGGGAATTGTGCACTGTGCACCTAAGATACATTTCCAAGCATTGGTTCACTCTCGCAGACTGCCCATCAGTCTGAGGGTGTTAAGATGTTCTCATTAGCAGTTTGGAGTCCATAATCTTGAAGAGTTGCTTCCAAAAGGAGCTTGTAAATATCTTGTCTCTGTCAGACACACGATATTGGTTGGTACTCCATGTAACTTCACCACATGCTAAAGGACTGCAGAAGCCACTTGATTTGCAGTAAAAGGATGCTTAAGGGGGATAAAATGAGAGTATTTGGTAAATCTATCCACCACCACCAAGATAGAGGTATACCCCTGAGATCTTCGCAACCCTTCTATGAAATCCATTGTTATATCCTTCCATGGCCCTGCTAGGATGGGCAAGGGTTGTAATAAACCTGCAGGGTGTGTCCTTTCATGTTTGGCTTGTTGACAGATTATACATTGCTTAACAAAGTTGTCTACATCCAACTTGAGTCCCCTCCAAGTGAACATTCTCTTGATTCTGCGATAAGTGGCATGTACTCCAGAGTGCTCTCCAATTGCACTAGACTGGCAAGCTGCAATCAGCTTAGTGCGCAAGGGTGAGTTGCTTGCTACCCATATCAGAGTGCCCAATCTGATAATTCCATTGTGTAAGCTATAACCTTGCTCATTAGGACTGTGGATGGATAGTTTCTGTAGAAGAGTTTTGTAACACCCCAATTTTTGGCCAAATTAAAAATCACCAAATAAATCATTTTATTTTATTCAGGAAAAATATTTACAAAAATTAACTAGGAATTTAAAACCAAATTATACACATAGGAAAACTATACGTAGAATTTTTAAATAAAATCCTAACACTTGCAAACTTGGTTGTTTCTATTCTTGCTTTACTTTTATTTTTCTTCATTTTACATTTGACTCATTGGAATTTATTTGATTTTATTTATTTATTATTTATTCTTTTAACCTAAGGAGTGAAGAGAAAATAGAAAAAAGGAAAACCATTCCCTATCGGGCCGCCCCAACCCCATTTCCTCTCCCCGGTCCACTCTCTCTCTCTCTCTCCGGCCCAGCCCACCAGCACCACCCCCTGCCCCCCTTCTTCTTCCTCGTCGCGACGCGACCCCGCTCGCCGCGCGTCGCGCCCGGCGCCTCGCCGCCCCGTCCCCCACCTCCACTACCGCCGTCCTCCCCGCGACTCCCGCGCTCGCCACCAACTCGCTCCACGCCAAGGCCCCGCTTCCCACTCCCCTTGGACGGACATGCCGACCCGACGGCCGCCGCGCGTCACTCCCTCCCTCGTCGCTGTACCCGCCTCCCCCGTCGTCTCCGCCTCCGGTCGACGCGCCGCCGCTCGCCGCGGTGTGCCGACCCGACGACCTCGCACGTTGCGCCGCGCCCTCCACCCGCTCCCGTACTAGGCCCCCTCCTTTTCCCCGCGCGTCCCGGGCAGAGCTGCCACGACCATGGCGCCGCCGTCGCCATTCTCCCCTCCTCTCCCTTTGTCGACAACGCCTCCGGGAGAACCCACGGGCAAGCCCCCGCCCTTTAGCTCCCCATTCCCCACCCCCCCCCCCGTTGCCATCCTCCTCCCTCCTTTCGCTCTCGCCGCCCGACCGCCCCTGTCCCTCTCAAGCCAAGCCCTAGCGCCGCTCAGCCCCACCGCGACACGGCGCACCTCCCCAACCCCGTTTCCCCTCCAAGCGAGCCCCCGGGCCGTTTCCCCCTTTCCACCGCCGCCGCGGCAAGCTCCGGCGGGGCAGCTCATCCCCGTCCGGCGCGGCCCCGCGTCGTCATCCCTCCCCACACCTCCGCCACAACCTCCCGAACCCCGACATACTTTCCCCTCCCCCTTTGGCCGCCTCCGGCCGCCGAAAGGCCCAATTCCGGCGAGGCTCCCCGCCACGCCGCCCCCGGCCGCCGTCGAGCCTCGCTGCCGCACCCCCACCGTCCGATCCCGAGCCAACGGGGCATACCCCTTCACCTATTTAAATCTCAGCCGTTGATCCGGAGATCCACGTCTCTGGATTTTCCCGCCTTTTCCTTTAGAAAAATAAAACCCAAATCCCGGGAAAAGCCACCTTTACATAAAGCCCCCGAACTTTCCGAAATTACAAATAGGCCCCCAGCCGACCCGAAATGCATTTTTGCATTTTAGCTCCTCCACTTTTCAAAATTACCAAAATTTATTTATTCTTTTATAGAAACCCTAACTGATTTTTACCAAAATACTTCCGGACTCCCACCGCCATATCTTTTCAATCATAGCTCCGTTTTAGGCGATTCCGACGTCGTCGGATCGTCGTGACAAACCCTAGCCCCCGAAACCTTCCTCTTCACTCCATTTCATTTGGTTCTTCCTCATTATCATGCTTTCATTATTTTATGTGACGTAGCTTACGTACGCTAACGCCGTCCGTAGACGAGGAGAACCAGGAGCGGGAGCCCGAAGACCCCGACTACGAGGAAGACTTCGAGGACGCGTTAGGAGGCAAGCTCTATCAATTCCTTGATCATAATTGATCCTAATTTCTCTGCTTATTCTCACACCTGTATAGGAAGCTACTCTTATATGCATTATCCTTGCAAATATTTTGCTAGAGCCCAATTGTTATATGATAATGCTCAAATAACTATGGATGCGAGCATTATACCCTTGATTGCCATTAGACCACTAGAATCAACCTAGATGTATTGTTAATTATGTTAATGATATAGTAGTATCATGCTTAGGAACTGTTACTATCTATCATCATACACCTTGTTTATGAAAATGTGTGAAAGTGTGTTCGGTGGTGTGTCTTGATGGGTGGGTGATTAGACCAACTGTGTTAAGGTGAAGTTGGGTGGGAAATGATACCGGCCGTGGGCGAAACTCCTAGTACTGGTGTAGAGTACTTGTTGTTTAGGTGTTGTCCGTTTGCGATGGACGAGTGTTTGCCCTGCCATATAAGGACCGGTTCTTCGGACCCCAAATTGGTGATTTAGTGTACAACCACAGAACCTGTTATGGGCAGGATCGTGCACCAAACCTCGGTTTACGTAGCAAGAAGTTCCACCTGGTGTAGTAGATGACGGAGGTCTAGGAATCGTTTATTTGGTGAAGTCTAGTACTTGGCACATATATGGTGGACGGTATGCTTGTGTCATACACGTCGGATCTCTAG
This sequence comes from Chloris gayana, assembly GCA_031894775.1. Classification (NCBI taxonomy): domain Eukaryota; kingdom Viridiplantae; phylum Streptophyta; class Magnoliopsida; order Poales; family Poaceae; genus Chloris; species Chloris gayana. The sequence goes on along the minus strand of JAUNZO010000248.1, from coordinate 39,203 downwards.
GCATTCGGGGTGGACTTGTGAGCGTGCCTAGTTGCGGTGGCAGCGTTATGTGTTTCGTAGCTAAGAACATATAGCTTGTGGGTAAAGTGTACCAACCTCTGCAGAGCGTATATAACTATCCGGATGTCCGTTGTCACGGTATATTGACACACCAAATCTTGAGCTCACGTTGATTAGTCATAAATACTAAACCCTTGACGTGTGAGTGGGCAGCCTTGTGCCCGTTTGTTTTGGAAATGGTGTTGGCCCGGAGTGCCGGAGCTGTTATGACCGCCGGTCGGAAAGCTCATCTAAAAAGAATGGGAACTGTCGGGATCGATGAATATCTCCCCTAGGTCCGACCAACTAAAATTATGAAAATCTTCTTTCCTCTTCAAGAATCCCTTTGCTTTTGTAGTAAGCCCAGACATCCGCGCATTCTCGCTAAGACTCGATCCTACCTTGACCACAACCAAATTGCATTAATAATATCCCTTGCTAGTGGTAAAGCTTGTTGAGTACCTTATGTACTCACCCGTTGCTTATTTGTTCAGGCGAAGATGGAGAATACCACGAAGTTGAGGAGTAGGTCGCGTCCTTCGCTCGATGTTGCCTGTAGAGTTTATGATGCTTTCTAGTGTGTTTTCTTTTATGTGAGGCTGGCCTATCCGCCTCTTTGAATATAATCCAAACCATGTATCCCCTAGCTACTATCCCTTTGAGGAATAAATAAAGGTTGTTGTATCGGATTTGTATCATCTATGTGTGTACCAACTACTGTTTCAGGGATTAGTACGTATACACGGTGTAGTCCCGGGATCGGGCCGCCGCAAGTTTGAGCTTCAGCATCTATAACATAAGAGTTTAAGACTTTCCGAATCCAACTGGGTTGCAATTGAGATATGGAATGCAATTGAGATATGGAATGCAATGACATAGTGTGACTGAATCTAGACATAGAATCAACTGCTATATTCTCGGTGCCTTTCTTGTAGACAATCTTGAATTGTAACCCCATCATTTTTGTCATTTCTTTCTTTTGCAATTCAGAGTGGAGATGTTGGTCTGGAAGATAGCATAGACTCTTGTGATTTGTTCTGATTATGAACTCTTGCCTCTGCAGGTAAACTCTTTCTCATAGATAGATAGATAGATGGATAGATAGATGTTTATGTTTATCCCCTAGAGCTTTGCTAAGGTATGCCACAGGTTGATCTTTTTGCATGAGCACTGATCTTAGACCATCATCACAGGCATCAGTTTCAATCGCAAATTGAGTGGAGAAGTCAAGCAATGTAAGGACTGGAGTAGATACCATGGCTTGCTTGAGCTTGTCAAAGGCAAGTTGAGCCTCAGGAATCCAAGAAAAATTCTTCTTCTTCAAAAGATTTGTCAGAGGTTTGGCCACTAAACCATAGTGTGTGACAAATTTCCTGTAGTAGCCTGTTAACCCTAGAAATCCCCTCAATTCAGTGACATTGGATGGAGTTGGCCAGTTTATCATAGCTGCCACCTTGCTTGGATCAGTAGCTACCACAGTAGCTGAAATAATATGACCCAAATAGTGCAGGATGGTTTGGGAAAATTGACACTTAGAGATCTTGATGAAAATTTTGTGTTGCCTAAGCAAATCAAACACCTGCCTCAAGTGCCGAATATGTGTTGCAAGATCTGGGCTATATATGAGGATGTCATCTAAAAACACCATGACAAACTTACGGAGAAATGGTTCCAAAATGTAATTCACCACACACTGGAAAGTTGCAGGAGCATTAGTCAGCCTAAATGGCAATACCCTGAATTGGTAGTGGCCATGATGAGTTTTAAAGGTTGTTTTGTGCTCATCCAAGGAATGCATCCTAATTTGATGGAAGCCTGCAGTGAAATCAGTAGTTTGTACTTTTGTTTGATGCATAGGTCGAAATTTAAGTTGTTTGAGTGCAGATCCATGGTGTTCTATTCGTGAGGTCTTTACTTGTAAATGACCATATGTGATACACATTAAGAAACAATTGAGTTATTAACCAATGCATTACCCCCATTTATATATTGATTTCTCACCTTTTATATTTTGGACACTAAGAACATTGAGTTATTACTTATTTGGTTATGCATCTCCAACATATATATTTCTTACTTACGCTTTGAACAACTTGTCTAATTTCACTTAGTAAGGTTCTACCTGGTACATCAGGATACAAGTTGCATTTCATTTATCTTAACAACGATCTGAAACATACACTACTTGGATCATTCTGCTGCATATAAAGAGTTTTTATGTTAAGAAAAAAATAATACTTCAGTGGTAGTTACTAGATCTAAGCAATTTTTGTTGTTTTGGTCCCTCAAACTTCCCCTAGTTGAGGATTTTTTTAGCTATAAATTGGAACAAGTTTGCGTCAGTAAATAGATGACCTTCCCTGATTAGCTAAATTTTATTCCAAACATTTTCTCAGTTCTTGTCCTGTACTGTATTTATAAACCCCTTTAGCTCCCTGACTTCAGTCTCTTACTAAATCATCCAATACTCCTGATTAGCCACCCTGAACTTCTTAAGAGGGCTATTCACCAATTTTGCAATCATATAGTTGCAAAATATTGTGCCATGATCTTCTTTTTTTCTATTATGAATATTTAAGTTTACTCCATATAAGAGATATAACATTATACTTGACTTCATCAACGTGTTCTCCTACATTCTTTTTAACTATCATGCATTTTCGAATTTAGAAGCCTATATTTATTTTTCAGCATTCCCTTATGTTTGGTGCCTATTTGTCGAGAAGCCTATATCTATTTAGAACATTATACTTGAGCCTTATGTTTGTGCTTATCCTGTGCCTGCTTTTCACCTTTTGTGCATATATCTGTACCTGTATTTTTCATAGATAACTGCCGTTTTCGCACTGTAGAACAAGAAATAACTTTCCAATGCATCTGAGAGCATTTAGATCGTTTTGTGGTATGCGAATAATCTTGTCATCTTATTATATAACAAAATGAGCACACGCTCATGGCAGATCGTAAGTCCTCTTAAAATCTCGGTTCTTCAAAATAGAAAGAAGTCACTCCCTGTTTTCCAGGTGCAGCTACTCCCTGGTTTCCGGGTGCTTCTTACCGCAGTACTGCAGGAAGCTCTTTCCCTGGGGACCTGATCTTTACACTTGTGTTGACTCCAATATTCTAGTTGTGTTATTGGAATCTTGTAATTCTGTTTTTCCACATTGATGTTAGTTTGGAGCTCAAGCAAATGTTCAACGATAAAAGCATAACATTCCATTTTTCAGAATTGTATGCTGGGACAAAGTTAAAGAGTGAAGTCATAAAAAAAATACTAGTAATCACTTGGAAATCGGATCTAGGAATAGTTTATACATCCCAACAAACCATAAGATTGAGTTTTGTTGTTGAATTGCTGAAAACCGATGGATATTCCTTTTCCCCCTTGAGTACCTACCAAAAACAAAGTTCATTACTGATGATGCTTCCTTCACAGACAGGTGCCCATCCCTTGCTTGACTAACAATGTCGTTTGTTTCACATATTCTCAGGGACTGGTGATGCCCAATCCAAGATGAAGAAACAACCATGATGAAGGTTCATTGTTTTTGTACGCCGGTACATTTTCATTCCAGAATGAAGAAACAACCATGATGAAGGTTCATTGTTTTTGTATGCTGGTACATTTTTATTCTTCCAAGAGGAGATGTTTTCCAGTGTTTGCAGAGAATGTGGACCATTCATTGGTCTCGACCCAATGGCCCATGATGAAATGTGCAATGCCAAAGGTACATCAATATTGATATAAGTACTTAAGTATTAGGGATAAAACAATAATTTAACGTGTTGATCAAAATAGAAGGAGGGGCAACGATGGAATGTATTTTTTACATTGTTTTGGTAAGATTACTTAGAATAATTGTAAGAGCACAAAGGCGGCGGCGACACGGCTAACGGTTCTGATTTACATAGTCTATTTAGATTTACTCATTAGATCGTGATTGATTAGGGTTTTTGCGCAACGAACTTTTTAGGTGCCTCATAGAACTTTTTCACCGACGCCGTCACGCAGCCATTGTTGACGAGCCGTGCACGTCCCAGACTCTGTAAATAATCTTACCTCTGTGGGAGCCCTAGCCGAGGACCGCGTCATGGTGGCGGAGGAAAGAGGAAGAGACGATGGCGGCGGCGGAAGAAACAAAATTACTCGGATTGTTGATTGTTTACTTGGTGCGGATGTAGAGCCCAGGAGAAAACAACGAGACACGATGGCGGCGGCGGAAGAATAATTTTCTACGATCATGTACATAGTTAATCGATCATTTGCTTGATGTGCTACTAAAAGACATTTAGATTGTATATAATTACCCACCTACCACCGATTATGATAATTTTTGTTTCATACCTTGCCTCTCCCTCAATCAACGGTCGAGATCGAATTACCTCCTAATACCTCTAGATACATCGCAAACACTAGAAAACCTCTTCTTCCAAGTGGCATATGGCATTCTAGTGCCTTGTGAGCTATGAAACCAAATTATTGAATTTATCTCTGTTTGATGTCTGCATCATACGCCAACTAAAGTTATTTTGATTTTCTATCATGCAAGGTTCTCTGTGTGTGTTGTCGACGCGTTTGTTGGGCGTACCTACCAGAGGTGTAGGCCTCGTGTTCAGAAAGCCCTGGCAACACCGGGCCCGAGTTGAGTCAAGGTTTGAATCGGTTAGGATAAAGATTAGGCAAGTTGTGATAGACTTGGAGTCTGTTGAGATTGTGTTCGGATCCTGAGTATAAAGGATGCAGCAAGTAGCTTGTTTAGGTTATCGAAGAATCAATAGTCGCCTTCGGGTACCCTGTTCTTCGGTCATCGTGGCCAGCTGCCGCGGTGACAAACCTCGCTTCATACTTCCCAGCTCTCGCTGGAAAAAAATTTTATACAGTCGTGCTGTAAATAATTTGTTGTGCAGCACCACCTTGATTTGTGCCACCTGTCCATCCCTATGGATCTGAGAGCAGGAAAACAAGGCGGGCAACTCGGGCGCGATTCCCTCGGCATCGGCTCGGCTTGTTGGCAATGGACTCGTAAAGGGAACACCGTCAAGTTGTCACGGATTGAACCTGAACTTTCAACACCGTCGGACGTCGGCCGCTTGGGCGCTGTTGTTGAGGAAGAACACGTCTACTCGTGCTCCGGTTTTGTTGGATCCCATGTCCATCCCAGCCACTATCTTTTGTCCCTGAGAACGTTGTGAAGTCCGCAATACGTTTTCATCAATCAAACAAGCATGGGCGAGGACATTCGGGGGTGCAGAAACGGCCTAAACCTAAGCGGGGGCAGAGTTAAAAGCTTGGCGACGCCGACAACGGCGGGCTCAACAAAACATGTACCATTTTTTTCTTTTTAGCCTGACACGACGTCACCAAGCTCGATGGCTTCGATTACAGGAGCCGAACTTTTCAATTGGCTGGGCTCGTTGGCTGCCCTGCGGCTATAATCGTGGGAGCCAACATCGCAGTGCGTTGATGAGATTTGTGGGAAAGGACACGTGTCCCTCATCGGAATGGTGCTGTAAATAGATTAGTTTGCAGCACCGCTGCATAGAATTTTCTTCTCCTCTCGCTACCCTTTTTCGGTCGTGATATTCCCCTGCACGATACTCGAAAGCCACGCCACAACAGTGTGTCTTCAGTTATCATGAACGCGATGGTGGTGCATCTGCGAGGAACGGAGATGCTGCCGAGACCAAAGACCTGGTGATGATCGCCCCGACAAGGATCTGAAGCAAAGAATCGGAGAAAGGATTGAAGCAAATGAGGAAAGTTGGAGAATAGTGAATGAGTGGCTCTTTTCTTTTGTGTTCCCTGTAGTTGTAAATTGGAGAGAACAAACTCAGTAGTAGTAAGTAGCATAAGTAGTTGTATGATGGAGCGATGGAACGTTCCGTTCGTGTGAACAATGTGATTTCATTACCAAAAGTAATGAAATTCCAGGACTAACCTTGTTCTAGAAAAAAAATGAACTAATTACTGAGTACCACTACAAGACATTTGGCTCGTAGAGACATTTTTAAAAATGCCTCATAAATGTTTTGCCATGCATTGACTCTATGAAAATAGAATATAGTGACAGTTTTGATAGAGACATTACACAGTGCCTCAATAAATATAGAGGCATTAAGTAATGGTAAATAATATGAATAAAATACATGGTTAGGAAGACTTGAACTCAAGACTTCATAGAGAAGCAATACAAACTTGGGCCTTGCTAGCCAACTCATCCACTAAACACTTTGTGTGTTTTTTTCATAGCTTATTGCTATAACACGTTCATTGTACTAGAAAATAGTGCCTCTATAGTAGAAGAAAATGTCTCTATTAGTGTTGCTACAAGGTACATAGGCATTTTAATATGTCATTAAAGTGTCTCTATATTACTTATGTAGCGACACTTTAAAAAGTGACTTAAAGAATGCCTCTACAATCCATTTGGGACATTATTTTTAAAAAATTTATCAAATTGTGTCTCTATGTCTGAGGCATATTCTCAAGTGCCACAGAAAACGCCTCTAGTGAAAGATATAGAGGCAAATTGAGACCTGCCTCTAGAAAAGTGCCACTACAAGAGGTTTTTGTTGTAGTGTACTGACCCATTTGTTATCTAACCTAGATGATCAATATTATACTTGTATATGGAGACAATATCTAATACACCATTGTCACAACTGTGCTTGTTCTGATCTAATTTATCATGACATTTATGCGTACTAATAAACTTCATATATGTGTGTGTTCGAGTCTGACTTCTCGTATGGTTGGGTGGATACTGTCGAAATATAGAAACTCTACCATGTGAAATAAAGGAAAAAAAGATAATTTTGTATCATATGGTGGCAACATATTTTACATTTTTCAAAATATTACAATTTAAGGTTTGGCTCTCAAAATATTAGAAGCTAAGGTATGACTGTCTGAAGTCAAGGAGCAAATGGTGGCTGGGATTTTGCCGTCCTTGATAAAACAATGTCATTCTAGTTTTTGGTGCAGGATTTTGCTCCCCCTCCTAGAAGCATTTGTACTAGAATCCACCAAAATATAGCTTCTCATATTTCTACTCATCCTGTATTGAAGATGCTCATAAGAATCTGTTTTGCCAAATAATTTGAAGATAATCCGTTTTCTAGAGAAACCTTACTAAAGGAGCCGGTCTTTCTGCCTTTTTTTTCTACTCTTTCCATGTTTGGTTTCAGCTGCAGCTCACTGATTCCTGTGGATGGGGAGACGGGTGATATGGATGATGAAATAATTTGGGGTCTTTGACTCTTTGCAAGACACGAAAAACGAACCAGGGCGGTGCGACTGCGACCTAATGCCAATCACTGTGTCAGGTGACACGAGAGATTGCAAGAAAGTCCAAATAGAGAAAAAAGATATCACGTGAGTTTTTCACTTTAAAAAAGTGAGTGAAAAATCAAATAAACATTCGCTTCTGTGGGCTCTACAGTTTCCAAAATACTACCTCCATTCCCATTTATGTATGTTCCTAGATATCTGAGATAAAAATAATCAAGATGAGAAAATACATATATACCCTCTATTTTACACTATCTCATTATTTTACACCCAACATCCAATCCATCAATTTTTTTTCTCATCGTGATCTAAACATCATAAACATATGTTTCAACTTTTCACTGCAAACAACTTTTGCATCAAAATTTTTCCCCTCTAGGAATGTTTATATTGTGGAACAAAATTTAAATCCCTCAAATGCTTATATAAAGAAGGATAAAGTCTACTTTACTCCCTCAAAGTCCAAATAACCTCCTAAACTATTGTTTGGTTTGTTTTACCCCTACAATTCGATAAAAGAGATCATTTTACACCCTTTCTTGGTATTCTAATCGTAATTTACTAATGTAGAGTTGGATTAAGCTGACATTATTGTCTCAAACTCACAGATGTGTTGTTGGATATGATTAAATAATCAATAGGACATATAACATCATCTATGACTCGGATAATAAGGTGCGCCCTCTCAACTTCCCCCTTCCTATGCACAAAAAAGTCTATAGACATGGGTTTTATGACCCGTTCATTTGTTTGTCACGTCGTACAATCTAGGTGTGAGGTTGAGTGAGCAATTCCCCCTTAATTTGAGTCCACCTAAGCAAATTGATATTAAAATACCGATAAAAAGTATACAATGAACTCTTTTATCAAATAGGAGGGTAAACAAACCAAACAATAGTTTATGAGGTTATTTGGACTTTGAACATACTTGGAGGGAGTAAAGTAGACTTTATCCTATAAGGAAATGGAGGAAGTAGCACCGGAGAAAATAGGCTAATGTTTATGTCGATGTAACACCCTGATTTTTAAAAATTTGCAATAAAATAAAATTTAAACTTATTTTATTAGGATGCTAGTATTTATCCTAGGATAGTTATTTAATTCCTATGAAAATGAATTATTTTATTATCTATAAATAATTGTATGTTGCATTCATGCTGATAGTTGCATTAGGTTTTATTTGGTTGAAAACTTGGTTTCAAAAATCGAATAGAATTCGTTCGAATTTAAATTACAAACTAGAAGTAGAAACAAGAAAAGAAAAGGAAAAGATAAACACTCCCTCGGCCATGGGCCGAAACCTCCCGGCCCATCTCCCCTCTCTCTTTTTCCCCTCTCCCCTTCTTCTTCTTCCTTAGCTCCGGCCCGACTTAGCCCGTCCGAGCCCGCCTCCAGCCCCAACCAAAACCCGACGCGGATTGGACCTCGATCTCGCGTTCGACCCGGCCACCCTCGGCGTGCGTGCCACGCCCAAGCACCCTATAAAAAGCGTCGCACCTTCTTGCCTCGGTTTTCCCCAAAAATTCCCGAATTCCGTGCCCTAGTCGCCGCCACCACCGCCGCCTTGAGCCCGCCCGTCGCGCCACCGCCCGGAGACGCCACAACGCCCGACGAGCCCGTGCCGGTCTTCGCCTTGAACCACCGCCGCCGCCCGCGAAGCCGGGAGCCAAGCCGTCGACTCAGGAGCTCCCGCGCCGCCGCCGATCCTTTCCGCCCGCCGTTCCCCGTCGCGAGCCGTCCCCGCCCTCTCCCGTCGTCGCGCGACTTCACCGGTGAGTGTGCCTCTCTTCCCGCATCGCGTAGGCGCTTCCCGCGTCGAGAACGGGGCACCAGGGCCCTAGATTCCGCGAGCTCCGGCGAGCTTTCATGGCGCCGCCGCTCGTCGGCGTTGCCCCGCCGCCACCACCCCGTCGGAACCTCCCCGGCCGTCCGATCCGGCACGGACGGTCAAGATTAAATTGATCGAACCGTTACGGCCGTTTTACAAAAACACCCCCCCGTCTTAAATATTTAGTAGAGAACCCCCCACTTTTACATAAGCACCCTTAGGTTAATTAATAATTATAATTTAATCCTGTTAGGGCACAGTATTGTAATTTTTACACTTAAGCCCCGAGTAATTTTATAATTATGTTTAGGTCCTGTAATTTTACATAAACACCCTAAGTTTTGCCTAAATTATATTTTAGTCCCGTACTTTTTCATTTAGGCCCCTGAACTTTCCATAATTACAAATATATCCCTGTAACTTTTTAGTAATTACAAATAGGTCCCTCGAAGCTCGTTGTTTTACAATTTAAACCTTAGATCTTAAAACGTTCATAACTTTTAGCTCGTAACTCCGATTTAGGTGATTCTTGCGCTCACGAGTTCGTAGTGACGAGTACTATTTAATGGTACTGTTTTCATAGATAGTAGGCATTGCTTGGTGTACTGTTTCTTATTTGCTATGTATGTGTGTTTTCCGGCGTGACGAAAATAGACGAGGAAGAGTACGAGGATTTTCGGGACCCGAGTTTGAGCAGCAGCGAGCAAGAGGAGACAGGCAAGTGTCCTTGATGCACATTGTGCCTACTTTCTTACTTTCCGAATTTACGATTCATGCATTACTCGTTTAACTGGAATCCTATTTGTGTCATACCCTGTTCCCTATTCTGCCTTGTCGCCTTGGTTATGGTGTAGTATATTAGGATGGGTACGTCATTGCTAGTTGCTTTTAATGGGGTTCAAATTGAACTAAATGCTAAGCTTGATTAATTATTCACTTGAACATAATGATCATGAATTGGGGATGCTTTTTAGCAACATGGAACTTAGGTGATCCCGACGAGAGGATGTGGATGATGGTGCGGGAATGCACAGTACTCGTAGTAGTACTATTGGGCTGCGGTAGTACTCGTTGGGGATCATAAGGACCGGTTCTTGGAGCGGCAACCCGGGACTTCCGCACAAAGCACGGGGCTGATAATCGGTAGGTAAGGTTTAGTACCGAGGTAGCTTCCCGGTTCTGCAAGCGTCGAGGAAGGATGAAGGAAGAAGGTGTCTTCGGATTCGGGCGAGGAAAGGCGGAGTACTTGAAGCCACGGTGCAAGAGGGGGCCTCCGGGTGATGCGTCACTTTTACGGCGGTGAAACCTTAGCATGGGCGTTTTGCAAAGCTGGGAAGTCCTTAGAAAAGACCTTGCGGTGATCTCTTGGCCTCATACCTTAGGAAGTGTGTCTGGCATAATAGAGGTTTTAGTCACCGAATAGTGATGGAATCACCGACCTGTGGGTAAAGTTGTGCAACCTCTGCAGAGTGTAAAAAAAAGCTGTTATTAACAGCCGTGTTCACGGTCACGAACGGCCTGGATCCTCACGAGAACTAGAGGGATGGTTTGGGTGGAGTAACCCTTTGGTAGCTACAAGCGGGGTAACTTGTAGTGAGGTGAGCTACGGGCGGGGTAACTCTGTAGTGTGGTTTACGCAAGTAGGGTAGCTTGCGGTGGTTAACAGGTGGGGTAACTTTGTTGGTGCTTTTATCACATAGTAAATAGGTTGTTTAATTAACTTGACTAGTATAGGTGCTTCTATTGCAAACCCTGTGTCGGCTTTCCTTTTATACAGCTTGCATGTCATTTTTCCCACACTTGCTGAGTACGACATGTACTCACTCTTGCTATTTCCTGTTGCTATACACTACTGCTGCTCGGAAGCCGAAAGGAGGTACCTTGATGAAGACTACTACTAGGCGTGCGTTTCCCAGGTTGATTGCACTGTGGCGTATGGAGTCTTCCGCTGAGTTTAGTTTAGTCCTTTGAGACATTTTAATAAAGTTATGTAATAAAGATACGCTTGAGACGATGTAATAAGTTATACTATGACATTGGTTATACTTGTTATTTCACTATTGTCTCTATATGTGTGATTAACCGATCCTGGCACACATATAGCTATGCATTCGGTCTTGGCCTTAAGACTGGGTGTGACAAAGTGGTATCGAGCCGTGTCAACCGTAGGATGCTAGTTTAGTTAGAGTCTTCGTGTCTTAGCTATTATTTTAAAAGCTTATTCTCAAAATTATATATATTACTTAAAACTTGCTTATCTATACTCATCTTGTTGCTTTTACTACCTTCTTGTTTATGAAAACACTTTACTAACCTCCTCTATTCAAAACTTTGTACATGGTTCGTTGTAAGCTCACTCCGTGCAAGAGAGTGGTTGTTCAGCCCACTCGCATCCCCGAGGGCGCTGCTTGGATGTGCCAGCCCGCCATGGTGGCTCATTCCAATGGACTGCATGCCGGCTACTACCCCAACACTCTGTCGTACATGCTTCAAGGGCTCGGTTTCCACGACGCTCCTCTCTACATTGGAACCGGGACAGCGCTGCGTGGAAGAGGCTACCGGTGGAGGGTGTCGGTGATCCTCTACCGCCGGTGCACGGATGACGGCATGCGCCGCACCCTTCGTGAGCACCACGCCACCGCCCCAAGATCTACCTTCGATGCTTGGGATTCGCGATGCTGCTCGTCAAGCTCTTCTTGTGTTACGCGCCGGGAGGGACACTAATATGCGCCACTCCCGGTTTGCTCACTTCCCCTACGAGAGATAGCTGCAGCTTGGACACTACGGTGATGCCCGCACTGCCGGAGACAACGAGTGACGGACTTCGGGAGCAAGTGCGCCGCACTAGAGCTATGGACTTCATGCTGACCGAGGCTTTGGATGAGATTGAAGATCTACACCGCCGCAACGAGGAGCAAGAGGAGAGGATCATGTCTCTCCATGAGATGCTGACCCACGAGGATGAAGAGGACGAGGAAGACCACGAGGAGGCGCCACCATCACCCACTGTGCCGCCTAGCTCCCCTCCTCGCGGAGAGCTTCTGCGTTTGGCAAGCTGCACCACCCCGCCACCTCCGGAGGAGTAGTTGTCCAAGAGAGTCATCACTTAGGTCCATGAGGATAGGTCGAGTAGTTAATCGAGTTAGTTAAAGTTTACCGTCGATAGATAGTCTTAGTCTTAGTACGTCCTCATGCTTGGTTTGCTACAATGTTTGGAGTGATGCTTGTCATTTGGAGTTTTTGCTTGAGTGTCGATGGGATGTAAGGCATGTCTTACAACCATCCGTTTATCATACATTAATGAGTTAATAAAGGATTAGTTTGGGTTATATTCTCTCTTTAGTTCTTTTATCTATATCCTTATCACCTCTCCATATCATTTGTTTATACTCATTCATAGCTATTTATTTCTATCTCATGGAATATCTATGTTGCCCGTTGATATGTCCAATTTCCTATAATATTGCTCATCTCCTGCTTAATTCTTACTATCTACTCTTTTTCTTATACTTGTCGCTCTATTTCTACCTCCATCATGTCCTTGATTATCTTTATCATGATCTTTTCCTTGTTGACCGTGCAAACATGACGTGAACTTTTCAATCTGTTTGACTCAACAGATGGCGAGCGCAACAACAACAACAACGACAACGATGGGGATGCACCACCGGAACCTACTGCTGGCGCAAGTTTTGGCCATGCAAGCCCGGATCCTTCGGACCATGCAGCAGAACATGATCCGGATGCAGCAGAACCAGCGAGAACCATCGGAACCGGAACCACGAAGCGCCGGCTCCGCCACCTAGGGATAAGTTGGGAGAGTTCCGGAGGACCAAACCCGTGCCATTCTCACAAGCTAAGGATCCTCTTGATGCTGATGACTGGCTGAAGACCATTGAGAAGAAGCTGCTAGTTGTTCGAGTGCAACGACAGGGAGAAGGTCTTTGTATGCTTCACACCGGCTTGAGGGCCCAGCTGCTGAATGGTGGGAGGCATTGGTGAATGCCCATCAGGACCCGACTAATATCACTTGGCAGGAGTTTGTGACCAGTTTCGGGGCTCACCATGTTCCTCGTGGTGTCATGAAAGTCAAGAAGAAGGAGTTCCGGGACTTGGTGCAAGGTTCCATGTACGTTAGTGAGTATCCGCACCGCTTCACCCAGCTTTCACGCTATGCTCCGGGAGAAGTGGACACCGATGAGAAGAAGCAAGAGCACTTCCTGGAGGGACTGAATGATGGTCTTGCTTATGCTTTGGAGTCTAGGGACTTTGTGAACTTCCGAGTCCCTAGTGGATCGCGCACCGATTCTAGAGAACGGGAGGGGTAGGATGGATCGCAAGCGCAAGGCTGGAGCGCCGAGCGCAGCAGGGAAAGGAACAACACTAAGCCCCGTTTCAGTTCTTCATCTGCGGGACCTGTCTATCGTCCGGCTCAGCAGGGGGACAGCGAGTGGCCAGCGAGAGGACCCAAGGTGCTTGGACAAGGCTATGGTACTCCTCGGCGTCGGATGCAGCGTCCCAACAACAATCGGGCCTCATCAACTCAGCGAGAGGCCCAACAATGGACAGAACACCGGAGGCCGTGGACCCTGTTTCCGTTGTGGACGAGTAGGGCATTTTGCTGATAAGTGTCCTCGGAATCGCCCGGCTCGGACCCCGGCTCAAGTGGCTAACAACACTCCGAGCCGCAATGCCAATGCTGCACCTACTCCAGCTAAGCGAGAATCAAGTTCGTGCTCGTGTCAACCACGTGGAGATTGAAAGTGCTCGAGGAATCTCCGGACGTCGTGATTGGTATGTTTTACTGTCTATGATCAAAATGCAGTTGTCTTATTTGATACTTGGAGCATCGCATTCATTCATAGCTGCCGTTTTTGTTCAAAAACATAATCTACCCATGTCAATGCTTAAGAACCATATGGTAGTTACTTCCCCTGGGGGAGAGATGCATGCTAGGCAAGTCTGTCCTAAGGTAAACCTTATCATAAGGGGGTAGATTTCTCTCGCAAACCTAGTCGTTCTCGAGTCAAAAGGGATTGATGTCATTCCGGGAATGGATTGGTTGAGTAAGCACAAAGGTCTGATTGATTGTGCTAAGAAGGCGATAAGGTTGACAGCTGGTTCGGGAGAGGAAGTGGAATATGTGGCTGAGGCACTCATCACTACCCAAGGGGCGATTAACCGCATTGTGTTGAATAATTTGGAGGGTACTTCGGTTCGGGAGATCCGTGTGGTCAGCGAGTTTCCCGATGTCTTCCCGGAGGAGTTACCGGGTATGCCACCTGACCGTGACATTGAATTTGTTATTGAATTAGTTCCTGGTACAGCTCCTATTTTTAAGCGACCCTATCGGATGGATAGTGAACAGTTAGCTGAACTTAAAACCCAATTGCAAGAACTCTTAGATAAGGGTTATATCCGCCCTAGTGCATCACCATGGGGAGCCCCGGTTAATTTTGTTGATAAGAAGGGAGGTGATCGAGAGAATGTGTGTGGATTACCGTGCACTCAATGAGGTTACAATCAAGAATAGATACCCTCTACCACGGATTGATGACTTATTCGATCAGCTGAAGGGCGCTCGTGTATTCTCCAAGATTGATCTTCGTTCGGGATATCACCAATTGAAGGTCCGAGCCTCCGACATCCCCAAGACGGCCTTCATCACTCGGTATGGATTATTTGAGTATACCGTTATGTCCTTTGGTTTGACCAATGCTCCAGCCTACTTCATGTATCCGATGAACAAGGTCTTTATGGAATATCTGGACAAGTTTGTGGTTGTTTTCATTGATGATATCTTGGTATTCTCGAAGAATGAGGAAGAACATGAGGAACATCTTCGTCTTGTTCTACGAAGCTTAGGGACAATCGGTTATATGCTAAGCTCGGTAAGTGTGAATTCTGGTTGAAAGAAGTTGCTTTTCTTGGTCACGTCATCTCGGAAGGAGGAATATCCGTGGATCCTAGTAAGGTCGATGATGTGTTGAGTTCGAAGTCACCGCAGAATGTCTCGGAGATCGGAAGTTTCCTCGGTTTGGCAGGATACTACCGACGGTTCATCGAAGGGTTTTCCAAGATAGCAAAGCCTATGACAGAATTATTGGAGAAAGGAAAGACTTTTGAGTGGACACCTCAGCGAGAAGCTAGTTTCCAGGAGTTGAAGCAGAGGCTTACCGCAGCACCCGTTCCGACCATGCCCGATATGGAGAAGCCTTTCTCGGTGTATTGTGATGCATGTGGACAAGGCATAGGATGTGTGCTCATGCAAGAAGGAAGAGTCGTGGCATATGCATCGAGGCGGTTGAGGAAACATGAGGAGAAGTACCCTACGCATGACTTGGAATTGCTAGCGAGTGGTTCACGCTCTCAAGATTTGGAGACACTATCTCATTGGGAAGAGGTGTGAAATCTACTCGGATCATAAGAGTTTGAAATATTTCTTCACTCAGTCCGATTTGAATCGAGGCAGAGCCGATGGTTAGAACTCATCAAGGATTATGACTTGGAGATCAACTATCACCCCGGCAAGGCGAATGTGGTCGCAGATGCATTGAGTAGGAAGTCTCATTTGAACACATTGGCTACTAGAGAGTTACCGCCGGATATATGTGAAGAGTTTGAGAAGCTTAACCTTGGTTGGGTGACTAACATGGAAGCCGTTGCAATGGAAGTGGAGTCTACACTAGAGAGTGATATTCGAAAAGGACAGACTTGAGGATGCTGCCATTCAGGAGATCAAATTACGGATCCAGGAGAACAAGGCCCCGGGTTTCACTGTTGACGATCAAGGAACACCGTGGTACAAGCAACGGATCTGTGTGCCGGATGTTGAGGAAATTAAAGAGTTGATACTTCGAGAGGCTCATAACTCGGCATACTCTATGCACCCGGGAGGCACTAAGATGTACCATGATTTGAAGACTCGCTATTGGTGGTCCGGAATGAAGAGAGCCGTAGCAGAGTATGTGGCTTTGTGTGATACATGCCGGAGAGTCAAGGCAGAACGACAACGACCAGCTGGACTCCTACAACCACTCAAGATACCCGAATGGAAGTGGGAAGAGATCGCAATGGATTTCATTGTGGGTTTACCTCGGACTCGGGGAGGTTATGATTCTATATGGGTTATTGTGGATCGATTGACCAAAGTTGCACATTTTATCCCTGTCAAGACCACGTATACTCGGGCAGAGACTCGCAGAGCTTTACATAGCAAGGATAGTGTGTCCGCATGGTGTTCCAAAGAAGATTGTGTCGGATAGAGGTACGCAGTTCACCTCCAGGTTTTGGGAGAAGTTACATGAGTCTTTGGATACAAAGTTGAATTTTAGTTCAGCCTATCATCCCCAAACGGACGGACAGGACCGAGAGGGTGAATCAGATTTTGGAGGACATGTTGAGGTCGTGTGCACTCCAATACAGTAAGAGTTGGGATAAGCTCCATCCATATGCAGAATTCTCCTACAACAATAGTTACCAAGAGAGTATCAAGATGGCACCGTTTGAGTTCTTATATGGTCGCAAGTGCAGAACACCTTTGTTTTGGGATCAAGTAGGAGAGAAATTACTGTTTGGTCCCGAGATTCTTCAAGAGGCCGAGAGACAAGTTCACATCGTAAGGGAGAATTTAAAGCTTGCTCAGTCTAGACAGAAGAGTTACGCAGATAACCTGGAGAAGAGAATTGAGCTTTGAGGTTGGTGACTTTGTATACCTCAAGGTATCTCCTATGACGAGGTTTGCGACGCTTCAAAATCAGAGGCAAGTTGGCTCCTAGATACATCGGTCCTTTCAAGATCATTGCTCGGATGGGTGAGGTAGCATATCAGTTGGAGTTACCACCACATATGTCGGATGTCCATGATGTTTTTCATGTCTCTCAATTGAGGAAATGTCTACGAATGCCGGAGGAACAGCTTGCCTATCGAGGAAATGACAGTAGGAGAGGATCTTACTTATCGGGAGTACCCAATAAAGATTTTGGATACCCTTGAGAAGGCCACAAGGAATAAGAAGTACCGTATGTGCAAGGTTCAGTGGAGCAATCACACGGAGGAGGAAGCTACATGGGAGAACGAGGACGATCCGAAGAAAGAGTTCCCTAATCTTTTTCCTCGATCCATCCGAATCTCGAGGGCGAGATTCATCTTAAGGGGGGTAGGTTTGTAACACCCTGATTTTTAAAAATTTGCAATAAAATAAAATTTAAACTTATTTTATTAGGATGCTAGTATTTATCCTAGGATAGTTATTTAATTCCTATGAAAATGAATTATTTTATTATCTATAAATAATTGTATGTTGCATTCATGCTGATAGTTGCATTTGGTTTTATTTGGTTGAAAACTTGGTTTCAAAAATCGAATAGAATTCGTTCGAATTTAAATTACAAACTAGAAGTAGAAACAAGAAAAGAAAAGGAAAAGATAAACACTCCCCTGGCCATGGGCCGAAACCTCCCCGCCCATCTCCCTCTCTCTTTTTCCCCTCTCCCCTTCTTCTTCTTCCTTAGCTCCGGCCCGACTTAGCCCGTCCGAGCCCGCCTCCAGCCCAACCAAAACCCGACGCGGATTGGACCTCGATCTCGCGTCCGATCCGGCCACCCTCGGCGTGCGTGCCACGCCCAAGCACCCCTATAAAAAGCGTCGCACCTTCTTGCCTCGGTTTTCCCCCAAAATTCCCGAATTCCGTGCCCTAGTCGCCGGCACCACCGCCGCCTTGAGCCCGCCCGTCGCGCCGCCGCCCGGAGACGCCACAACGCCCGACGAGCCCGTGCCGGTCTTCGCCTTGAACCACCGCCGCCGCCCGCGAAGCCGGGAGCCAAGCCGTCGACTCAGGAGCTCCCGCGCCGCCGCCGATCCTTTCCGCCCGCCGTTCCTCGTCGCGAGCCGTCCCCGCCCTCTCCCGTCGTCGCGCGACTTCACCGGTGAGTGCGCCTCTCTTCCCGCATCGCGTAGGCGCTTCCCGCGTCGAGAACGGGGCACCAGGGCCCTAGATTCCGCGAGATCCGGCGAAGCTTTCATGGCGCCGCCGCTCGTCGGCGTTGCCCCGCCGCCGCCACCCCGTCGGAACCTCCCCGGCCGTCCGATCTGGCACGGACGGTCAAGGTTAAATTGATCGAACCGTTACGGCCGTTTTACAAAAACACCCCCGCCGTCTTAAATATTTAGTAAAGAACCCCCCCCACTTTTACATAAGCACCCTTAGGTTAATTAATAATTATAATTTAATCTCGTTAGGGCACAGTATTGTAATTTTTACACTTAAGCCCCCGAGTAATTTTATAATTATGTTTAGGTCCTGTAATTTTACATAAACACCCCTAAGTTTTGCCTAAATTATATTTTAGTCCCATACTTTTTCATTTAGGCCCCTGAACTTTCCATAATTACAAATAGATCCCCGTAACTTTTCAGTAATTATAAATAGGTCCCCGAAACTCGCTGTTTTACAATTTAAACCTTAGATCTTAAAACGTTCATAACTTTTAGCTCGTAACTCCGATTTAGGTGATTCTTGCGCTCACGAGTTCGTAGTGACGAGTACTATTTAATGGTACTGTTTTCATAGATAGTAGGCATTGCTTGGTGTACTGTTTCTTATTTGCTATGTATGTGTGTTTTCCGGCGTGACGAAAATAGACGAGGAAGAGTACGAGGATTTTCGGGACCCGTAGTTTGAGCAGCAGCAGCAAGAGGAGACAGGCAAGTGTCCTTGATGCACATTGCGCCTACTTTCTTACTTTCTCGAATTTACGATTCATGCATTACTCGTTTAACTGGAATCCTATTTGTGTCATACCCTGTTCCCTATTCTGCCTTGTCGCCTTGGTTATGGTGTAGTATATTAGGATGGGTACGTCATTGCTAGTTGCTTTTAATGGGGTTCAAATTGAACTAAATGCTAAGCTTGATTAATTATTCACTTCAACATAATGATCATGAATTGGGGATGCTTTTTAGCAACATGGAACTTAGGTGATCCCGACAGGAGGATGTGGATGATGGTGCGGGAATGCACAGGTACTCGTAGTAGTACTATTGGGCTACGGTAGTACCTGTTGGGGATCATAAGGACCGGTTCTTGGAGCTGCAACCCAGGACTTCCGCACAAAGCACGGGGCTGATAATGGGTAGGTAAGGTTTAGTACCGAGGTAGCTTCCCAGCTCTACAAGCGTCGAGGAAGGATGAAGGAAGAAGGTGTCTTCCGGATTCGGGCGAGGAAAGGCGGAGTACTTGAAGCCACGGTGCAAGAGGGGGCCTCCGGGTGATGCGTCACTTTTACGGCGGTGAAACCTTAGCATGGGCGTTTTGCAAGCCGGGAAGTCCTTAGAAAAGACCTTGCGGTGATCTCTTGGCCTCATACCTTAGGAAGTGTGCTGGCATAATAGAGGTTTTAGTCACCGAATAGTGATGGAATCACCGACCTGTGGGTAAAGTTGTGCAACCTCTGCAGAGTGTAAAAAAACTGTTATTAACAGCCGTGTTCACGGTCACGAACGGCCCGGATCCTCACGAGAACTAGAGGGATGGTTTGGGTGGAGTAACCCTTTGGTAGCTACAAGCGGGGTAACTTGTAGTGAGGTGAGCTACGAGGCGGGGTAACTCTGTAGTGTGGTTTCTGCAAGTAGGGTAGCTTGCGAGTGGTTAACGGGTGGGGTAACCTCGTTGGTGCTTTTATCACATAGTAAATAGGTTGTTTAATTAACTTGACTAGTATAGGTGCTTCTATTGCAAACCCCGTGTCGGCTTTCCTTTTATACAGCTTGCATGTCATTTTTCCCACACTTGCTGAGTTCGACATGTACTCACTCTTGCTATTTCCTGTTGCTATACACTACTCGCTGCTCGAAGCCGAAAGGAGGTACCTTGATGAAGACTACTACTAGGCGTGCGTTTCCCCGGTTGATTGCCCGTGGCGTATGGAGTCTTCCGCTGAGTTTAGCTTAGTCCTTTGAGACATTTTAATAAAGTTATGTAATAAAGATACGCTTGAGACGATGTAATAAGTTATACTATGACATTGGTTATACTTGTTATTTCACTATTGTCTCTATATGTGTGATTAACCGATCCCGGCACACATATAGCTATGCATTCGGTCTTGGCCTTAAGACTGGGTGTGACAGTCGATCAGAGTTGACACTTAGCCTAGTGTTGAGCCACTCCCCTGCCGAGGTCGCCGATGACCGGTAGAATCGAGTTAGGGCTCGGGTTGGCTTTCGGGTCTCCTCCTTCTCCGGATATGGAGGAGGCTTAGGGGCGATGGCGGTGGAGTCACGACGGAGGCGGTCGAGGGCAGCGCATAGGCGACAGGGGCGTCGTCGGAGCCGGGCGGAAGCCGGAGGCGGCAGGGGTAAGAGAGAGAGAGAGAGAGAGAGAGAGAGAGAGAGAGAGAGAGAGACGATTGAGACAGGGAGAAGTGTAGTCTGTTTCCGGTTAGGGTTGGAGTTTTCATTTTATATGCGTAAGATTTCATCTCATAATTTAATTTTTCATTCAACAATCCAGAGAGAGAGAGAGAGAGAGAGAGAGAGAGAGAGAGAGAGAGAGAGAGATATGAACAGTTTATTTGGATTCGGCCGAGCTAGCGGGTTGACGAGTAGCGGGCCGTCGACCCGGTCATCATATAACCGGCCCCGAGATGGAGGAAGGAGGTGGCGCTATGGCGAGCCGACGGCGGCACCGAAGGCGGCAGCGGGATGGAGGATGCGCTACAGCGAGACGGGAGGAAGGGGATGCACCGGCGGCGGGAGTGAGGAAGAGGATACCCCGGCGGCGGCGGGCGCGAGGGCGAGCCGGCCGCGCGACCGTGCAAGATGCGTCGCTTAAGAGGATGTTTCGGCACCGTAAGGGAAAATTTGGATAGGCTAGGGTTTATAGATTGGTTATATATGTGGAATCATTATGGGTTGTGCGAGTTGAGCCACATTTCCTTATTAGGCAGTCCTTTTGACGGGCCTACATCGTGTTTCACTAGGCCATTCGTAATCGAGTCGTGCCGTACCACGTGCTAGGTCAAGGCAACGGCCCAAGCATGGCACGGAGCCTCGTGTCAGGCGGGCCTGGCACGAAATAGATTCGAGCCATGCCGTGTCTAGGCCGTGTTTTTTCTGTGCTTCGGGCCGGCCCATGAAGCATGGCCCGGCCGAGTTAGCCAGCTCTAGCGTTGACAGTCCAGAAAATATGAAGGCCCAAAACGACACTCATTTCCAGGATTCCTCAGTCCAGTCCACAGTCCACTCGGGATGAGCGCGCGTTCGATGCGCCGCTGGCTCTCCTCGCCGTCTCCAACGCCGGCGGCGACGCCCTTACCGGACAACGACGACCTGCTCCAAGAGATCCTCCTGCGCCTGCCGCCGCTGCCGTCTTCGCTTCCCCGCGCAAGCCTCGTCTGCAAGCGCTGGCGCCGCCTGCTCTTTGATCCCCACTTCATCCGTCGCTTCCGCGCATTCCACCACCGGGAACCTCCGCTCCTCGGCTTCTTCATCGACGCCTTCATGCCCTATTTCCAGCCCACGCTGGACGCACCGGACCGCATCCCTGCAGAGCGCCTCTACCTGCCGCTGAGCCACACGGAGAGCTGGTGCTTCTTCGGCTGTCGCCACGGCCTCGCCCTAATCTTCAATCTGGACCGCCTCGAGGTCATCGTGTGGGGCCCCGTCACCGGAGACCAGCGCTGCATGGTCCTTCCGCCGGGGTTCGACCAGAAAGATGGTCGCTTGGCTGTCCGTGGCGGCGCGCTTCTCTGCTCAGGAGTCCACACCGGCCGACCACCTATCGAATCATTCAAGGTGGTCATCTTACGGACTAACGATGTGCTGCTTGATGCTGACCCTCATGCCTTTGCCTCTCTCTATCACTCCGAGACTGGTGTGTGGGATGACCCCATCTCAACATCGATCACGGCTGCAATTTGGTTGGGCAAGCCCAGCATCTTGGTTGGGAATTCACTGCACTGGTTTCTTTTTGGTTACCATGGGAATAGTGGAATTCTTGAGTTTGATCTGGACAAGAACAGGCTATCTGAGATCGATACACCTGAGGGCGCAGATGTCACCAAAGACTCGCAGATCCTGCGGATGGAAGGTAGCAGGCTTGGCCTTGCCATTTTGTCAGATCTCAGCATCCAGCTATGGGAGAGGAAGGCCAACTCCAACATTGGTGTTACATGGATGCTTCAGAAAACGATTGAACTGGACAAGCTCCTCCCCCAGGGATCGCTGAACTGTTTGGGTGGATCAGGGACTGATAAACCGTGGATATTCGTACATGGATATGATGAGGATGGCAGTGTGCTTTTCTTATCAATACAATTTGAACTCTACATGATCCAACTCAAGTCACTGCAGTTCAAGCATGTTTTTAAACCTAATATCATCACCGAGTATCATCCCTACAAAAGTTTCTATACTACAGGTAATTCATCGTTGTTACATTCTTCATGACACATTTGCTTTCCTATCTTATTCGGTTTCTGTAAAATCATTAATGTACCCAAGAATAATTAGCAATAACCATGTATAGTTCTTTTATTTCCTAGCCACCTGATGAATTTCACTTGTTTTTAAATTTTTGTGCTTTTAGTTAACTGGGGGAAGATGGCATAGGTTCATTGTTCATTGTGTATTGATATATGCGTAAATTTGGCTACATTGATGTTTGTGTATGGATGTTTTAGTACTGTGCGGTTTTAGCATAAGGTACAGGATTACAGCACAATGGCAGCAAGCACCAAGCAAAAGTGCAAAACTTAACCTAAACTTGAGGCATCTGATATGTGAACTAAGCGAGCATATTGCATATGAGAGTTTGGAGGTTATATATGTTCATTCGTTCAGCATGATAATATTGATCTGTATTTATCTTTTCATTAACTAGCAATCATGTACAAAAAACAAAATGTTCGAATTTAGCTTATGTTTCAGTGAATTGTGCTCTTTCAAATGGCTATATTTTCCCTTTTTTTAATTATTGGAATGGCTACAATATTTACCCGACCTGTACCTGATACATAAAGAGATCGGATAATGCATTGCCTCCATTTCTACTTATGTGCCTTCATTGAATGAAGGAATTTTGTAATTCAGCATAGTATCATGTATCCTGGCACATCCAACGACAACAACAACAAAGCCTTTGTATCCTAGCACATCTATAATAACAAATTAAATTTCAGATATCTTACAATATAAAATATGCAGCATCATCCTTTTCTGTTCAAAGTCAAACTTTAGTTGTTTATTTACAATACTTGCTTCTTTTTCCTCACTTTCCAGTCATTAAGAGTAATATGTTCAGTTCAGAAAGGGTCTAGAAAACTTTGTATTCTCTAATCAATTATTTTGGGAACATTTTCAATTTGACCTGCATTGCAGTTTAGTATTTTTCTTATAGCTTGGAGTTGTTTGTCTCATAACAGGCAGGGTTATCGCAAGTGGTTATTTTGGAGCTGAAACTTGAAGGTCCACTGAGATGGCATTCCACTGATTTTTTTTTAATTTGTCTATGTTGAATAGGTAATCTAAATGTCTTCTATTTGTATATCTATGTCACATGTCAACGTCCTCATTCTAAATTTGAGTAAACTGTGTGATGGGTGATTGAACTTGTTGTGATGTTTTATTTAGGTCACTAAACTCTTACAAGTTGTAAGTTACAACATTCATTTGTCTGATGGTTATCTAGTGTCGGTAGAAGGCATGGACAACCTACCTCATAGCATAACATCGAAAAAAAACCTACCTCATAGCATCAAATGCTTTTGCGTTGTTTTCATTAAAGCCTAGATTATTGGCGAGTTGATTAATAGGAAGTGCATGCTAGCACGATTCACATTTCCAATAACAATATACCATAGCACCGGATTCTTAGTCCCTCTTCCAAAATAGTTGTCATTCTGTTATGTGGGTTTTGGGGAAATACCTACTCCAGTATGGTAAAGGAGAAGTACGAAGAGTTTGATTCGGATATGCCAGCATGTGGCTAATAATATTATTTTCCATATCAGTTAGAATTCTTTGTTGGTTAATCAGTTAGTCATAGTTTAAGTTTGAGTCATATTAGCAATAGGGTCCTTTGTTAGAGTTGTTGTAAAACGACAACTATATAATTGTTATGTGGGAATGCACCTATACAAGATGTCCCAAGAAGTACAAGAAAGATATGGCACATGTGTCAGATTAGTTAGTTGCTTGCCAAATAAGTTAGTAAATCATGTCCAGTTATGAGTTTAGTAGTAGTCAGATAAGGACTCTGTAAATAGGGTCTGTTCAGATGTAAGTGGCATTTTAAACGTGAGAAAGGAATGAAGGCAAGCCATATTATAATGAAATCTCTTTCCCTCGCCTGAAACATCTTAAGCTATTGGGCAAACAACAGCCTAGTTACCCCATAACAATATGTTTTCTGTGGTTAAAAATCAATTAAAACAGACAAGTGTTGTAGAACAAATGTTGAATCCTAGAATGATAAGTAAATTAGAATGAAGAAGCCATTATTTATTTTTCATTCTCTTGCCCTGAACCTGCTGTTTCTTGTTCCTACAGTTTTATCGGCTGGTGCTGTCTCCCATTGTCTTGCTCATACGCTGCCTTCCAACTGTTAAGCTGACAGTTTTCAACCATTGTTTCATTGGCTTCCACTTTTGGTGTCTCACCTCTGCCTTTTCCCTTTTGTTGCACATATGTTCCTGCAGTGATCATACATAATTTGGTGTATTGGCTCTTTATTACAGTAAATAAAATTATATTTGTGTTTTTTTTTCTCGAACACGAAGGAGAGCTGTGTATCATTCCATTAATAGAAGAAGAGGTCAGAATACAACACACACACACACACCCTAAAGGACTTTCAGTTTACATGGGCGCCTGTAAATACTAGATAGGCGACCAAGGCTAGATTATCAGCCCCTCACAGTAGCACTAAGGACTACACTACCATGGGCAGGGAGGGCTGTGAGAGCCTTTGCTCCAGCCATGCCCCATAGGCATTTGTCATCTCCAGCCATGATCATCACCATGGTGATGCTTGGGGAGACTCCATTGAAGATACAATCACTGCGATGTCGCCAGAGTGTCCATGCTCCTATAGAGTGATGAGCGAGTTTATGCCATGCCGCACTTCCCCTGTGACCTTATTTGAGACTCGGCGCCACCAGTTCTCAAAGTTTGTATCACCAGGGAGAGGTGACAAGGTGCTGAAGCCCGCTTGGTGCAGCAACATGTACCAGAATTACCTCGCAAAGACGCAGCCAACAAGAAGGTGATGGATAGTTTCATCCTCTTGGTCACACGGGGGCAGCATTGCGGGTGTGGAAGGTTTCTACGCACCAAGCGATCAGCCGTCCAGCAACGATTATGCTCAACAAGCCACATGAAAAAACGCCATTTCTCTGGAGCCCAAGTTTTCAAAAGGAAAAAGTTCTATTTACCTCCCTAAACTATCACCGGTGTCTCAATTTTCCTCCCTCAACTATAATACCGGACATCCATAGTCCCAGTACTCTTTAAACCGTTTATTTTTACTCCATCGGTGGTTTCGAGGGTGGTTTTGTCATGTGCGGCGTTGTGGGTCCCACCAATCTCATAACACGTCATCTCTCCTTCTACGGACTAGGCGTGGTGGTCCAAGTGGCGATCCAGGCAACTGGCGGTGGTGAGCTCGGAGAGGCAGGCGTGGCTCAGCAACGCGGAGGCTCCCCCATTCCCCAAGCAGGCGGAGAAGATCTCGGCGAGGTGGATCCAGTGGCTCCTCCTGTTCCCCGTTGGCCGTTCCCCGAGCAGATGGTGGTGAGCCAAGCGCAAGAGCTCGCCGCGCCGCACTGGTCCGCCCGCGCGACCTCGCGTCCACCGCGCTGCCACGCCGTCCGAGTCTGTGCGCCGGCTGCTGCCCACCATGAGCCACGCACGCGAGCTAGCGTTATGGAGCACCGAGCTTTACGCTATAGCTTTGATAAATCAGCAGGCGTATGGAAGCAGGGAGCACCGAGCACTTGGCCACTTGCTTATGGCGGTGCAGTATGTTTGAGGCATCGACACAGCAGTGCCCGTGGTGGAGGATCGCCGGCAAGCTGCAAGGGTGCTACAAATGGCCTAGTGGGTGAAGATTGAAGAAGACGCGGAGGTGGAGCAGCAGTGCTTGAGCCGTTGGACAAAACGCTGCAGCCTTAGTAATTTTTCTATTGCATTGGTTTGGCATGCTTGGTCCTTGCGGCAGGTGGGAGAGAGAGAGTGACAGTTTTGAAAAAAAAATAATGACATGACAGATGGGTCCTATGTGCCACGTGAGGCAAAACCATCTATGAAAACCATTTAGGGAGGAAAAATAAACGGTTTAAAGAGTACTGGAACTATGGATGTCCGGTATTATAGTTGAGGGAGGAAAATTAAGACACCGGTGATAGTTTAGGGAGGTAAATAGGACTTTTTCCTTTTCAAAATGCGTTCCAATGGGCCAAATTGCACTTACCCCTGAAATTGAGCCTCACAAGCCAAACTTTGCCGAGTACAGGCCAGAACTTGAGACACGCTAACGATGCACATCTATGCGTTCCCATGGGCCAAAATACTTGTGCTTTACTATACACAATTTGTTGATATCTATGTGGTTCTGTATTTGCAGACCTTCAATCGGTAATAAGTATATGCTATACACGGGTATCCTTTTTTGATGCATTATAGCAAGCCATATTTTTCTATCGTACTATTGAAATGCTGAAGTTACAAATATAAATTTTGCTTTGGTGACCACAGAAGACAAGTTGACTGATGATCTACTTTGCAGATTTGCAGAGACAAGAAGTCGCCAACTAACAAGATGAATAAATCACGACCTAAATGCAGTTTCATTTGTTGCCCTGCTTTTACATGTGGTTTCCCTCTTTCTTCATTGTCACTCTGCTCCTTAGCATGGAATCGTTTCAGCGGCATGGTATTACTGTTTCACAAAAGTTGCCAGTCTTGCAAACTTTAAGCTGGATGGTACTTTCGTGTCCATCAAAATAGTTCGGGAAGCCTTAAAATAACCACGTTAGCGATTTTGGTTGATGTGGACTGCCTCATTTAGATGACCTCATAATTTTTCTTTTGTGTGTGGAAGACTACCATCATGTCATCCCATTTTCTTTTCGATTCAAGTATTTTTATTTATGGATACTGTATCAACTTATGGTCACGAATTTGACGAAGATGACCAGATGGGCATGTGTTCCACTTTCAGCAGCTGTGCGAGTCCCAGTCCTGCTGTCTCCTGCGTGCTGTTCAGCGTACAGTACCTCAGTGGCACTGATTGACTAACAAAATGACCAACAGAACATGCACATATCGGGCAAACGAACCCATGCATTCGGGTAAAGATTATATTTCACCAAGAAGGCGCACAATTTAACGGAACAGTTTTTTTTCCGAACGGAACAACAGCTAGGGAGGCCCCCACAGTACACATACGAACTGTACAAAGAAAAGCAAAACAGCAAGAAAAAAAAACTATACATGCCATAAAAGAACAACAGCTATGGAAGGGATTGGACCCAAAGAAGGAAACGGGCATTAAGGATGTGTTCGTTTCCCGGGTCTAAACTTTATAACTGTCACATCAAAAAGAATCTTATTATTTAGAAGTACTTAAATAAAGTTTAATTATAAAATAAATTAGAGGCCCCTAGACTAATTTACGAGACGAATCTAATGAGGCTAATTAAGTCATGATTAGAAGACGGTTACTGTAGCATCACTTTAGTAAAACCTAAATTAATTAAACTCATTAGATTCATCTCGAAAATTAGCACCAATCTGTCAATATGATTTTGTCATTAAATTAATCGAAATATTCATAAATAGTAAGATTCTCTTTGATGTGACAGTGCTAAATTTTAGAGGGCAGGAAACGAACGGGGCCGAGTCTTTCATCCTACAGCTTTGAAGAAGACATTCATCTTTGAAATTCTCTTTCCAGCAATCCAGTGAAGCTCTCGAGGAATCGAAGATAACTCCATTTCTCTGCTTCCATGCTGCTATAACGAAGTATTCATAAACAAGACCTTATTGAAGCCTTGCTTTGCTGATTCCTATGGCGGCCCGGCCCGAGTCTGCGGACTGTGTTTGAGCCGAGACGTTGGGTCGACCGCACGAGCCTTAACCTCGACACGCCGAAGCCCGGTAATAGTCCGTTAAGGTACGGCCCATTACGCAGCCCGGCACGGATAGCCCAGCGAGGCCGGTCGATTGGTGGTCAGCCCTAAACATGTCCAAACAAGCCGCCGGCACGGCTCGACCCGGGCACGAAAAAGCACGGCCCGTTTAGTTTCGGGCCGGCACGGCACGAAATTCATTTCGGGCCGTGCCGTGCCGACCCACGTGCTCGGCCGTCGGCCCACGGCACGGCACGATAGCCCGTTAGTCGGGTCGGCCTAGTATACAATAGCGGCCCATTTAGCATATAAGTGTAAACAATTGCAAAATAGAGGTGGAAAATGGGTGGAGGTGAGATTTGAACCTCGTTGGCTAGAAGCAAGAAGCTTCACCACTAGACCACAATAGTCTTTGTTATACTTAGGGAGTTCTATTTTATTTGTTCATTAATAGATAAGTAACAGGCCATGTTTATAAGCGGGCCGTGCCGTGCCGCCCGTCGGGCCGAGGCCTCGGCCCAAGCACGGCACGAAGCCTCGTGCCGGGCCGGCACGGCACGAAATTATTTCGGGCCGTGCCGTGCTTGGGTCGTACTTTTTTCCGTGCTTCAGACCGGCCCGCTTGGCACGGCCCATTTGTACATGTTTAGTCAGCCCGCGAGGCGAAGGCGAACCACAGGCGGCCTCGCTCCTGCACCCCACCGCCGCCGCCGCCTTCTCTCCCCGCCTCGCCGCTGCCCCTCGTCCAACCGTAGCGCCACTCGCCGGCCGCCAGCTTCTCTCTCCTCCTCCCGTCGGTTTATCTCCTTCTCATCGCCCGTGCCGCCGCCGGCCGCCACTGGGGCTCCTCCCCTGCGAGGACGACCTTTCGGGCTGGCTAGGACGTCGTTCCTAAGTGGCACGGCTAACCAATTTCGTCCCCGCGCCCGCCGCCTCCGCCTTTTCAGCCGCCGGAGAAATCAGCTTGTTTTCCTAATTTGCTAGTTGCCGATTACAGTTTATTTTGCTTGCATTAGCAACCTATGCGTGACATCGTTGGAGTTGGTCTCATGGACTGGGAGCTCGTAGAGGTGCCAGGCAACCCAGCTCCCTCACTCGAAGACTCTACAGGTATCACTTTCAGCGCCGATTGCTGTTTCGTTGCTTCTTTTCCTTTACTTCATTTCCTTGTTAATTTTTCTTTTTTCCCAGTTGATGTGGTGGCTGCGAAGATTGAGCCCAAGATAGCCAATGTTCTTATCAGGTAAAGGAATTTTATTCCCTCCCTTGTCTTGCGTAACAGCTACGAACTTCTAGCTTATACACAGTTGGGCTACTCGGGATGCAATCAGAGGGTTGAATGAGTCATTTTTGTACCAGGAATCAACTAATGCCTCTCAGAAGCTTTCATTTTATTCAGATGGTATTAGTTACTCTGTCTTATTTCCATTAGACATGTCGCAAACACTCTGATATGAAATTCCGGTTCCAGCTTTCCTGTTCCGTTCAGCTAAGAAATTCATGTATTTAACTCACGTATCAATCTGAATATGGTGTTTCGTCCCTGCATTTCATCGTTGACAACTTGACATGTTTATCAGTTTATCGGTTTTGACCTAAAGTTGATAAACAGTATGACTTTATTTGAATTTAGCTAGTGTTGTTTCAGGCAATTGAACCAGGTATGCCCGTTGGAGAATCTGAGACATGTAAAGCGGGTCCGTCGATGTACTGACAGCGGTAATATATGGCATCCAACTCCCAAGCTTTCTGTTTACCTGAATGCACATCTTGTGGAAGAAATTCCATATCTTTCTAAAACTCATGTTCATCAGAGTCATGCCATGAATCATGAAATACTACTGGGGTATTGTAGAAATTGTACAGTGCAGCAAAACCTTGTTATTGATTCAATTCAATGTTACTTGTACAATCATATGTATCCTTCTCTAGAATCATCAGTGTGTAGGATGCAGCTTTCCATCTTGTCAAATGTTGACATGGGAGTTTGTTGAAGAACTTTAATTTCCAACTAGCACTGAAGAAGACCCACAATTCTATGGAATTAATTCCCCACCTACATGACAAAGTGGAACTAAAAGTGACCAGCTTGCAATAAGCTTGGTTGGCCATATGGTCTTTAATTACGTAAGATTTTCTTATTGTCTAACTCTTTTCGTTGGATTTTGATTTGGCAGGAAAATCAGAGCTGTCAATCATCTTATGCATTTCAAATGGCTCTAAAAACTGCTGTGAAAGTTTTCCTGGCGATGTAAAAAAGATTGTGGACACTTATCAGTTAAAACCTTTCACCGCAAAAGTAAGTTTACATATCATCCTTGAGGAAATTATCATTGCCATTTGCTTCTACATATTCTTTACATACATTCTTCATGCACGGAAATTATCAGCTTATTATTACCACTGTGTACACACATCTCTGCAGTAGGTGACCTGTTAGTGTATTGTTTCACTTATTAATGACCCAAGGCAATTTTTAATTAAATGCAATCTACTCTAGAATACATCTCTATAGAAACATTGGGAAAAATAAAATTCTATACTTTAAGACTTGAATGACTGAAGTACTATCATGTCAAATATATCTAAATTGGAATCCCTCGACGAGACCTGAACTTGTGCCCTAATCACTTATTTACATTTACTATTGGTAAAAGTTTTTTACAGGTTGCCAAGTGTTCTGCTACATCGAAAGAGGAGTGGGAAGAGCAGTGCAAACTTTGGCCAACATCTTACCATCCTGCGCATGAGTATGTCCAGATAACATGTTCATCTCCCCCATACATGGTATATTGAGTATTAAAAAAATGTGTTCAGCTAAAAGCTCTTTGGTTTCTTTCTCAAGTGTGCAAGATTTGCTTCGCCAAGTCACCTGTTAGAACTCCTGCTTGCACAGAAATGTTCTGTTAAAGAAAAAATAATGTTGTACTGAAGCATGAAATTGAAAATTCGCTTCAAGGTTCCAATCACCAATAGAAAACTTCTCCAACTGATAGTGGTACTCTAACCCAGGTTCATGCTGTTGGACTGGCAACACTCTGTGTTGCTGCATTCACTTCAGTCTGTTATGGTATCCACAATCACAGCTATTGTTTCTAGTTGTTCCCATTGCTTTGTCCAGCAGCACAAAGACTTGAGGTGGATGACTACTGGCAGCAGCATAGCTCTAGGGTCTTGAATATTCAGTGGTTGGTCATTCAGGCAGGCTTTTGGTGTGTTTGTTTTTATTACCAGGAGGACCAGAGCTCCTTCGTGGGGAAATATGTAGTGGAAACCACTAGCTAGGTCTCAATTCAAATAGATGACATGCTAGCTAGTGGTTTCCACTACATATTTCCCTGGTGTTGATTCCAAACAAAATGTGGCCCTAGTTTACAAATGGTTATCTTTTTGTTAAATATCTATTTGGTGGAAGATCACTACAGCAATCTTGTGCCTCCAATTGACATTTAAGAGTGTAATACAAATAATTTTTTCTGCTCTTTATAATAAAATTGTGTTTTCCGCAAATGCAGCAATTTATTTTGTATCCTTCATGCATTTCTCATGATTTGCTTAACATGCTCTGTAAGTAACTTTTGTGTTTATTAACAGCCTTGATATCCGTGGATGTCGAGAGGATGAATTACCATCAATATTCAATTGGATGAAGACTGCTATTCAGTTATCAAAGGTGGACAGTACTAGTTTAAGTCATGTTATTATATTTGTGCTATAATTTTCACTAGTGCAGTTTGTTGTTATCTAGGCACAAACATTTGAGTTTTCAAATTCTTATCTTTTACTTAAAGCAGAGAGTAGATGTGTTCAACACCACATATACCAAATTGACATTCTGCTGGATGACAGATTCTGTATTGCTGTAACATTTAGTCTTCATCAAGCGTAGTAGCTGTGTCATGCTTTGTAATTTACATTAGTTTAGCATCTTGTTGCTTTGTTCTCATCAAATATTTTCGCTGACCTGTACTTGGGATTTCTGCACGGACCAGGAGGGAAATGCTACCATTATTGTCGATCCATCCAGTAACCAAATAATTGCTAAGGCTAAAGACCAAACGCATCATCATGATACAGCTGCAGAAGGGAACAAAATTCCTGAAGTTAAAGCGGAAGGTACCTGCTCTTTGAACGAATCAACTCAGAAAGATGGCAAGCTGTTTGTTTCAGGCTCCTATCTTTCTATATACAACTCTTTGAGCATGGAGGTCTCAT
Source organism: Chloris gayana (assembly GCA_031894775.1). Classification (NCBI taxonomy): domain Eukaryota; kingdom Viridiplantae; phylum Streptophyta; class Magnoliopsida; order Poales; family Poaceae; genus Chloris; species Chloris gayana. The sequence goes on along the minus strand of JAUNZO010000248.1, from coordinate 6,700 downwards.
GTATGAACCCCTGGGGATGGACAAAACAAAAGACCAGTGGGCTGGAGCCATTGTCCTGTCAAGGCTGTTTTGCATGGCATCCTTTGTGCCATGCTGCTATGGTTGCCATCGAAAAGGCTGCTGAGAGGGATAGAATGCTATTCACTTCATCCACTACAGTAACCAAGTCAATTTTGAATGGCCATCTGGAGATTGATTCTGATAATGAACCAGCAAAACGGCTAAAGACAGATGCAAAAGTGAGCCTTAATCTTCTATCTTTTGTGTTGTAGTAAATTTCTCAGTGCCAGTTACTACTATATATGACTGGAAATGTTGCATATTGTTTTCTAACCTTTTCTTCTGTTGATGAATTTTAGGATAAGGAGCAATCTACAAATGGAGCATGTTGTGGTGATTCGTCTGAAACAACCAGACCGTATCTGTGCACAGGATTTGATATCTACCTTGTCTGGGAACCATGTGCAATGTATGTCACTCTAATCTAATTTGCCATCAATTTTCTCCTTATTTTGTGCCAAACTTTTTCTTTATTAGTTTGTCTTCTTGCAGGTGTGCGATGGCACTTGTACATCAAAGGTTCAAGCGTGTTTTCTACGCCTTCCCCAACCCAATTACTGGAGCACTTGGTGGAGTCTACAGGTTGCATGGCGAGAAAAGCTTGAATCATCATTATACCGTATTCAGGATTTCAGTACCTGAGTCGTACTTGAATAGTTTGACTGAATGTTAGGGGAAAAAAATACTTTTACCATTTTTTTACGGGAATAGATCCATGAGCTTTCCTTTTGTAGCATGGATCTGTTTTTTGGCTTATGATTATGATAACTATGTTGTATTTTAGTACTATTGGATTAGTAAATTTAACAATTGATGTTCCTTTTGCATTTGATGCTAGTGACATTTTATAGTCTGATGTATGGCATTGGCCTGAATATATTTTTTATTAGCTTTATATTCTTTAAAATTTAGTGAAAGCATTTATAGATCGTAATATGACAAAACAAAGACCATAGTTTTAATATATCATAATTTTCAAGTGATGTATTCATAAACTGTCATATTCAGAAGTGTTAAACAAAACATATTTCAAATCTGAAGTGCCAACTGTGTAGTACAGCCACAACAATTTTTGTTTATGTGTTTCTTCTCTGTTTTGAACTATCAGAGATCTTGAAACATACTTTCATCAAGCTAAAAAATTTTATGGCAGTGGTTCTGGAATATTGACTGTTATCCATGTTGTATACAAAACTGAAATCATAACCAAAAAGGGAGCTGAACAAGCAGTAATATTCATTTATCTCCTATGCAGAATTGCAGACTGTTAATTTTGCATCTGCTCAAAATTCCTTCCCAACACGGTGTGTGTCACATCAGAGCATCTGATCCTGATGCACTCCAAGCACTGCAGACACTGCACTGAACACCAACCTCCAAATGGTGACATTCTCATTTGTAATTAGATAGATAAATTTTGATCTTTGTTCATACACAAAGAACCTAACCTCGACACTCAGTCATTTACAGAAATCAAAGATAATTAAGAAATCAACATGCCAGGTGCAAATGTAATGCATGATCAGTATTGGGACTACTGCAGCCCAGTTCCCCCCAAGCGCCGCTGCCGCCAGTCCGCCGCTCCAATCATTGGGTTCCCGACCGGCACAACCTTCCATATCCTTTCATAGGCGTCTTCGCTTCATCCCCTTCAGTTCGCTCCGCCACCACCTAAGCGGTAGATCTAGAGGAGTTCAGCATTGAAGACCTGATCGTGCTCACTCTTTTTCATCCGCCCCTGCCATGGCTTCTTCCGACGGCCCCCAAGTAGGTTTCAAATGTTCTGGTACATACATGTTATCATTGAAGTCTTATTTGCTACTTACAAATACTTTAGTCGCTCTGTATTCATTAATGATCTTTTATCTTTCAACATAATTATGTTTTGTTTGCGTTCTGATATTAGAAAACTTCTGATTTGTGATTTTCGTTTCAGTACACAGTTTGTACGATTTTTTTCGAATTGAAAGCTGTGGGAGAGGCTCCCGCAGCAATTTATTGATAAAACCGAAGGCCAAACTGTGCAAGGCCAAAAGGGCCAAAAGGGAAGGAGAAAAGAAAGCTAGAGACTAAGGGTTAGGTATTTGATCTAGCCAAGTGAGTATGTTATCTCTAGTTACAGGTTTGAATCTATGTACTTGAAGAAGCACTTCTTCCTTGAAAGCTAACCACCAGGATTGCACTTGTCGGCTGGATTGCATCAAAGATGAGTCTATTCCGCCGCTTCCGGATATGCCAGGCTGCAATTATGAAGACTTCCATGAAGAAAGGGGCCGGGAAGGTTGATTTTCCTTGTTCTATCATGGTAAAGAAGTCCAAATGAGTTTGCCAATGTAATCCAATAGCTGCCCAGCAGTTCACACTGAAGACACATTCAAAGAATAAATGGAAGGTTGTTTCTTCTTGGATTGTACTACGGATGACACGAGTTGTAGTTATTCCCTGGATTGGTCTGTCTTTTCTCTTCAGAATGTTTCTCGTGTTTAATCTATCCATGAATAAAAGCCAAGTGAAGATTTTAACTTTCTTTGAACACTTTGATGCCCAAATCCATTTGAAAGGTTGTGGTGGCCTTAGTGCCAAAAAATGGAATCATGTAGAATTTCTTGATGCTTGTACATGGCAGAACCCTAGATGTACTTGCCATTGGTCTTTCTGCTGCTATGGTTGTAAGTGGTTTAGGATCTGATGGAGGACTTGTAACTCGTTGAATGCTTCTGGACTGAGTGAAAGGTGAAAGTGTTCTTCAATTTGTTGACTATCCATGAAGTTTGCCAGGGAGATTTTTGTGTTTTTGGCATAGGAATACAACCTAGGTAATTGCTGATGCAGATTATGCTTGTTTCATATGTCATGCCACAGCATGACAGTCCTCCCATCCCTCACTGAGCAAGTAGCTATGCCTCTGAAATGGTCACTGTAGGACATGATGTCCTTCCACCGAGAAAGAGCTCTTGGCTGCTGTTTCATGTGGGACTTGACCTTGGGAGTAGTATTGGGCCCAAATGAAGTCCACCCATGGTATCTCTTTCCTGTTATAGAATTTATCCAGTTGCTTGAGGAGAAGTGCTTCATTCCGTAATTTGATGTTCTTAATTCCTAGACCCCCTTTCTCCTTTGGCATGGTACATTTATTCCATGCAACCGAGTGCCTTACCTCTAGCATCCATTTCTCTTCCTCTCCATAGAGTTGCTCGACAAAGTTTATCCACATGGTCCAGCACTTGTCATATGCAGTTTTAAAGTACACATTGCATAGACGGCTCGTCCTGCTAGTGCTAGGAATGTACTTGTTGATGATAGCCTTCTCTCAATTTTGCTGATGAGTGGGGCATGATCCTCTACTGTGGGTTTGGTTGTACCCGGGGGCAGGCCAAAGTAAGTAAAAGGCATTGATCCTATAGTACAACCAAAGGTGCCTGCCAAAATCTGCATTTCGTTACTGTGGTGTATTGATTGGTATCATGCATGACTTGTGAAAATTTACTTGTAAGCCGAGTAGACATAGAGAAGGTCTGCGGTAGACTTTTGAGAGTGAAGATTTCTCTTTGTGAAGCTTTCATGATGAGGATAGTGTCATCTGCATATTGCAGAATGGGGAAGTCCACCTGAGATGGTATGGCTAGTGGTGGTGTAATGAGACCTAGGTGCATTGCTTTGTTTACCACCACCTGAAGTAGATCAGCTGCTAGGACAAATAGAAGGGGTGAAAGTGGGTCCCCCTGCCTTACTCCTCTTTTGCATTGTATTGTATTTCCTGGTACCCCATTTAGTAGGATAGATGTGGAGGCCGAGTGGAGTATATTTTGTTCCCATGAGCTCCACTTTTCTGAGAAACACAATTGCTGCAACATTGCTAAGATGACTGTGTGCTCCACTTGTGTCAAAGGCTTTTGCAAAGTCAATATTCAGAATGATAATTTTCTCTTTGGTTTGATGACATTGGTGCATATACTTATATGCCCATGCAAGACAGTCCTAGATGGATCTGGTTTTGATGAACCCATATTGGTTTCTATGAATGAGAGGGATGATTTTGCTCTGTAATCTGGTTGCCATCAATTTTGTAATCATCTTGAGGACTCGGTTTAGCGGGGAGATTGGCCTAAAGTCATTTGCTTGTGACTGGTGCATTTGTTTTTAGGACTAGGGTGATGAAAGAGCTATTTATACACTAAAGGTCAATGACTCCCTCACAGAATTTATTGCACAATTCATAAAAATCACTTTTGATGATGTGCCAACAGGATTTTAGAAATTTGTCATTGGGCATTTCCGTAATTGCCCGATCAATTTCCTCGAGTAGTGAAGTTAGTACTTAGCTGATCCAGGTTGTCATGTATGTGCACTATATCTGCTAGGTTGAATTGCATTGCAGGGCTATTAGAGTGACCCATTCTTGACTTGTAAACCCGATACGAGATGAGCAGCTTTCTCTGCATGTCCAGTGAGTACTCTTCCTTCCTCCTCTTCAATCTGTGTGATAGTGTTGATTCTATACCTTTTCGTGGCTGATGCATGGAAGAACTTTGTGTCTTCATCTCCCGAGTGTAACCCATCCGACGGTGAATCTTTTCCTCCAATACTCATTTTGATATTTTAAGAGCTTCGGGATGTGTTTCTTCGGTATTACTACGAAGTTGGCTTCTTGTAGAAAAAGGGCTCTTCTTTCCTCCAATTTGTCCAGAGTGGCTAGGACTTCATTACACTGCTTGATCAACTTTGCCAATTTAGAGATAGTCTTGTTTTTTCGGTTTCCCTTCCGAGCCTCTTAAACTTGATGACTATTCTAGCAACGATGTTGGCTCCTCTAATTGGCTTGGACCAAGTGTTTTGTACTAGCTCGAGAAAAACCCGGGTATTCTACCCGGAAGTTTTCAAAACGAAATTTTTTGCTCTTGGAATGCTTGTGCTACATTGGATGTTACAAGAGATGTGGTCAGAGGTTGGCTTTGCCATTGGTAGCATTAGGGTGTTTGGGTATGAGATGGCCCAATTTACTGAAGCAAAACACCGGTCTAATTGCAGGCCCAATTTACTCAAGCAAAACACCGGTCTAATTGCACAAGCGAGTGGGTCTTCCCTGCATACTACTCCATGTAAATTGTCTGCCTTTTAAAGGGATTTCCATTAAACCAATGGTTTCCGAGTCCGATTAAAGAGCATGACATCATTTAGGTTTCCCCCTGCTCTATTTCTGTTTGTGATGTCCCTATAAAAGTTAAAATCCCCTATGAAGATCCAGTTTTCTTCCTCATGTATTTCAAGCTGAGGCAAACCATTCCATAAATTCTTCCCTTTACGGGCCACTTGCAAAGACCATACACAGTTGTCGAGTGAAGGACTTTGTATTATGAGTCGACGTCAACTTGACCATGATTGCATATTTGAGGTTGTGAATGAGTTGCCCGGTGAACATATTGCCAACCCACCCAATGATGATACCTCCTGAGGCCCCTTGTGATGGGAGGAAAGCAAAGCTGGTTGAAAAGTTTGGGGGCCCATTTTCTTATCCTTGAGTGATCAATGTGTGGCATTTTAGTTTCCTGCAAGCGGTATATAGCACAACCACTTTCATCTATCTTTGCTCTCACAACTCTTTGTTTTTCATCTGCATTGAGACCCCTTATATTCCAATTCGGGATGTTCCAATTTCTATTATTTCGTGACTGGTTCATCACATTTTCAGTGGTATTTCTTGAGGATGTATCCATTAAAGAACCAGATTTCGTTGGGAGAGGTATTTTCCTGATAAAGGAAAATAAGAGACGCTGATTGCAAGCGCTCACATGCTTTGCTTGTAGGAAGAAACAAAGAGAAGTATCTACTAATCTCGGGCCTGATCTTTGAAGGCAACAACTTGTTATCGAGTAGGGTAAGAAGATAAAACGATAACATGAGTCTGAACCCATCATTAACCGTCTTACAGCACAACAAAAGAGTTTTAGTGCTACAGATCACGAGAACTAAATACTGCCATTCTGCATAGTAATTTTACATTCCAACAACACTCGCAAAAGCTAGGGCGAGACATTCCAAAATACTATAGGACTAAGCTCTACTTGTCTTGCACTCCTCTCTACTAAGGCTTTTTTATCCATCAAGCAAAGATGCAGCATCTAGAGCTCCTCCTCCTTCTTCATTAGCCTTCATCCCTTATTCAGCTTGCTGGAGCTCCTTGGCTACCTCCTCAGGAGGTATCCCGCATTCCACAACAGCCACATGTTGCAGCATTTCAAGAGGAAACACAGGGGGGATTGTGACCTTCGGAAGCTTCAATAGCCTTGGGCTTCTTCGAGATCAGCTGTGGAGATTGGGGTCTTGGATTTCCCTTTGAGCTTCCTTCTCTTGTTCTTGTTCCTTCTACGATATGTTATGTCAATGATTCTATTATGGACAAATTTAAACATGTTCAACCTGTTCCTGCTAAAGACTATATCACTGGTCCTCTTGTTGGTCTGCACTGTCCTGAACCTGCATCCTAATGTTCTCTGCGAGAAAAGGTGAAATTCTCTTATGCATGGCTCCCACTTGTTTTGTTGCTTTGGATGGGCAGCACTCCCAAGTTTTCCTGGGGGATAGGGTTCATTGCATGCTCACCCTCACCCAGTTCCTCTGCATGCTGCTCTACATGAGCCTG